>CM067338.1:52448819-53048819 GCA_034376525.1 Nicotiana benthamiana | reverse complement strand
AAATATGATAAGAGAATCAGAGAACAAACACATAACAATATGTATGTTTCAACTCACATAATCTTGAGATTTGCGAGTCTGGTAAGTTCCCTAGGTATTCTTCCTGTTAGTCTGTTCCCATTGAGTCGGCTATAAATTAAACCAGCAGCAGCTAGCGTCAGGTGGAACCATAATCTATATAAGGTAATTAAAATGTGATTAGCTGTAAATACTTACAGGATTCTGAGATTGGACAGCTTGGAGAGGGATGGAGGAATGGTTCCACTAAGGCTGTATTCGGTTCCGGTTCTGGGTCTATTTGGGTCTACGGTTCCGGTTCTGACGGTTCCGGTTCTGGCGGTTCTGGCAGTTCCGGTTCTGGCAGTTCCGAAGCCAGAACCGCTACCATACGGTTCCAGGTACCATCCGGTTCCGATTCTGGCGGTTCCGATTCCGGCGGTTCCAGACAATTCTGAATTTTTTTTTTTTGTTAAATCAATATCTTGTATTGTAGTCATTAGTATATTGTAAAATATATTTTATATGGTGTATTATGTTATTAGTATAGTATATATTGTGTTTGGTAATTAGTATATATTGTGTATAAGTAGTGTATATTTTGTATATAAGTAGTATATATTGTATGTAAGTAGTATATATTGTATATAAGTAGTGCATATTATGTTGTAGTAAGTAATTAGTATAAATTGTATATAAGTAGTATATATTGATAAAGAAATATTGAGACAAAAGATATTCAAGAATATGATAAAGAGCATATTTATTGACCAAGATGGCATATCTTTCTTAGTCTTCCTTCCTCCAATGGAATGAGCACAACATGGTACTAATACCACCATTAAAAGGAAAAAAAACTATAAGAAGACATGCCAATGTACAAGTTACATCATAATTTATGTATTATTTCTAACAAATCTCATAAAACCTTCAAGGTTCGGAGGTGGTTGTGTTGGCGGTGGTGGAAATGAAGCTTGTTCATCACCACTTCCGGGTGAAGATGTCTCCTGAGCAAGTTCTGCTAGCATTTCTTCATAGCACTCATCTATTCTGGTTGTGATTCAGCTAGCCCAAAGTTTCTTCTTTCTGCACGGATCCAATCTCGAAGAAGCACTGATTTTTCCAAGCTGTCCCGCATCGACCCTCTGTGATCACCTATTTGTAGTCTTGCTTGACTAAAGGCGCTCTCCGATGCAACAGTTGATGCTTGAATCGATAGAATATCCCGACCTATCCTTGCAAGAACGGGAAAATGCTTTTCCGTTGTCTTCCACCAATCCAAAAGGTCGAAAGAGCCGTCTGGATTCTCATTCTCTAGTCCCTACGACAAATAAACTTGAAGCTCATTTAGATGGGAAATTTCATCTAAATTATCCCCTTGAGTACCCCTGAACTCCGTCCACGATTTAAGAGCTGTTAAGCAAGCAGCTCTTTTAGACGACTGTGATGTAGACGAAGTAGGTGTTGGAATATTAGGCCTAGCATGCTCTAACGCCTGTTTATAAGCATTAGAAACAGTTTGAGCATTAACTTTAATTGATGCTTTCGCATCAGCTAGTGTAGTAATTTCTACTTCTGAAAGATCTAAAGATTGATAAATAGTAGAATACCAAAAGTTAGGACCTCCTAATTTCATAGTTGGATTTAACATAGTAGACATACCATATATAGGAGGGATTGGAAAAAATATTTTTTAAACTTCTTTTTCATTTCAGATATTGCAACTTCATAAATTTCCCCTCCGTCGCTAAAATCAACAAACAAATTAGCAAGTGCGGCAATATAAACTAAACAGTTAGAAATAGTTGGATAATATTGGCAAGATAAAGCATTTGTAGCCACATGAAAATATTCTAAAAAATCTAAAAGAATTTTAATTAGTCCAATCTTGTGAGCATGTCATTATCGTCCTCACCACAATCCCGAGAATTATACGTAGCGCTAATTGGGTTTCTATATTCGTACGCTACTACTAAACTTTCATACATGTAATTCCACCTAGTCGGGCAGGGTTTAGGAACCTTTTTTTCTCTAAGGCCATATTCGTCACACTTTTTAAAATATTCTCTAAGTCTACTTCTACGGTTTGAATAAAATAGCCAATTAAGAGCCATTTTAACCTTTTCAATTTCTAAGTTTAATATTCTCATACCATCACCAACAATTAAATGATAAATATGACATATACATCTAACATGAAAATATTAGTAAAAGCAGGATTAAGTGTTCTAGATAGCATACCTATTGCACTAGTGTTGCTAGAAGCGTTATCCATAGAAATTGACATTATTTTATCACTAAAACAAAAATATCTGCATACATCTGAAACAGTGTTAGCAATAAACCTACCCGTGTGCCGTGAATTAATTATCCTATATGCAATAATGCATTTTTGCATTGTCCAGTCTTCGTCTATCCAATGACTGGTTACGGTTAGATAATCACAATCATTATTACTTCTACCAATATCAGTTGTAATAGACATACGATTAGTTATATGGGTAAACAAATAGCGCAAGTATTGTTCATATTCATGCTTGTATTTATAAATATCGGCCTTAACTGTGGCGCGAGGCCAACCTTTATACGTAGGATTAAATACTCTTCTAATATAATAAATCCATGCAGGATTAGAAGCAAAAGAATAAGGCAAACACATAACAGTAATCATTTTAGATAATTCTTCACGATCCTTATTTGGATCGTAATATAATATACCTCCGGTGACTGTGCTTATTCCTGGTTGAACTAGATTTGAACCAGTACTTGGGTTAACTGTAGTATCAGGACTTGTCCTCTTGTTGCGCTTTCAATTGCAAATATCTAGCCTTATCGCTAGGGTGTAATCTTATATGCTTAACTAAACTACCCGTGCCGCTACGATCTCCAGTATACCTATGAACAAGTAATTTCCCACAAGATTTGCACTTATCCTTATTTTTTTTCTTAGTTGAATAAAAAATTACCAAACTAATGATGTTTCTGTACGTTTAGGAGGTTGTCTACTAAAAGTGGGAGTTTGTGCGGGTGGGTGTGCCGTTTCATCACCTAAGTTATGAGCAGGACTAGTAGGTGTATCATCTAAATCTACTGGAGCTTGGGATTCATCATCATCATCATCCTCATTTCCCTCTAGTATAGGTGCATTAGGATAAAGAGCATTCATAATATCATCGTCTATTCTATCACTAACTGCTACATCATGTAGAAAATCAATATCGCTAAATTGAAAACACGGGTGATCACTATCAAGGATTCCGAATGGTTCATTAGGATTTCTAGGTTGGCTACTACTTTGAACTTGCTTATCTTTTCTAGGTCGAGGAGCCGGGGGAGGGGTAGTATTTTGGCCACTACTTTCACCGGTTTTAGCTTTTCCTTTACCGAACATATTTTTCAACGAAAATGCCATAATAAAAATTAAGCAAAATAACAACACACAAAAATATTCTTAGCACGTAAGAGTTGAAACGAGTTTACCGGATTGACGAACAACTTCTTGAAAATTGAAAATCGTTGAAATTGAACACTTGAAAACTTCAATTCAACAACTTCACAATGTTTCACGAATTTGCAACAATAAATTAAGCACTTGCACTAGAAAGATTGAAAGAGAGCTTGAGAGAGATTGAGAGAGATTGAGAGATATTGATGAATTGGTGAATAAAAATGAAAGAATGAGGGGGTATTTATAGTTGAGAAATGGGAAATAGTGTAATTATATAAAGTTTGGGGTTAAATTAAAGTTTGGGGGCCAAATGGCTATATTTTAAACTTCCAAACGGCTACTTTTGAAAAAGAGCCGATTGGAAATTATTTTTTTTAAAAAAATTTTTTTTTTAAACATTACCGTTACAGAACCGCCGGGAACCGTTTGGAACCGCCAGAACCGGTCTGGTTCTGGTTCTGGCGGTTTCAACGGATAGAACCGCCCCGCCATGATTCCCGGGAACCGCCAGAACCGGAACCGCCGGAACCGGGCCGCAGGAACCGGCAAAACCGTCAGGACCATGGTTCCGGTTCGGAACCGCGAAATTTATACCCTTAGGTGCTACTGAGGTTATTGTGGTAAAGATCAAAGACTCACTAGACTCTTTAGACGTCCAAGCTCTGATGAAATTGGACCCACTAAATTGTTCATGTATAGTTCTCTGTAAATTTGAGAACCAGTAAATTGTATATACACAAGCACAATTGAGAGCTCGAGCTATTTTTATTATATTAAAAATGCAGAGGCCCTTAGAAAATGTATTCGCTTCTTTTATCCTTTTAAAATTAGAACTCATATTAGACCAAAAAAGTTATTTAATTATCTCCTAAGATTTAGGTAAATTAACTAATATTTTTAAGAATTTAAAATCAACCACTATACGTTGATTTAGTTGTCCAACGAAAATTCATCCAAGTACCATATTCTATTTACCAATGCCATATCTTTTAAGACAAGATAATTGCTTCTGTTATCTTTTAATTTTGATACAAAGTTGAAAAGCTTGTGAGTCTATATAAACGAATATTATGTATCTTGGTTACAAAAAATAATTTTTATCACTATGAAAGAAATAGACATATAAATATCAACGGGGAAAAAATACTCAATCCGAGAAAAAAATTCAAAAAATATTTTAAAATTTTTAATCTCTTTGTTATATAAAATATTGCTTTAATTTATTTCCTACATAAAATATTTATTTAGAATTTTGACAAATTAAATCAAACTTGATTTATTTTTCTTCATGGAAATGAAAAACTAATCATACTTACTTATAATCTATAGTCATAATAAATATTATTTAGCTAAACCTTCTTATAAATAAGAAAAAATCAATCTTTAAATATATAATTCTCTGCCGTATACCATGTATTTTTATGTTGAGCAAGCTTTTAAATTTGTAATCTCTCTTGTTATAGAAAGTAATTTACCTTTATTTTTCTACATAAAATGTTCGTGTTAGAATCTTGATGATAAATTAATTGTGAAAAGTTACCATTAATTTTAAAGCTTCATTATTTGATAATTAATAAAAAAAATATTATTATTTCCTTTTAGGGTGACATTAGCAATGCACTATATTTGCTTTTCACAAATTTAAGTTATTATTTATTTTTTCAAGCTATTAACTTTTTAAGAAAAATAATAAATATATAATTAATATCATTGGATGAAGATCTAAGAATTTTTTTAAAGGAAGACTCCCTGAAGATTGGTCTAATTAGGTGACTGGACTTTTATGAAATATTGCATTATTTAATAGATTAGAATTTCAAGAAATATAGGGGATACAACGACACATCTACCGAATAAACAGTCAAGTAAAATATTTATATCCAATAGTTAATGTTTATAATATTTTGATAAAATAACCTTATTGACAAATTGTAAGGTAATATACTACTGTCATTAGTCAAAATTTGTATTATTTGTATGCCAAAGAGATGTATGACTATAACTATATATATCCTTGTTATCTAATTATATTATCTATTATTTAGTATTTTTAAATTGACATATAAATTATTAATAAATTATAAATTTAGTAACTAATCCTATATTTCAGTTGCATGTATGTGTGGTCGTGTGGATGTGCAGAGGTGCCAGCGAAATGGGGGGGAGGGGAAGGGGGAGGGGTGGAATTGGAAAGTAGGTACGTGATTTAGAGATTAAAATAGGTTTTTCTCTATTTTGTTATTATTTGTTTTAGACTTTTTATATATATATAATAATATTTTCAAATTCCCCCATGTTCATTAGGTGAAGGTGGAGCGGTTATTATATGCGCACGATTTACAAATATTTTTGATGAATTAAAATAAAGCAACAATCCTAATAAAAAAATTAAACTTCCTAAAAAGTTGGAGCCATGTCTGAATGTGCCAAGTGTCGGTTTAGTATTATTCCACTTGGCTTCATGAGAGACTTTTGTATTTGCCTTTTAAGTATATATATAGATAACTTAAAATTTTAAGGGACAGTGAGATGTTTATACTTAATAAATATTACATAAGAAGATAAAAAACATTACCTATTTTTTCTCTATTATTATAAAATTTAAAACCCCCAATGCCAAAAAATAAATAAATTATTCTTTTAATGTTAACAATAAATAATTACCTCTTTGAATTAATTAATTAATTAGCAACACAATCCAATTTAATTTCAAAACCTCATGTTAGTAATCAAACTCGTAAGTTACACAAATTCGTTTCCATGATAAGAGCAGAAGTAGTGGACAAAAGTTAAAAGTTGAGCAAAAGTAGTTATATTAGTATTAATTTGTTACTTATTTTCAGTATTAGGTAACAACATAATAATAATTTTCATAATATATTTCTAAAGTTCTCATAAATTAGAATACGGCATAACAGGCTTTTATTGGACAAGATATCTTTATTTAGTGAACTAGTTTCATAATTAAGAGCTAATATTTTTTAATTTTTGTTCAATAACTCAAATATTCTATTTAATAATATTCACGTCATTATTTAAAATTATATATTTACTGAAATAAGGTACATACATAAAATGCGTACCTAAGACTAGTAGTCCTTAATAAACGAGCAATAATACTTTATATATATATATATATATATATATATATATATATATATATATATATATATATATATATATATATATATATATATTGTATTACAGAGAAGTCAACAAAAAAACAAAGTCTTTTGGAACTTGCATTGCATCACCTTTGAAATCCGGCTATTGTCGGTTTTTATACATTTACCCTTTCTAGGCTAATGTTTTGTTTTTTGGTAGCTAGCGTTTCGCTATAAATTTTTAAATTTATTTAAAATATTTAATTTGAGTGAAATTTGATTTGAAGATAAAAATATATTTGGACGTCAGTTTCCAAAAATAATTTTCCAAATCTATTTTGTAAGGATATGAAATATGACTTATACTCATAAATTCTAAAAATTATCACAAATATCATCAGTACCATTATTAATAACACTCATTATGTTATCGCAAACCATAGTACTGATCATAAATAAATTTGGTAATAAATATTTTTTTAAGGCCAGATACATTGACAGACCATTAAACATGACCCAATTTTTCATGGGATTTTTACATATACATCTCATATAACAAACCTTATAACCACTCATGTTTAAGGTTAGTATTTATTACATTTAAGTATACCATATTTCAATTTATGTACCAATACTTTTAAGATTTAATTATCAATGATTTATTAGGGGCTTGATTTGTGGAACAAAATATTTCCATATCTTCTTTCCCCAATTATATACGTATTAATAATAAATAGCAGTACAACATGCGCTGTCTTTTTCCAATCTTAGGAGGTTGCTAAACATTATTTTATTTTATAATATTTCTTTTATAAGTATTTAAAGGATATTATTTGTTAATAAAAAACAACGAGATTCGGTAGAAGATTGTCAGTATAGCCCATCAATTTTTTTTTTATATTAATTGATTATATTTTATGCATTAAATTACTTATTTTTCATGCCCTTGTAATTGTTTTCCATTTTATTTATTTGTGTCGGTAGCAAATTAGCCATCGCCATCTTTTGGTCCTAGTTTGGTAAGTGAATAGATTGTTCGTCCCAATTTGTACTAATAATTAGTAAGTTTATTATTTTGAAAATAAAAGGCTACTAAATTTAATCTAATAAGGTCATTTTCAATTAGATTAAAACAAACTTATTGGGCTAATGATATCTCAAAGTGAAATAAAAGTCTTCCAAAATGTCATACTTTGAATTGATTACGTATATTCTCGTATTATCTTAGTCTTATTTTTTATTATTACTTTCTTTTGTGTCGGTTCTTTATTGATTAGTCAATTGTAGTTAAATGTAGTTAAGGTTATATGAAGTGTTTCCAGTGAATTTTTAAAATGTAGTCAAATGTAGGTAAATGTAGTTAAGGTTATATGCAGTGTTTCCAGTGAGTTTTTATAATGTAGTCAGATGTAGTTAAATGTAGTTAAGGTTATATAAAGTGTTTCCAGTAAATTTTTTCCTTTCGTATTTATTTGTTATTGTAATAAATTTCTCCAGGGGCAGTTGAAATTTTAATGTAAGGGAAGAATCTTAAAAATGGTGACTTCTCTACTTTAGTGACATCATGTAGTGCAGGCACAACCATTCCTGCTAAATTTCTTTTTTCACTTCCTTCACCTTGTCATCTTAGCTATTGTGAATTCTGTTTAAACCACCAAAAAGGAATTAATAGCCATTAACTCCCTCATATCCAATAGAAAATTCAGAAGAAATGTGATTGGTGGATGCCCACCAGTAGTGTATCCTTCTGAATCTACAAACTACTACAGGTCCATAATATGTCCTCTATTACACTTATTTCAAATTTTCTCTTAAAGAATCCACAACAACAATATTCCATGAACATACATAACAACATTAACTTGAGACTCAATATGATCACGAAAGGAAAAAATTCACTGGAAACACTTCATATAACCTTAACTACATTTAACTACATTTGACTACATTATAAAAACTCACTGGAAACACTGCATATAACCTTAACTACATTTACCTACATTTGACTACATTTTTAAAAATTCACTGGAAACACTTCATATAACCTTAACTACATTTAACTACAATTGACTACATTTGACTACATTTTAAAAACTCACTGCAAACAAGTTCAACAGCTACTACTTTTTTTGTAAGTGACATCCTTTTCATATCAACTGCCTTTTCGATCTTATCTCCCTTGCTATAGTTGAAATTAAGAAACAAAGAATCATGCATATATAGTTGCCGCTTGCAGCTAGTTGAAGACATATCAGGAAATTAAAACAAAACATTGCATGGAAAGTGTAGGATTACTTGCCAAAGAAAAATAAAAATAAAAAGAAGAAAACACATGAAAAGGACATGAATATCAAAATAGCTAAAAAGAAACACTGAAAATGATTCACGAGAACTCCAGCAAACATATAACGAATCCTGGCCAAATTGAAGAAAATATCAATGCACACCTTACTCATCAAGCATTGTTAGGACCCGAATAATAAAGCGTCACACAAAGAGAGAGACAGAAAAAGAAAGACGGGGGAGAGAAAGAGAGAAATTGATAGGGTATCAATTATTACCTATTTAACTGTCTATAATTAAGGGATAATCATTTATAATTAATAAGTATATAATTGGTAACATAGATTTAGCCTTAATAAAGGCGTTATTTTAGGAGGCAACATCTGGAAAGATTCCGTTTGGTACATATTGTGTAACAAAAACATGGGATATGAGGGTAATAAACAAACAATGCACAATAATGGTAGTAAGGTTTGTTATAAGGGATGTATAGGTAAAAATCTCATTTTTCATTTTGGTACTTTAACTCAGTCTTGTTACACTATCAGATGACCAAGAAGATAAAACACATTGTTACAAAATTATAAACGGGTAGGCTCGTTTATAAAATACAAAGTTTGGGAAAATAATTTTAAAAAAATAATTGTGATATTTTGTTGGGTTTATGTATTTAATTAATAAATTAAATACTTAAAAGTGGGCGAATGGGAAATGGATGGAATGAAATTTTTTAGTGGAATTTTAAGTTTTCCCCTTGGCATATGGACATTGTCCTATATTGAAAGAGGAAGAGATTTTTTATGGGTTTATAAGCCAAATGATTGATTGATTAACTTTTTGGACCAAATTTATTTGTTAATAGTAAAATATTAATAAAAATATGTTACTAAATATTTATTAATAACAGAATATTAATATTAAATCCAATCTGTTTTTCTGTTTTTGTAACAGAAAATTAACTACCCATCAATTTTCCCTCTTTATTGTTGAGTAAATAGCCATTTATGTAATAATATTTATGTTGTGGTAATTTTGCAGAAACAACCATTTTGAAGAGTTGCACCTCTTCAGATTCCAGCCCAAATTTTGGTTATAAATACAACACTAATTCCTTAAAGGAGACACTGTAAATTCAGTGCGCTCGAATTATTTATGATCATTTTTGTTTATGTCATTTCTGTTTATATTAATTTATATTTCCAAAATTCTTTTACAAATACAATTTTCTAACAATTTTTGTCAAAGCTTATTTTGGGATTTAAAATTTTGCCAAAACATAAACAAAAGCTATGACCAAGCATGTATTTGCATATGTGGAAATAAGATTTTCTCCAATTAGTTGCTATTGCAAGGTTGCTGGAACTTCCCGAGGCTTCACCACTGCAAGCGGAAAAGAACGAACTGTGGATGTCATTTAGCTTCAGTTTCCTTGTGTTTGTGGGATTTGCCTTAGGAAATTTGCCAACTTGATTAGGTCCCTATATTTTATGAATTTGTAATACCATATACTAGTGTAGCACAGGGCACGAACCACAATTTATCAGTTCTTTATTTTATATTAAAGACAAAATTAAAACAAGATTCAGTTTGATCCTCCTTTTTATGCAAAGCGGAAAATGACTTTTTTGAACAATAAGAAGGGAAAAGTGTTTATTCGTAAAACAGTACGGTTGAATTTATAATGTGATTTATAGATAAGTAAAATAATTTGATCCAATTATATGAAATAAACGATAATGAAATCAAGAATGTAAAAATAGCTTAAAGAAATACAAGCTTGCTATGATAAATTTCACCGGAAAAAGCAACATAAACAATATTAAGAACAATGAAAAGTAATTAATTATATAATTGGAGAGCAAAAGGTAGCTTTTGTATACAAAGTATTTTTTTTACAAATGATGTTAATTCTCGTATTTATACCTTCATTTAGGGAGAAAAGATTCCCAAATCAATCTCATCTTGAATGAGAATAAAATCGTCATTGATGATTACATAACGGTTGGTTATAAATGCAAATATTCTCTGTAACAACTACTCGTTGAATGTTATCGATGTCAATATCTTAAATCTTTGTCATCGGCTACTCTATCTTCGGGATTCATTCAGCACCAGTCATATATTTGCAACCGGTATCGATTATTTAATGTTTCACTTCCTAACATGTGTTCAACTTCACGTGTCACCTCTTCATTCGTCCAACTATCACTATCCAAATTTATAGATAGTCCCTTAATGGAACATAAATGTTTTGAATTTCCTTTTTTTTCTGTGTCCTTCTCAAAGTTTTAAATTGGGATGAGATTAGATGCGTAAGTTGACATTCCCCCCCTCCCCCACCCCCAGGCCAAAGCACTCAAACTGAAGCCCACTACAAATCTTTCACATGCAATGTCTGTTAAAAGTATTACATCCATTTTAATTTATATAAACCTAATTTTGTTTTTTTCCTGTAACAAAAGAATAATTTATTTTTAAATTTAAAGTAATTTTATTTAAAATTTATAATTTTATCTTTACGTGAAGATTATTTTAGCCACACATACTCTTAAATATTTAATATTATAGGTTTCAAAAGAATTATAGCCACACAACTGTTGTGATTTGTTAAGGACTTAAAAATTCACTTATCCAGTTTAATAAGTTCACATAAACTGAAATATAATGAATAATAATGGGTGGTATCTTCTCTAAAAAAATACTCTTTCCGTTTCAAGTTAGATGAGTTACTCTTTTTCAGTCTGTTTCAAAATAAATGACATATTAGAAATAATTTAACTTTAAACTCTTCATTTTACTCATTTTGAGGTTTTTATAATCACATAAATATTATGGTACCATAAAGCTTTTACCTCTTAAGTTTATAAGATTACAAATTTTTTTTAAAAAATTCTTTTTATATTACGTGCCAAATTAAATTAATTCGTCTAAATTAAAACGGAAGGAGTAGTTTTTGACTAAGTTGAAAAGCATATAGTCTCCTTTTTCTAGATTTTCAAATGGCCATCATTAGCATAAGTGGAAAAAGGTAGTAACATTGTAGAAAATAAGAAGCCAACACAAAAAGGACCTTCTTCTCGTCAATTAGGGAAAAGGCATTTTGTTGCATACCCTCTAAATCAATCATTTCCTTAAACGAAAAGGCCAACCAAAATCAACATTTTTGACCATTGACTATCAGTGCACCACTTTCTTATCTGTTTTCATAGCGCATTATACTCCAAATGACGGACTGTCTTCTCAATTTGTTGTTTTTATTCCTCCTCTGAAGATGAATTGTGGCTTTTCGTGAATTGAAGAACCAGGTTCTTCGAGGTACCCGAAACAGAAAAAAATATTTTTTCCATTTTAATTTATGTAAATTTATTTATTTATTAGTTTGTGTTAAAAAGAATGATTCATTTCTTTATTAGGAAACAATTTAGGTTCTTCGAGGTACCCGAAACAGAAAAAAATATTTCCTCCATTTTAATTTATGTAAATTTATTTATTTTTTAGTTCGTGTCAAAAAGAATGATTCATTTCTTTATTAGGAAACAATTTAGGTTCTTCGAGGTACCCGAAACAGAAAAAAATATTTTCTCCGTTTTAATTTATGTGAATTTATTTATTTTTAGTTCGTGTCAAAAAGAATGACTTATTTCCTTATTAGGAAACAATTTACTATGACATAATGGTTAATAGCTACACAAAATATATTTGACTCATTTTACACCACAAGATCAAAAGTCTTTTCTCTTTTCTTAATCTCCGTGCCCATTCAAATGAGTTCATATAAGAAACAAAGGGAAAATCTAATAAAGTGTGAAATGTTATAAATAGAACTCTATTTAAGGTGAATGTCTATCTTATAAGAAGAGTCTTACTTCAAGGCTAAGTCTTTTATCTTCCTATAAATAGAGGGGTCTTACCCCATTGTAAATCATCCCAAAAAGTATTAATAAGAATACTCCTCTCTCTACTTTTCTCTCTATTGTCCTTGTTCTTGTATTATTGTTCTTATTCTTATATTATTTCATAACACGTTATCAGCACGAGTCTCTAACCAATTGAATTTGATTTCTTCCTTCTTCCAGAATTTCTATACAGACAAAAAGGAAAAAGAAAGAATGAAGAAAGAAGGAAAAGAAACAGAAACAGAAAGAGAAAAACGTGAGAGAAAGAAAGGAATTTACACAAGAGGTTTATTTGATATCACAACATTTATTGGTATACCTTAAAGGTAAGTAATTTACTTTTCCCTTTCAAATTCTTGAAATTCTACGATTTGATTTTATATACAAACAAAGACAACAAAGTTTGATTATAACTCTAATGGAGTTCGAAGAAATTACACTCACATGAAGTGGTAAAATTTCTATGCCTTGCCATGATCAAATTCATGTATGATTATGGCAAAGAATTGAAAATCCGTCCCATTGAATTTGCTCCATTCCCTTTAGAGAATGTGGTAGCAGTATGTGATAAGTCTGAAAGAAGACAAAATTATTACCATGAAGGTATCAATGAATGTGGACGTGGCAATAGACGAAATTATAATCGTCATTATTGTGATAATGAGAATAATAAAGATTCTCAAAATAATCTTTCACTTTATGAAAGTAATATTTGACATGAGATTGTGCTAAGGCCTTGATTTTCTTGCGCCATCACCTTGATGAAGGTTTGAAACTGTGCTAAGGCCTTGATTTTCTTGCGCCATCACCTTGATGAAGGTTTGAAAATTGAATATATCACAGTCAAAGATCCACCTATCTTGTGGAATAGCTTAAAGGAGAGATATGACAACCTGAAGTTGGTCACTCTGCCACAAGCACGATACGATGAGAATCCAAAGGCAAATAATTCAGAAACTATATGTTATCGTTGCGGTGGAAAAGGGCACTGGTCAAAAGCTTGCCATGTACCAAGCCATTTGGTTGACCTTTATCAAGCATCTCTAAAGAATAAAGGCCCTGAAACAAATTTTGTCTCTGACGACAGTTTTGACATCACCCACTTGGATGTGGCAGACTTCTTTGAGCACCCTGAGGGGAAAATAGACCACTTGATCGGTGACGGATCCATGATTAAGGATGATGGAGTTGTTTGATTTTATTTTACTTATTTGTATTAGCTAGTGGATAAACTATTAGTCATTAGTATCAGCTCGTATTAGTTAGTTTATGATATAATGTTAGTATTAGTTCTTTAGAATGTTTCAATATGCTTAAATTTCGATGGTATTTTTATTTTCCAGCAAAGTTAGTCGATTAACTAATAAAATTGACTATCTAATATTTTGTATTAAAATTGAAATTTCCGCAAGCTAAGATATTCGAATATCTGATTTAGATATTCGAATAACCTGATTTAGTTATTCGAATAACCTGATGACTGTTTACTAAGTTAGTCGAATAACTAATTAGTTATTCGATTAACCAATATTTCGCATTAAAACTGGATTTTTCCGCGAGGCAAGATAGTCGAATATCAGGTTTAGTTATTCGAATAACCTAATGACTGCTTCCCTAAAGTTAGTCGACTATCAATCCAGTTATTCGAATAACCTCAACAGATTTTGAAAATATTGTTTAAATTAAGAAGCAACGGATTAAATACATTGATTTGTAGAAAATTAATCTACATAACGTATTTAAGCAACTTTTGCAAACACACTCGTAATGTACTTAACAACTAACGTACTTACATGACATTTCAACTTGAAACATTGTACCCTATACAGAGATATTATTAACACAGTGTACTGTCACATGTCTGCATTGGCTTATAAATGTACACTTTTATACTATTCACATATTCATGTCAATTGCTTAGTTCCAAATTTGTAATTATGTGATCGTCCATGATAATGTGCTAAATTATTCATCACATAACTTTTACACATTCTTTACATATTACATACACTACTCGAGTTTTATGATACGCTGTCATCTATTCACTGTATTACATGTGTATATGTCCGTAACATACATGCGTGCACCTTTGTAACTACTGCACAATATAGTTTCCACTTCTATATGTTCATTCATTTATGCATCACATTCATGTACCACACACACGATACCGGAAAAGCAACTTTTCCCAAAATTAGGGGGAGAAGTTGGTGAAATTTTGTGGAAAAATGCATCATTATCTCATCTTGATCCAAATACCTCTATTCGTGAAAAAGAGGTGCAAAAGATTATCCATTTGCAAAGAATAGCAAATCAAATGCCAGACGCATTTACAGATTTGAAAAGGATAACAAAATCACATATCCCTGCAGTGAATGTGACAATATCTGATTCACGAATACATATTCATTATTGGAAGAATATGAACATGAAATTAGTATTGAATATACCACACTCACCCCTAGAAGGAGGTTTGAGATGATACCACACTCACCCCTAGAAGAAGGTTTGAGATGATGTCATTATTATGGCATGAATGGTCATTGGTCACGTACCTATTGTACGCCAAAATAATTTGTCAATGTGATTACCAAAGGACAATAATAATGCAAGAAACATATCTTGCATATAATTTTTGACATGACCATAATGGTATAACTTTCTCTTTAAAAGAGATATTCACCACATGGATGTTGATGAATTTGTGGTAGTACAAAATTAATTGAGAGCTCTAGAAAAGCCAATTACTACTATGTTGGAGAAACACAATTGATTACCAATAAGGTATTGTGTTGTAGTAAGTCTCAAAGAAACTTATTCAGTTTCCAAAGTATATGTGAAAGTGGTTTCAGTTTCCACAGTATATGTGAAAGTGGTTGATTATATTGAGACTATAAATAAAGGAAAGATTTGATATCTTCTATTACTTCAACTTGTAGCGGGATAATTTGTGTATGAAAAGCTACCCGCTTCATTCTCCAGTTTGTACTACTTGTTCTCATTAATTAATTGACCAACTAAAGAGTTCGGGTTGAATCCCATAAATTCTGGAAATGTCAAAGGTGAATATGGGCCCATTCACCTACCATGTATACCACATATGATGCATCTATGATATGGTTACATGCGCGATTGTTATTAACCTGCAGCCTGGCCGGTGCTTGCGAGGTAAATTGCTCAGTAATCTAACTTCGAGCATAATTTCCAGATTGTCTATTCAAGATAGTTCATCTTGATAAGTTGGTTTACATCATAGTTCGTTTAGCAAAATGATTTATTGAGTGCCACCACTTAATAGCTAAACTATTGCTTATGAGAACAAAGTTATATATATCAGTTTGATATACGTTGTATACGAGAGTATATTATATTCTCCCCTCATAAGTGGTTCAGGGTCAGGAACCAAATAATTTCATCTTATTATTATTAATGTGCTGTGTATATTGACATGATAATGCACAAAGATGATTTCCCAGAGGTGAGGAAACATGTTAGTTTTCCTAACATGAGGGGGAGACATGATGAACACTTGAGAAAAGGTTACATGAGATGAATTATCATTTGTATATATAGATCCTCGAATATCATAATATGAACATGAAGTTCATAAAATGATAATTCAATTGCAACATATTGCAAAGCATGCTACACCCAAAGAAAGTAACTATATTCTCACTGCAAATGCTCATATTAAGTCCTAGAAGGACAAAGTCTTGGATACGCTTAAAACGTATAGACAAATCGGTTTCAAAATAACTTCTTAATAAAGAAGATGAGCATATGATCAAAGTGATCATAATAAGGAGGCAAGTGATACAAAAGATCACACGACATAACACTTCATAAAATCTCATGAGAGATTCAGGTACCTGAATGTATGAATGAAGAGATCTCCATGTTATGTCTTTATGAAAATTTACTGGAACCGATATAAAATGATCGTCGACAACATCTATGATAGCGCTAAATATCGGTGAGGATCTTATGTTTGTCGAATACAAACAAAATATTGACTAAATGGAAAAGATACAATTCAAGAAGAATTGATTCCATATGAAAAACATGTAGTTTTGGACATGTAGTTCAAATACTTGAAAGTATAAGGTCAAAGGTATGTGTAATCAGTTTTCGATATTTTATTTGTTTAGCATGACATGAAAACTTGATGTGCATCTAAAGTTTATTATATGGCTTATATGACTTAACTTGAAAGATTTAAGTTGCTTAAAGCATATACAATTCTTGGTCCTGAAGTACCACATCCTAAGTGCAATTTGTGTACATATGTATCTTGCTATAACTATGATAATGTTATGGCGAGGATATCCCTATGGAAGTATTGAAGAGTCATTCCATGACATTACATGAAGATGTTCATATCTATCAAGAATGATAATTTCAAGGTACGAAATATTCATTCAAGTCAATATGGTTGATTTATTTATCAAATATCTACTAACGATTTCTTGAAGCTAGTGCACAAGATTAGAATGTGAAGGTTCAAGGATGTGAATTGATGTTCTTTTTAGGGGGAGTTAATGCGAGTTGCACTCTTTTTCCCTTACAAGGTTTTGTCCCACTGGGTTTTCCTTGCAAGGTTTTTAACGAGGCAACAAATAGGCGTATTTCTAAACATATGTACTCTTTTCTTTTTCTAGAATTTTTCCCATTGGGTTTTATTTTAGTTAAGGTTTTTACGAGGCACATTATTGAATAGACATTCAAGGGGGAGTGTTATAAATAGAACTCTATTTAAGGTGAATGTCTATCTTATAAGAAGAGTCTTACTTTAAGGCTAAGTCTTTTATCTTCCTATAAATAGAGGGGTCTTACCCCATTGTAAATCATCCCAAAAAGTATTAATAAGAATACTCCTCTCTCTACTTTTCTCTCTATTGTTCTTGTTCTTGTATTATTGTTTTTGTTCTTATATTATTTCATAACACGAAATATGAAAAACACAACGTTATATAAAAATTTTCTTGGTCAAAGGAGTAAAAACTAGACTTACCCTTATTAAATGCGCCTTCAAAGCTTCACTACTTCAAAGATCAACTATAGGTTACAACTTAATAATCAATGAGACTAACTCTAGTCTAGAAGGCAAAACAAAAACTTCAATATTTTTGTGTAACTTATGCTTACACTTCTCAAAAGTAAACAAATTACAACTTAAGAACAATAGACTCAACCTAACAACTAAGAAGCTAAAACAGCTTCGTCTTCAAGAATAGGCTCTTAAGTAAAAGCAGCTTGAATTCTTTGAGATCACCTTCTTGCCATAATTGCTATTGCCAAGAATAGTAAGCTTGATTTGTATGAATAGGCGTATGTTTTGGGCGACAACAATAGGTCTCTTTTTATAGGTGCGAGGATGACCAAAATTCTTCTCCAACTAATATTCTAAACGGAAAAGGGTTAGAACTGCCCCTAACGTATTGACGCCAGGTTAAAAATGCCCTCCGTTAACCTATTTTGAAGAAAATGCCCCTACCGTTAAAATTCTGGCATATTTGTGCCCCTAACGTATTGACTCCAGTTTAAAAATACCCCTACCGTTAACCTATTTTGAAAAAAATGCCCCTACCGTTTTAAATATAAGTACAGTCAGTTGTTAGACTTAGGGGCACAAATATGCCACATTTTTAATGGTAGGGGCATTTTCTTCAAAATAAATTAACGGAAGACATTTTTAACCTGGAGTCAATACGTTAGGGACAGTTCTGACCCTTTTCCTTATTCTAAATCATAGAATATTTCGGTAAAGGAAAATCTCTTCTTATTTAATTTGATTTCCTTCTTTATTTTCAAGTCCTCAACCTTTTTCCCTCTTTGCAAGTTTTCCTTATTTGTTGAATATTTTTTTTAACACGGATTCCTTCAACGAATATTTTCTTATTGCGCACAAAGTAGTTTCTTTTCTGGAATCCTGCTTGCACTTAACTTTTCCGCTAAATCTGATCTCATCTTCAATAATCTGCTTCATCCAATACTGATGTGTGTTCCTTCATCACTTGCATATAATGTCTTAATTTACTTTTATAGTACAATGAAACCTGATTCTTTCAATACGCTGGTTAATAATCAATACAAATGTTAATGCTAAAACGTGCTCAACTCAACAAATTTTTCCTTTTTAATGATAACAAACCTATGTGCCAATTACTCTTATTTTTCGGATAATTTTTATTCAGATTCATTGTCAACACTCTACTTCACATCGTCCATTTTTATATAAGTGTAAGGATTTACCTTCCATTCATAAGAATAAATCAGTTCAATTCAAATCGTAAAAATAGAGATCAGGATTCGACCCTTAGTTTAGAGCAGTAGTCCCATCAGTGGCTCGGCGCTCGGGTGACTTGGATTTCTTTGTCGCAGGATGGGCAATGACTGTCCTGCTTTTCCTCTTCTTGTTCATGATCGGTTCCAAGACCCGTGCTTCACCATCAAGGGGAAGCCTCATCTGCATGTTCTCACCAAGACTTGCACTAGCACAATAACCACGATACGCTTTCCCCAAGGGCTAAGAAGGAAACATAAAAGATGAAGCATAGGCGGTAATATAACCTTACCATGATTCTTGGTCACCCAATGATTCTTAGCCAGGACGGTCCAAGATCGAACGTGGTACGGGAATTTATCGCTCAACCTCCTAATTTATATCAACAACTCTCAGACCACCTCCGGATTCCAAGCAGCGGCTGTAGAAAACACAAAAAGATTATTATGACAAATGAAAGAGTAGTCAAAAAGCGGCTAAAGGGAAAGTCGCTTACGTCGGGTGTTCCTCCGCTCATGAAAAGGCATTCTCGGGGCCGGGATGATATTCGAGGTCCTCACTTGGATAAACCTGTTCATCCATCATCGGCCCTTCCCTTCGTCAACACTCATGAAGAAAGATTTTTTGGACCTATGCCGGAGTTTGATTAAGCCTCGATACAGTTGAGGGTTGTACATTCTAATTAGATAACTAAGGGTAAAAACCTCACCTTCAACCCCCTCGGTGAAATGTTGAAGCATCAACACTATCCTCCAACAAGAAAGGTAGATCTGACCAAGTGTCACATGATATCAGTCACACAAGTGAATAATAGTCGGGTCGATTTCCTGGAGAGGAGATTCGACGGGTTTATTAGGACCTAGGGTGAACGAGTAAGTGTATACATAAAGGAAGCCAGCCTCGAAGTCAGTAATACTATTGTCAGAACCTAGAATCTCCACCTCCACTGCCTTGCCGCATCGGCAATCCTCCCTCACCTTGCTGACATTAGTCATAACGCTAACATATCGGGACACGTGCTCACACAGGCCCGTCATAGATGAGGTAGTCTCCACATCAAAATTCATTGACATGTCAAGATCGGGTAGGGTACATTGTTCCAACGTGGGAATCGATCTAGCTTCTTCCTCAGGTAATCGGGACGATGATGCAGCACCGTTCCGTCGGGGAACCATCTTAGAAGTCCTAGCCATGTAAAATGGTAAAATCCCTTATGTGGAAAGAGGAAAGAGTGTCAAATTTAAAATTCTAACTCGCGGGCTTGTAAGTGGAGTGAAGATAGGAAGTATCTAGCAACCGGTGTATTTTTAGGAATCGCTGGGGAAGCAGAAGAGATGAGCCGATGGCAGTTCGTGGGTTTCTCGATTACCGCATCTGATGGCGTCCTTGCACAGTTCTCTGGGGCATGGCATTTTTAACTCTCTTAGATGGTTGACATCATGGCAGTAATGGCCTCGAGACGACGATTCAATATCGTTTCCTATTAGTTCATTCTAGGAAACGCAGAGACTATCTGTATGCGGTGAAATTATAAGGGTTTATTATCGTCGTTAAGGTACATTCAGGAAGTCATATCGGCATATCGAGGCTTCAGGATTACGATCGAGCTCCCTCCTTCGAGGTTCGTCCGCAACCCCATAAAGATTTCGAGGATGGGGAATTCGTCCGCGACCCAACAAAGATTCTGAGAATAGGGAATTCCCGAGGCGAGCAGCTAGAATCAGTAAACATTAGCACTATGCTTATATGTCCCATCCCCGTATACATTTAATGCACTATGTACTATATGATATTCCCTCTCCTATATAAAGGAATCCATGCTACTTTGTAGAAGACTGATGTTGCTCCATTTCTCCACAAGTGCAATATTATATATATATATATATATATATATATATATATATATATATATATATATATATATATATATATATATATATATATATATATATATATATCTCTTCATTCTAAACTCGCTTGTTCTCACTGGCCCGAGGCCACTTTAACATTTATCTCTTTCTTACATGTTTTTAATTTTATCGACTGGTATTGGATATAAAGAGCCTTATTTAATCGTATCTTAACTCTTATCCCATTCTGAACTGCCCCTTATAGCTTGAGCTCAACCCGGACATCGACCACCCCGAGGTCCCACATCGACCAATCCTATATCCGGGCAGCAAGCCCCTCGGTTTTATTACTGCCTCGTTTTAGCTTGTATTTCATCATTAAACTCCATACTCTTAGCATCATCTGATCTAACAACTAGCATAAAAATAGATTAAGTGTTTTTAGAATCCCATTTACAAATTGAATTGTTGTTATTATTTTCATGGTAAACAACGCCTATGGTGGGATTTTGGGTTGTGACACCCTACGCATTGCGCTAAGTCAAAATTTAAATGGTTTTTGTTTTCCTTCCTTGCAATACAAAATGGTTTATGTGTCAGCCAATACGTCACCTTAGGCCATTTTTTCTCGCCTTCTTAGTTTTCTTTAATACTTTAATGTAGAGATGGTCCTCAAACTTTGGACATATCTGAATGATTTTCTTGGACTTTTACTCGTACATTGAATTTTCATATGGCTTTATTTAGCTCTAAAAGATCATCTTTACCTCGGAATCAAGTCCTGCACCTATAAATCACGTAATAAGTGTAAATTTCTTATATTTAAGCTCAAACATGAATTACAATGTAGTCAAAAATAGGGAAATAATTGCAAATATCATGTTTCTATCCTACCATTAGGGATGTTCAATCTTCTAGGTAGAGTTACCACCGTAATGACTTATCCTCGGCCATAGTCATATTCTCCTTGATGTTCTCTCAACTACCTCTCTAGTTATGTCTTTTGTAAGCAGAACCGATGCATTATCACACATTATCATAGATCACCCTGAACACGAATAAGCTCAATAACAATTGAATCAACATATCCCTCAACAATAGCAACTCTGAGTCAACAAAGCCGACTCGATGCAGAACACACGTCCATAATGGTCTACCAATAAACCCCTTATCAGGAAGTTCCTGAAGCTGCCCCTTCAACTCCTTTAACTCCGCCGGTGCTACACGATATGGTGGAATAGAAAATGGGATGAGCACTTGGTACCAATTCAATACCAAAATCAATAACCTTGACCGGCGGCATGCTCGGCATGTCTGCAGGAAACACATCCGAGAAATCCCTCACCACCGGAACTGAATCAATGATAGGGGTCTCTGCACTGACATCCTTCACGAAGGAAAATAAGAAAGAAAACCCTACCCAACCATCTGCTGGGTCTTCAAAAATTAAATCACTTTAGTGGGAACATAATCCGTCGAACCTCGCCACTCAATCTGTGGCATCCCCATCATAGCCAATGTCGTCGTCTTAGCGAAACAGTCTAAAATAGCACGACACGTAGAAACCAATCCATACCCAATATCATATAAAAAAATCCACCATACTAAGAAACAAAAGATCCACTCGAGTCTCCAAACCCCCAATAATCACCACACAAGGTCTATACACGCGGTATGACATAACCTATCTTATGAGAACTCCCAGTCCTTAAATCCATATCGCACACGAATCTCCATATCCGATCCTAACTCCACTGCCCGTACATCTAACACAACTATGATACTCGATCATCCCATGAGGTATACTCTTATAATTATTTTGTGCCACTAAGTAACCTGGAATATTAACAGTCGACCAAACAAGAGACTGTCGCAATACTAGTGAAGTATCCTTAACTCAAACTCATTGCCTTTTCAGAAATGTATACCCTCATCAAGCTGCACCAATTAGTGATATCATTTACCTAGTCATCTGAAACTGTCCATGCTGCATAAGAACTTATGTCCTCCCTTCCAGAACTGAACTGTGACCTTACACATGCAAATCACAACCCTACACAACATACCGCATATACCATTCCGTCCTATGATAAATATGAGAACTTCATAATTCCTTTCGAGCCACAAGAAACTTTGTACTCAACTAGCCAAGAAAATTCCATTTGATCCCATCTAGAAGAAAATCACTATACATCACACCCTCCTCACGCTAGTGAAAAATATACCCCTCTAACCGGGGCAGAAACCATCAAGAACTCTTTGAATACCATTTGCTCGAAACCAAATCATCAGGACTGAATCCTTTTAACTCAACCAAGTTACGCAGGTCACCCAAAATTCCAAGAGCATTGCTATGAATCACATGTAGAAACTCATTACCTCATAAGCACTCCACTAATCATATCCCTCACCATGCCAATCTGACCTACTACCTAGCTATCCTATTTATACAAGTTCCTTCTAAATTACCTTCAAATTGATACTTCTCCTCGCAATATTACTACAATTATACAACCCATACTCTCCACACGAGACCCAAGTATAAAACCACATTGAATAAGGCTCATAAGCCGCTGAATACTCTCTTAAATATCCCCAAAAGAACCACATACAAAATACTTACCCCGAAGAGACTTATTGCGTATCTAAAGCCATTATATTCACTTTCCCGGTACTGATATGTATAATCCATAATTATATAGAAATGTCATTAGTCTTGACACCATCTAATGTAAACCTCGATTTCTAGCCAATTACATATACTGAAAATCCCCAATTATTATGTATAAGTCTTGAATCCATTAAAACCATTCTCGGGAGCCATCCACTCTACTCAAGTTTCAATTAAACTGATCAAACAAACCAAATGACCTGTGCCCATCAATATATCAACACCTAAGAAAGAAACCCAGCCCTCTAAGCAGCCGAGTGATTCCGTACTCCACACCCTTTACATCTCTTACAACAACAACTAATTCATCAAATGTTTCTCATATACCCATAAAGCATAACACAAGCCTTATTCAGAAAAAATTTCCTTTACTCGAGTCTTCCTCGATCTCAACCTCTGTAAGCCACATCTGATTTTCCAATATGTCCAAAATTGAAAGGAATATGACACTTGTCCACTTAATCAACTTATTAATAGCCGACTCCCCCACTTAGCTCAAAGCCATAGGTCAAAACTCACAATGCCCATACTCTACTAATGCCATAATACCATAGTGAGATTAAATTAAATCATCAATAAGCTCGTGCAATACAAACCATCTAGTACTTCAAATCATCTGCAATTCTCATATTCACCCTCCTAATAGTCAAGCCCACACTCATAAGCGATCCACACCCAAATTGCAACATATATATTTCGATGGTAAAAGAGGTCTTCCAACAAATAACATAAGGATCACACAACCCTCAAAACACTTCGCAGGAGATAACCCACCCGCTTCACCTCAAACTAGCATCTCTTTATACCCTTCCACTGCCATAAATACCACACAATAACTTAATTCTTCATGAGTCTAAACTAATATCACAACATGAAATCTACTTCACTCCCCAACTACACAACATGAAAATATCCTTCAACACACCCACAACTCGCGGCTATGCATCAAATCACATTGTAAATCAAGCACCAAATAATTCTTTCTTCCCTCAAACAGCTGCTTCTCGCAACAATAAAATCATATCAGTGCTTCTCATAGTCATGTCATACTCATCATATAGCTATCTAGTCATAACTTCAACTAATAGAGGCACTACCGAACATATAAATCCAAAATCATGCACTAATACAATTTGCACCTCAATGATCAAGCTACAGGCAAAGCCTAGCCTCAAGTCCTCTAGACGGTCCCAACATCAAAATACAGAAATCACATCTCGCCCCTCTCTTAGGTAATCACAAGTCGTCGATGCACAATTGATACTGAGCGCTCATGCGCACATACTAATGCGTGGAAGGAATTCAAAGAGTTACATTTCAAATTTAATCAATGTCGCACGATAAGAATTCAAAAATGTGAAGTTCTTACTAGAGGTTCTGCAGCCTCTCAAAGATAAGTACAGATGTCTCTGTGCCGATCGACGAGACTCTACTAAGCCCGCTCATGACTGGTGAGACCTATGTAAACTAGGCTCTGATACCAACTTGTCATGACCCAAAATCCAACCCGTCGTGATAGCGCCTATCGTGAAACTAGGTCAGCCTCAACTCAACAATCAACCCATAATATGTTTGAAAACATTTACGGAAGTTTCTAATAGACAAAAAACTATTTGAAACATAAGAAATTCCAAGAACTGATACAATCCAACGTAAAATCGGGGTGTGACTATGTGCATGAGCATCTAAGAAAAATACATAGTTTATTATAACATCTAAGGTAACAACTGAAATACGACTGGAAAATAAGGTGGAGAGTCAAGGTGCCGTGCAGATACCTTAATAATCTCCTAAGTCAGAAGCCTACCACTAGTAGATCTAAAAGTTCCCAAATCTGCACACAAGGTGCAGGGAGTAACGTGAGTACACCAACTTAGTAAGTAACAAGACCAACCTATGGACTAATAGGTAGTGACGAACTCAACCTCATTAAAGATAAAAAAAATAACGTACAGAATAAATAAACAGCTCGAACAGTAAAACAGAGCAAGTGTGAACAAGGTAAAGAAGTATAACTCTACTACATCTACGTGTTAATGCATATGTTGTATGAAATGCGTCATGCTAAGTGCCTCATGTACCCACAATTTGAAATGCCCATTCACCCAGTATTGTGTATGGATCGTACGGAGCAGGGAAGGTCCATCCCGAAATATATACATCTCTGACAGCAATCACCAGTACTGTGGAAGGCTAATCCAGCCTATGGATAAGATCTATATCCAGATAATGACAATAAAAATCTCGGAACCACTCGGTACGATATATGGCTCCCCAAAGAAGATCCATCGCAAAATATATACACATCACTGACAACAGCCATCCAGTACAGAGGAACGCCATTCTATCCCTATGGAGAAGATCCATCTCCAAGTATAAGTACTTAGGACAAGATCCATGTCCAGGGAAGATCCATCCTTCAGCAATATCATATACGCTTATTGGGGGTGTGCATACTCCGGTGGGCTCCTACAGCACAAGCGCTACGAAGGCATATGTCAATAAACCGTTGCGGTGTGTAGCCCGATCCCATAACTGTCACTCATAAACAAGCTCTTTCCTCACTTAGCCATCACCCTTTAGTCTCATACACACAGACTCGCAATGTCATGAAGTTAGCCCGAAACAATTATATGAATAACCAAACAATAATAACTGAGACATGATATGATATGCATGATCAAGATAGAATACAGAATATCAATGAATTTAATGAGATGATAGCCAGAAACGACCAATCTGATCGTAACAATATTAGTGTGAATACCTAACAGGATATCTAGCATGTTTTTACAGTACATTTACTTAATCACATGATAGAAACACAGATATCAACAAGAAAGAGTTACTAAGCAGTGCCATGGAATGATCCAGGCAACAATTCTCATGATGCATGCCCACACATCCGTCACTTGGCATTTGCATCACCTCCATAGTAATCATAGAACCCATAGTTTCGGGTTTCGAACCCTTAGAACTAAGTTTGGAAGGGATACTTACCTCAAGCCAAGCCAAACTCTAGCCCGCAACGCCCTTGCCTCTCGAATCGCCCTCCAAACGTCCTGACTCTAACCAAAAGTAATACAATGCAGCCAATATACGCCAAGGAACAAATTCCACACGAAAAACACTCAATTTAGACCAACATCCCAAAATTCACCCAAACCCGACCCCCAAGTCCACGTCTCAAAAACCAGAAAAATCACAAAACTAGAAAGCCCTTTCACTTCCGAGTTCATACATACCAAAATTATCAAAATAGGACATTAAATGGTCCCTAAAATCCCTAATTCAAACTCTCCAATTTCAAGCCCTAATCCATCAATTTTAACACTTAAATCCCACTAATTTCATATCTAATCAGTTAGAAATCACCATAGAATCGAGTTTAAGGTTCAAAAACATTACCTCAATGAGTTTCCTCTTGAATCCCTCTTCAAAACCTCCAAAAGCTCCAAAATTTGAGTTAAAATTGTGAAGAATGACCAAAATGTGTGAAGCAGACAATTTATACTTTCTGCTCTAGGGATTCCGCACCTACAGATAATTCCTCGCTTCTCTGGACCGCTTCTACGGTAAAGATTACCGCATATGCAGTTTCTACTTAAGTCCCCAAGCACCGCATTACATCTACGTGTTAATGCATATGTTGTATGAAATGCGTCATGCTAAGTGCCTCATGTACCCACAATCTGAAATGCCCATTCACCCAGCATTGTGTATGGATCGTACGGAGCAGGGAAGGTCCATCCCGAAATATATACATCTCTGACAGCAATCACCTAGTACTGTGGAAGGCTAATCCAGCCTATGGATAAGATCTATATCCAGATAATGACAATAAAAATCTCGGAACCACTCGGTACGATATATGGCTCCCCAAAGAAGATCCATTGCAGAATATATACACATCACTGACAACAGTCATCCAGTACAGAGGAACGCCATTCTAGCCCTATGGAGAAGATCCATCTCCAAGTATAAGTACTTAGGACAAGATCCATGTCCAAGGAAGATCCATCCTTCAGCAATATCATGTGCGCTTATTGGGGGTGTGCATACTCCGGTGGGGCTCCTACAGCCCAAGCGCTATCATAAGCCAACGAAGGCATATGTCAATAAACCGTTGCGGTGTGTAGCCCGACCCCATAACTGTCACTCATAAACAAGCTCTTGCCTCACTTAGCCATCACCCTTTAGTCTCATACACACAGACTCGCAATGTCATGAAGTTAGCCCGAAACAATTATATGAATAACCAAACAATAATAACTGAGACATGATATGATATGCATGATCAAGATAGAATACAGAATATCAATGAATTTAATGAGATGATAGCCAGAAACGACCAATCTGATCTTAACAATATTAGTGTGAATACCTAACAGGATATCTAGCATGTTTTTACAGTACATTTACTTAATCACATGATAGAAACACAGATATCAACAAGAAAGAGTTACTAAGCGGTGCCATGGAATGATCCAGGCAACAATTCTCATGATGCATGCCCACACATCCGTTACTTGGCATTTGCATCACCTCCATAGTAATCATAGAACCCATAGTTTCGGGTTTCGAACCCTTAGAACTAAGTTTGGAAGGGATACTTACCTCAAGCCAAGCCAAACTCTAGCCCGCAACGCCCTTGCCTCTCGAATCGCCCTCCAAACGTCCTGACTCTAACCAAAAGTAATACAATGCAGCCAATATACGCCAAGGAACCAATTCCACACGAAAAACTATCAATTTAGACCAACATCCCAAAATTCTCCCAAACCCGACCCCCAAGTCCACGTCTCAAAATCCAGAAAAATCACAAAACTAGAAAGCCCTTTCACTTCCGAGTTCATACATACCAAAATTATCAAAATAGGACATTAAATGGTCCCTAAAATCCCTAATTCAAACTCTCCAATTTCAAGCCCTAGTTTATCAATTTTAACCCTTAAATCCCACTAATTTCATATCTAATCAGTTAGAAATCACCATAGAATCGAGTTTAAGGTTCAAAAACATTACCTCAATGAGTTTCCTCTTGAATCCCTCTTCAAAACCTCCAAAAGCTCCAAAATTTGAGTTAAAATTGGGAAGAATGACCAAAATGTGTGAAGCAGACAATTTATACTTTCTGCTCTAGGGATTCCGCACCTACAGATAATTCCTCGCTTCTCTGTACCGCTTCTACGGTAAAGATTACCGCATATGCAGTTTCTACTTAAGTCCCCAAGCACCGCATTACATCTACGTGTTAATGCATATGTTGTATGAAATGCGTCATGCTAAGTGCCTCATGTACCCACAATCTGAAATGCCCATTCACCCAGTATTGTGTATGGATCGTACGGAGCAGGGAAGGTCCATCCCGAAATATATACATCTCTGACAGCAATCACCTAGTACTGTGGAAGGCTAATCCAGCCTATGGATAAGATCTATATCCAGATAATGACAATAACAATCTCGGAACCACTCGGTACGATATAAGGCTCCCCAAAGAAGATCGATCGCAGAATATATACACATCACTGACAACAGTCATCCAGTACAGAGGAACGCCATTCTAGCCCTATGGAGAAGATCCATCTCCAAGTATAAGTACTTAGGACAAGATCCATGTCCAGGGAGATCCATCCTTCAGCAATATCATATGCGCTTATTGGGGGTGTGCATACTCCGGTGGGGCTCCTACAGCCCAAGCGCTATCACAAGCCAACGAAGGCATATGTCAATAAACCGTTGCGGTGTGTAGCCCGACCCCATAACTGTCATCTCATAAACAAGCTCTTGCCTCACTTAGCCATCACCCTTTAGTCTCATACACACAGACTCGCAATGTTATGAAGTTAGCCCGAAACAATTATATGAATAACCAAATAATAACCGAGACATGATATGATATGCATGATCAAGATAGAATACAGAATATCAATGAATTTAATGAGATGATAGCCAGAAACGACCAATCTGATCTTAACAATATTAGTGTGAATACCTAACAGGATATCTAGCATGTTTTTACAGTACATTTACTTAATCACATGATAGAAACACAGATATCAACAAGAAAGAGTTACTAAGCGGTGCCATGGAATGATCCAGGCAACAATTCTCATGATGCATGCCCACACATCTGTCACTTGGCATTTGCATCACCTCCATAGTGATCATAGAACCCATAGTTTCGGGTTTCGAACCCTTAGAGCTAAGTTTGGAAGGGATACTTACCTCAAGCCAAGCCAAACTCTAGCCCGCAACGCCCTTGCCTCTCGAATCGCCCTCCAAACGTCCTGACTCTGACCAAAAGTAATACAATGCAGCCAATATACGCCAAGGAACCAATTCCACACGAAAAATATCAATTTAGACCAACATCTCAAAATTCACCCAAACCCGACCCCCAAGTCCACGTCTCAAAATCCAGAAAAATCACAAAACTAGAAAGCCCTTTCACTTCCGAGTTCATACATACCAAAATTATCAAAATAGGACATTAAATGGTCCCTAAAATCCCTAATTCAAACTCTCCAATTTCAAGCCCTAATCCATCAATTTTAACCCTTAAATCCCACTAATTTCATATCTAATCAGTTAGAAATCACCATAGAATCGAGTTTAAGGTTCAAAAACATTACCTCAATGAGTTTCCTCTTGAATCCCTCTTCAAAACTTCCAAAAGCTCCAAAATTTGAGTTAACATTGTGAAGAATGACCAAAATGTGTGAAGCAGACAATTTATACTGTCTGCTCTAGGGATTCCGCACCTACAGATAATTCCTCGCTTCTCTGGACCGCTTCTACGGTAAAGATTACCGCATATGCAGTTTCTACTTAAGTCCCCAAGCACCGCATTACATCTACGTGTTAATGCATATGTTGTATGAAATGCGTCATGCTAAGTGCCTCATGTACCCACAATCTGAAATGCCCATTCACCTAGTATTGTGTATGGATCGTACGAAGCAGGGAAGGTCCATCCCGAAATATATACATCTCTGACAGCAATCACCTAGTACTGTGGAATGCTAATCCAGCCTATGGATAAGATCTATATCCAGATAATGACAATAACAATCTCAGAACCACTCGGTACGATATAAGGCTCCCCAACGAAGATCCATCGCAGAATATATACACATCACTGACAACAGTCATCCAGTACAGAGGAACGCCATTCTAGCCCTATGGAGAAGATCCATCTCCAAGTATAAGTACTTAGGACAAGATCCATGTCCAGGGAAGATCCATCCTTCAGCAATATCATATGCGCTTATTGGGGGTGTGCATACTCCGGTGGGGCTCCTACAGCCCAAGCGCTATCACAAGCCAACGAAGGCATATGTCAATAAACCGTTGCGGTGTGTAGCCCGACCCCATAACTGTCACTCATAAACAAGCTCTTGCCTCACTTAGCCATCACCCTTTAATCTCATACACACAGACTCGCAATGTCATGAAGTTAGCCCGAAACAGTTATATGAATAACCAAACAATAATAACTGAGACATGATATGATATGCATGATCAAGATAGAATACAGAATATCAATGAATTTAATGAGATGATAGCCAGAAATGACCAATCTGATCTTAACAATATTAGTGTGAATACCTAACAGGATATCTAGCATGTTTTTACAGTACATTTACTTAATCACATGATAGAAACACAGACATCAACAAGAAAGAGTTACTAAGCGGTGCCATGGAATGATCCAGGCAACAATTCTCATGATGCATGCCCACACATCCGTCACTTGGCATTTGCATCACCTCCATAGTAATCATAGAACCCATAGTTTCGGGTTTCGAACCCTTAGAACTAAGTTTGGAAGGGATACTTACCTCAAGCCAAGACAAACTCTAGCCCGCAACGCCCTTGCCTCTCGAATCGCCCTCCAAACGTTCTGACTCTAACCAAAAGTAATACAATGCAGCCAATATACGCCAAGGAACCAATTCTACACGAAAAACTATCAATTTAGACCAACATCCCAAAATTCACCCAAACCCGACCCCCAAGTCCACGTCTCAAAATCCAGAAAAATCACAAAACTAGAAAGCCCTTTCACTTCCGAGTTCATACATACCAAAATTATCAAAATAGGACATTAAATGGTCCCTAAAATCCCTAATTCAAACTCTCCAATTTCAAGCCCTAGTTTATCAATTTTAACCCTTAAATCCCACTAATTTCATATCTAATCAGTTAGAAATCACCATAGAATCGAGTTTAAGGTTCAAAAACATTACCTCAATGAGTTTCCTCTTGAATCCCTCTTCAAAACCTCCAAAAGCTCCAAAATTTGAGTTAAAATTGTGAAGAATGACCAAAATGTGTGAAGCAGACAATTTATACTTTCTGCTCAAGGGATTCCGCACCTACAGATAATTCCTCGCTTCTCTGGACCGCTTCTACGGTAAAGATTACCGCATATGCAGTTTCTACTTAAGTCCCCAAGCACCGCATATGTGCCCAGGCATTGGACTTGCGGTCCCGCAGATACGTCAAACTAACCGCATCTGCAATTCTTCTCCTGAAGGCCAAACTCACATTTGCGATATCCTTATCTCATATGTGGCCTCGCACCTGCGGTCCCCAATTCGCATGTGAGGAAATGACAAGAACAACAAAAATTTGCAGCACAACTCAAACTCCAAACTTTCCGTCAACCACTCAAAACCATCCTGAGGCCATCGGGACCTCAACCAAACATACCAATAAGTGACATATCACTATTAAAACTTATTCCAACCTTTGGAACCCTCTAAACAACGTCAAAGCATCAAATAACCCACGAATTCAAGCCTGACGGTTTAGAAATTCTCAAATTTCCCAAACAACGCCAAACACATCAAATCACCTCTGAATGACCTGAAATTTTTCAAACTCATGACAAATGATATTACGGACCTACTCCAACTTTCGGAATGCTATTCAAACCTCGCTATCAAAATTTTCACTGCCGACTGAGAAATGCCACATCTTTTATTTTTTCAATTCAAGCCTAATTCTTCCACAGACCTCCAAATCACGTTATGGACGCGCCCCAAGTCCAAAATTACCTAACGGAGCTTTCCAAATCCAAGATCGAATACCAAAAAGTCAAAACCTGGTCAAACCTTTAAAATTTGAAGCTTCAAGTTGAGAATCGTTCTACCCTATCTGTTCCGATTAACCTAAAAACCAAAAATGACTAATTAAATAAGCCATAATACATCATGTATGGCTAGTCATGCTAGAGAACTAGTGAGCAAAGTGCAAGTGCTCAAGACGACCGATCGGGTCGTTACACATGTAGAATGGGGCAAATATAACAACTACAAAGGGTATGAAATCACAAAATTCCCATGTACATCATCAACCTATGAAATCACATAACTCAATAATATTAAAATGGAACGGCATCACCCTTCGTCCTTTTACTCTTGTCCTCATCATGGAATTATATGAATATCGTGGTGCGACATCACCATTTGTTCTATTACTCCCATCCTCATCATGTAGTAATAATATGAATGAAATACCACGACATCACCCTTCGTTCTTTTACTCTTCCTCATCATGTAATCATAATAATGTAACAGAAATGGAACGACATCATCCTTCGAGATTTTACACTCTTCCTCACCATCTAAAAGTTATAATGTGAATTCGAGTAATTAGTAATGTGAGGAATACATTCAATGCCAAATATGGTACCATGATACCCAACTTCAAATTCAAAAACAAAATATTCAATAACTATGAAATAATCATTAATTACGAAACAGATAATCAAAGAAGTAATAACCTAACCCAAGCATAGATATCATAATTAGCAAATCAATACAATACAAAGAACAAGTTCCACCTGTATGCATTAACCCAATAAAATGTATAAGTAATTGTCTCCTCACATATACATTTTACCACGCGTAAAACACGTAGCAAATAGACTAACAACTCGTAATCTCTCAAGTTAAAGTTAACCACGATACTTACTTCGCTCTGCAATCAAATCAAAGCTCAACTGGGCTTTGCCTCTATAATTAGCCTCCAAACAAATCAAATATAACCAAATCTAGTTCAACCAATTCAAAATAAGCTTTAGAAACTACCAACGAGTGAAAACGATTCAATCGTTAATATTTTTGAAAAAGTCAACCCGAGACCCGTTTGGTCAAAACCCGTGATTCGGGCCAAAACCCACTTATCCATTCACCCCCGAGCCAAGTTATGTGATTAGTTTCAAAACCTGACCCCAATTCGAGGTCTAAAACTCATTTTTACAAAAATCCTCAATTCTATCTAAATCCCTAATTTCTACCATGGAAATCCCAGATTTGATGTTGAAATCGCATGAAATATAATGGGTAACTGAACGGAAATGGATTAAGGTCACTTACTAATGAATATGGGGAGAAAAGTCTCTTGGAAAATCGCCTCTAGGGTGTTTAGGTTTTGAGAAATTGTGAGAAATGAGCTAAGTCCAATTTTTTCCCCTCTTTTACCCAACTGTGAATGTCTCAATTGAGATATCTCGCAACTGCAAACACCACAAAGGCGAGACAACACCACAAAGGCGAGATAAGGGTCCAAATGCAAAACCTTTCTCAAGTCCACAGAAGTCATAAATAGGACATTTTTTCGAAAATGCGAACTCCCAACATTTTCAAATGCGTACTATTTCTTCACAAATACGAAGATAACTGAGTCACAAATACGACTCTGAGATCACAATTGCGGTCACTGACAATTTGCAAATGCGAACATAGTCCTTGTAAATGCAAAACTAACCAATCAAGCCCATGCTCGCAAATGCAAACACTTGTTCGCAAACGAGGCTCACAATTTCGAGCTAGACCTTACAATTGGGAGATCTGCATTAGAGCACCAGCACCAGAAGTACACCTATTCAAACCTTAATCGAATTCATCTAAAACACGTTCGAAGCTCACCCGAGCCACTCGGGCTCTAAACCAAACTTGCAAAAAAGCTGTATAAATATCATAAGAACTCACTTGTGTGATCAAAATACAAAAATAACACATAGAACCAAAAATCAAACATCAAAATGAAATTTTCAAAGAAACTTAAGAACTCTCAAATTTACAACTGCACGTTCGAATCTCATCAAATCAACTCTATTTTTTCACCAAATATTGTAGGCAAATCATGAATAGTGAAATTAATCTATACCAAGTTTCAGAACAGAAATCTAAACTGGTAGCAACAAAGTCATTCTACGGTCAAACTTAGGAATTATTTAAACCTTCAAATTACTAGTTTCCAACAAACAACGTTAAATCAAGTTAGGAACTTTCATATTCAATTTTGGGCATATGTCCAAATCCCAAATCACGATATGGATCCACTGGGACCGTCAAAAAACTTATCCGGGTCAATTTACATAGAATATTAACCGTAGTTAGCTCAAGTCATTTTCAAGGATAAAATTCACATTTTCTCTTTCACATAAATGTTTTTTTAAAAAGAAACGGATTGCGCATGAAAATTTGAGAAATATTAAATTGAGCTATTCGAGGTCTCGAAACACAAAAATAAAGGATAAAACTCAAAATTACATATCGCCATCACATTTCCACCTCTAAAATAGAAATTTATCTTCGAACAGACATAGAAAGGTACCTGGACAGGTGAAAATGTATGGGTATCCACTTCCCATGTCGGGCTTTGACTCCCACGACGTTGCTTTAATTGGCTGACCTCTCCATTGTACTCTAACTGAAGGATAACTCTCAGACCTCAACTTTCGGACCTACCGGGCTAGAATGGCCACAGGCTCCTCCTCATAAGTAAAATCCTTGTCCAATTGGACCGAGCTAAAATCTAACATAAGGGACGGATTACTATGACTTCCGAAGCATATAATCAAATTGCATTATGTGATGTTGTTTCCCCTGCTCATTGTAGTTCATTTATGCTTGCATAAGAGATCAATTATATTTCGTTACTGTGTTAATTAGTTTTTATAGTTAATTGGATTAACTTGAAATCACTCGAACATCTGTTTGTTTGGTTTCACATTGGATGTGTTTTGTTGAGTATTTCTAGTCAGTGAGTTAGTGTGTAAATTGTGATCGTCTGATATTAATGTTGGTTTAGATTTTTCTCATATATGTTATGTTTTCTTCTTCTCTATTTGTTGTCTATCCTCTGAGGTCAGTGTACCACGGTGTTCCTTACTCATGTTTAGATTTAATGTGTATTTGTGTTTTGATCCCCTGAATCCTGAAACTTTCATTTTTTTTTAATCTGGCTCTCAGAGGGGAAATTTGATTTAAACTTGAATTCACCTTTGAGCCTTAGTTTATTCAGTTGTCAAATTTCCCCCTGAGAGCATTGGTTATAGCTGGTGTCTTCTTAGTCTAGTGTTGCAGTGTTTAACGAAGAACTGATGTAGGATAATCTGTGATTAGATTTTGTGTTAAGATCAAAGTAAGGGGATTAATGTGGCTCACACCCCTTTATGTTTGGTATGTTGTTTTAATGTTTGTTTAAGGTATAGCCGGAGCCTTGTTACCGGCATTTTTATATTATTCTTCAATTATATTTAGAGGCTCTATAGACAGGTTGTGGGTAGTGTCGGGCATGATAATATAAAAGATAAATATTGATGTGTGGCAATGATGTATAAAAAACATTGGAATACATTTATTGTGGTGAATGGACTTGCTAATGGAAATTGTTATTATTATGTTTATAAAAATTCGGTTAATGGAGTTCATATCCTATAAATGGCTATTTCACTTGGTTATTAGGTAATGAGAATGAGGGGTAACTGTTGATACCCAATTTTTTTCTACGTGGTTTCTTACCCAAAATACTTTCAAAATAGCTTGTGAATGCATATATAAGCATCCACAAAAGGTTTGGTATTTTTTTTTGTGATTTTCAAGCATTTTAATATTAATTTACAGCTCATTTTTTACTATAAAATCCAATATTTGGTATCAAACCTTGCTATTTTAGTAACTAAATTATTTATTCTCTCATTTACATAAAAATATAATTTATGTAATTTTTACAGAATTTTACAAAGCCATTAAGTTGTTTAAAACTAAAATTGCATTAAATTGCAATTTTAGCCTATTTTCTATATTTAATAAGTATTTCAAGTGTAAAATCATTCCTGATATTTTTAATTAGTTCCCAACCCTATTTTATTGTCTCAGTAATTTTATTGATTTTTTTATAAATTGTCTGCTATTTTTATAAAATTATATTTGGGGAAAATTGGTTATGTAAAAGATAGCCACATTCTATTTAAAATATGGCCCAATTACACCCCTATTTTCAGCCCAATCTTATAACTCACCTGACACACTATCCCATTTGATCCTGGGCATTGATCTCACAGATCAACGGCCCACATCGCTTCTTACCTTAATTAAACAACCAAACCCCTTACCCTAATTTCATTTTCCTTCATCCGCCGCCCTTGTATCCCCCTTTCACTCACATATGCTCTCTAGAACCTTCTGGTTCTCCCATGGCCTCCATTTCCACATCTACTCACTCCTCCCTCACTCCTCTCGATTCCCAGCAACCATGGCGTCCCTGTATCACGGTCTTCTCTCAAGCTTGAAGCCTAGAAATTTCCGCCATGGAAGACGGTCACTGAATCTCTCTTTTTAGGACTGTTTCCGGTGTTTTTTCGATGATCCTTGAACGAGGATGCCTTCTAGGGCATCGTATGCGAGTTTCACAGCCAGGTTCTTCGTTTCTATTGTCTGTTTGAAAACCCTAATTTTTCTCTTTAATATCGCCTTTTTAAATGACTTTCAGTTTGATTTCCTTATTTTCTACTCTATATCTACTTAGTTTCTCGGAGTACTTCAAATTCTTGACTCTTCTAGACTAGGGTTTCTAACCTTTTCTTCAAAATTGTTCCTCCATTATTTCTGAGATCCATATAGTTATTGGGTTGATTATTTTACTGGTTTGTTTGTTTCTTTGATGACTGGCTTGTTTTGTTTCTTCGATGACATGGGTTTTACACTGCAGTTTCTATTTCTAGGGTTTCATGACCCCTCTTTAAAGTACTCTATTCTTCTAGTCTTTAGCATTAATCCTTGATTTTAAGTACTACTTCTAAGTATCATGTTAAAATTTGGTGAAAACCCCTAACCCTACATGCTTGTACCTATGTTTGCCTACTTGCATGTTTTTCTATGTGCTCTGTGTCCTTTTACTTTGATTCTTAGTGCTAATTGTTTCATTCCCATACCATGCTGATTGTTCTTCTTTTGAGAATTTTGGTTATGACTTTATGCTGACTCTTGCGAGGCTGGTATTACTAGCCTCAAATCGTGATTTGTGTATTTTCTTACAGTCTGGTATTGATTTTTCTCAATCAGTAGGATACATTCCCTAATTAATAATTGATTTCCTAGGTTTTCAATCTCGAAATTATTTGCCATAGTTAAGGTGATATTTTCCTTATATATGAACACAAATACGCTGATTTACTTGATTGATATATTTTTTTTGGTTAAGTATCATGCACCTAGTCTTTATTATATACCTAGTTCTATTCTTGTTTCCTTATGTGATCAGGCTTACTTTATGATTCCTTTTCTTTTTAAAATGGCTTCTTATTACTGTTTTCCTATGACTCCTTAATTAAAGGGGAGTCCCTATGCGTGTGTGATTATGATTGATATCAGTTCTTTAAATATGAACTGATACCTTATTTGCTTACTCTTTTAGTACTATAAGTACCCTCTCCCCATTCTCTTTGAAACACATCAACATATTACATATCTCTCATACTGAGGCATTACAGTCTCTCTAAACTTTCTTTCAATAACACTCATTGCTCTCTATCTCTCTACTGTTTTGTTTCTTTCCTACAAATTCTCTCACTCAATCGGCTGAAAGCCAAGATTGAGTAATCTTGGTTGTTTACTTCGGCACTACTAAGGTTCTGCTACATTATTTGCTTGGGTTTGCATGCTGCTCTCTTTGTTGTACACTGACATTCTCTCTTTGCTGCATATTGCTGCTCTCACCTTGCTTCTCTCATTCTCTGCATACTTTGCTCTCTTTGTGCACTACTGCTCATTATTATTGTCTTCCATTGTCTGTAACTGGTATGCTACCTATTTAATGTACAGTTTCCAAAACAACATGTTTTTACTAGTTTTGCACTTTTTCTTGTTCCTTGTGTGCTTTTACCTATGGTTCTGCTGCTCTTGTTGTCACTAGTATACACTTACCAGTTTACTCAGTTTAGCTTAGCATGTTCCCTTACCCTCTTCCCTGCCTCAATGTATGTTTTCTTCTTTCCTTGTGTCTACTACCATGTGTCCAGGTCTGCTTGACTGTTTTATTAGTCTAAAACATCTTCCTAAGTGTAGTTATGTTGGAGTTTGGTACTGAACTCCTATTTTGCAACCAGGTTTGATTACTTTTGTCCAATGTGTTGCCTGTGTGTGAGTAGTTTACTATGCTTATCTGTTCCCTCCCTCTTGCCCCATGTTTGTATAATGCTTTATACTAGTTAGTACAGATGATTTTAAAAGAATTCATTTCAACTCTTTTAACTTTTAGAAATTATTTTCTCAAAATATCTTATGTTGTTTTCTTAAATAGACTCTCAATTGTTTTTCCACTCTCTCAATTCTATCACAACTTCACCACTCATAGAACCCTAGGTTCTGCCTCCTTGGTGTAAGCACTGCCATGGCAGCCTTGAGCACCCATGGAACTCTGATGCCCAAGGCTGGCTTTCAATGTTTGAAACTGTCCAATTGGGACATCTTTTGGGTGCCTGGTATTGGCCAGGGGTTCAAACGAACCCTTAGGGAGCTTTGCCGCACCCAAACCTTTGTACTAGCTATGAAATTCGAGATAAGTGAGATTGGAGATGTTTGGGCGTGGCTGAAAGCTCTCTATGGAATAACTTATTATTTTTCTTTTCTCACTATTGTATTTTTAGTTATCTGGCTGTAATAATTTGTAAAAAACAATGGGGATTATAGTGAATATGGGGGGTTATGCATGTTTAATTAAGGGAACGGGTAAAAGACATGCCTATAGGACTTATTCATTTATTTATGCAATAGTTGCCATGCCTTAGTACATGCATCCTCACACATAGAAACCATGTTCTTAGGCCTTTTACTTTCAGTTATTATTCTGTACACTCTCGTAACCATGACTAATTAATAATCGACAAGTCCTTAACCTCACATGTAGATATCATGTTCATAGGACCATTTGTGCATTAGATACCATGCCTTTAGGACTTTTTTATCTGCACTTGTTTAAGTACTTCGTTAATCTGGGTTAAAATTGGTTAATAACTCTCTCCTTAAAGAAGTGAATCTGTATGTTCACCATCTTTAATAACGCCTAGGCAAGACTTAGGCCGGATAAAAACTGACTAATCACCTTTAAGTCGTGTTCTAATTAATTTGCCTCTGTTTGAATCGTTTGTCTCTGAAGCTCTCTAAAATTTTATACTTCTACCCTATTTTTAAACTATCTATGCAAAGGTTTCTATCGCCCAGAATTAGACTACTATTCTTTTTTCAACTATCTGAATCTGTAATTTTTTTTAAAGTTCAAAAGCTGATAGGTTTTCTTTACATTTTTTCAATCTTAAAACTATATACCTTCACACTTATTTTACTCCGTCCGTGCGGAAACTGTTCTACCATATGTTCCGCAAATGCCTTTGTATGATTTCTGCAGATTCTCCAAAAACTGCTACCGCTTTTTTTTAAAGTTTCTGAACGCTTTTCTCATAACACTTTTCTGCAAAACTCTCCAGTTTCTGTTTTTGTTAAAATTTGTACTCTAGTTTTAAAAACTCTCTCTTCCCTAGACCTCAAATGTGTTTGAGTCGTGCTCATTACGTATTCGTTATTTGAGCCTTTATATGTTTTACATGATTCCTTTACGTACAAGTCCTATTTGCTTTTGTATGACGCCTAGCATTTTTACCTTTGAACCTAGGGGTCCATCCTAGTTCCTACCTTATAGGAATAGTGATCGTAAGTTCCCTCTAGGATCTATAGAACGGGACAGGTAATAGCACGCAATAAGTACTCGTAACCAATCCACGCGCTTAAATAACCTCTACGGGGTGTGAATGATAGAATATGGAGATGATGAAAATGTGATAATATCATAAAGCGATCCCTCTTTGGGAATGTGAGCTGGATATTGCATCGAATGATCCATATTATAGTCAAACATAGGACCCCTCTTTCTCTTACGTGCTTTATTTAAATGATTTCCTCATGCTTTCCAAACTAATCCTCTTTTATTTCAAACTTATGTCATTTTCTTTATAGCTTTCAAATTATATGAATGTTGTACGTGTGCATTTTATTTGCTTCATCTTCTTCTAAAGTCACAATTAGCACGGCCGGGAACCACATTTGTCGATCTTGAGGGGTGCCTAACACCTTCCCCTCGAGATAATCTCAAGCCCTTACCCAACTCTGGTTTCTCTCTCAAAAACACTCTCTAAAGTATCCTAATGCACTATAATCATTAGGTGGCGACTCTTCCAATTCCATAACCCAATTCCCAAATAGGAAATAGAGTTGTTTTGCCCATAATATCGTAAAACCCGATTTCGCCTTTTGAAAAAGGGGCCGTCGACAGTAACACGTGGGATAGGAAAGGCATCCAGGTCCGCTTGGCTGGGGATACCCAGTCGAGTGTCGTGTCATGTCCCTTAAATTTGGGGCCTGACAAACTTTCTATCAGAGCCTAAAGTTTTAAAGTGTCCTAGGATGTCTCGGAGCCATGTCTAGTAGAGTCCTTCTTATCGGTGTATTGTCGACCACATCAATAAGTTGGAGTCTATTTGGACATTTAAGATTTTCACCCTTCTTTGATAATCCAGATCGTGTTATATAGCTCAAGATAAGGAGTTGATTTCCTTTCTACGTCTTATTCTCAAAATTGGTAATTTTGATACCATAATCCGCGAATTTGAAGCTTGTAATGAGGGATTGATCAAACCATTGAGTCCGAGTGGATTACCCAAGGACTCGTTAGAGGAATATGTTGAGCCGAGGAGGGATTGATAGAACTTGTTGTTAGGGGAGTACCCTTGTTCCTATTAATGTCACTGCACCACCAGATCATGTAGTATAATATCAGTATGTACGGCTAAAATCACGTCTTTTAGAAATTAAGCTTCCATGTGCCCGCGTGAATGTTGTAAGTTTAAATTATAATTGATGCAGTACTCGTTTTCTTATGTTAAGCGAATTATTATTTAGAAAATATATGTGGAGGTACTTCTTCATGTGTTTAATATATTATTCTTGGTAAATGAGGATATGTATAGAATGTGAACTATGTGCTAAAATGCCTAGACATCAAGTCAAGTTTAAATTGATATTTTCATGCCAAATTTTGTGAGAAAATTTTTTATGGTTGATCGCACCAAAATGTTTTTATGTGTACCAAAGGTATTTGATTGATTGCGTCTAGTTGTTGGTAACATATAAAAATGTTTGGAAATGAAGTAAGTGACTGTGTAAATGTGGTAAGACTAAATGTTGGATTCTAGCTGTGATTGATACTTTACATGAATTGGTGTTGTGACCCGATGTTTGTGAAAGATGCATTCCAATATGATCAATGTGCTATTATTGACAACTTAAAATGGCTGCAAGGGATATGAATCATGTATTGAAATACGAAGGCCTCAAATTGAAATTGGAGTAGCATATATTAAATAAAACTGTGTGAAGGCCTCTGTATATAGAAATGTTGAAATAAGTCAAATGTTTTTGAGAAATAGAGTATAGACAATGTGTCGATAACTCGAAATGAAATTGTACCTGGTGATACTTCTGACTTGAGGGAATATGAAACAGATTATGATGTTGATGTGAAATATGAGGAAATGATGTGAAATGCGTGGAAGAAGAGACTGTGTTATGAAATGTGGCTTAGTGCCAAGTCTGATGTGATAATTGTGGCCCCGAGATCCGATGGACTAATATACGTAAAAATGGCATGATTCTTTTATTTGGTAATGTGGTGATTGTTCAAACTTTTGTCTAAATCCTTATAACATCCTTCTCCTTGCATAGACTTGTTCTTAAAATAAATCTAAATTAAAAACATTTCATTCACCATCATAGAGTTTGTACATGTGGTATCAAGTTACATGCAAAGTATCCAAGATTTGTGATCCTTCTCGAGTCACTCTTTTACACAGTTGTGTGTATGGCTTATATGGCTTGAACATCCAATCCACTCTCTTGCAAGTAACATCATGAAAACCTTCTTAGTATCAAGTAACATGAGAGCATGAGTCAACACTTATCCTACAAGTACTTATTAATTGAAATGGTCACTGGGTGCATAACGTTTTTTCTGAAAATTGAGATCCTCACATCCCCATCATAGGAAGATCTTGTGTCGCCATAATTTTCGTGTCCACTTGAGATATCCCGTAGTAAGTAGCTCACTTGGTACTAGTGTTGTGGTTGCCCGTGATGTGTAATTGCATTTCAGTTTGGAAGTTAGTAAAGCAAGCATGTCCAACTCATGACGAATGATTATTTTCTCTTTATGTCTCCACAATGTGTTAATTGTATTCCTTATTTAGTGAATTCGTTGTGCTAGTACCCAACACTTGTACAATAACCATGAGAGAACATGCCCCTCTATGTCTCACTATGACACCTCCTTTTTTTTTCTTCTTCAAGTCAAAACCCATGGACATCCCATCATGAACATCTGTAATCCTTCAGTGGTTATTGTGCACTGTCTCATTAAGTTTGGATTTCTTTACACCCTCGACTTCTGAGATCCTTTACTATGTCATTGTCATGTGGGGGGAGTTATACTACCCTTGGCATCTCACCTTTTTAGCTGTATAGGAGTGTTATATTCCTTATCTCCAGAGCATCGTGTTATTTATTAGAACCATCTTGCCAATTCGTGATTTGTCCCAATATCAAAATTTCCTACCTATGGGGTTCCACTCATGAAAGGTTGAGATTAGATGACTTCGGATTTTATACATATCATGAACATGTTGATTTGAATGACAAATGGTTGTATTTTTAGTTCCTTCATATATGTAATTAATCATAAGCGTTTGTGGAATGGAAAGAATTGAACGCTTATAGGCTTGTGGCGTAGATTATGTACGTCAGGTAATGTTAAGAGTGTAATTCAACTTCATGTATTTTGAAACCCATATCACATTCAAGGTGCCAGAGTATTCTTATTCTGGATAGACGGATTTTCCCAACACTCTGGAAAATGAGTAGTTCATGTACTTGAGTATTCCTCCTTAATGATTCCTATTTCCCATGTACTACTTACTCCTATGCCTCATTTGTATATTAATTGAGGTAGTCATTGTGATTAACCATGTCAGTATTGTTAGTAGTAACATTTTGTGTCTCTTATTATATGACCTCATAAAGTACTCTACTCAGCGCATTAATGGATTCCTGAATAACTCCAGCCTGATCTTGAACTTTGTTGTTCCTTATTGTATTAGATTCATTGGGTATTTTAAGTTCAAACAAGTCAAGGATAAAACTTCATATTGTGATTATATATATATATATATATATATATATATATATTGGATAGATAATGTTATGGTCAGTTTATCGTATCATATCTTAGAGTAACTATTAAGGGTCACCAAGGGTTCAGTGTGAGTGTTCCCCTGAAAATGTTATGTGAGTTGATAATAAAGGTAACATGACTGTATTACATATTAGGTTGCAATAGGCGTATGATATTCCCCGTAACTGTTCCTCATGTACTTTGTGTTTCTATATGCATATGTCTAAGAAGATAGTGATAAACAATGTGGGTATGAAGTGACTTGATTGAACTATATGATCATGGTAATATCCTATATGATGCACTACTAGCAAGAATCATGATGGCTTGACTTCATATGGACTGTTGATTGAAATGAAATTATATTCTTGTTGATGAACACCTTTGCGATTACATTAATGGCTGGTAAGGACTATTATAAACACATGATTGTTTGTTTACTATGAAATGACATTCTTGATGGTATGGTGCTTTGTGCGGGAGTTGTGGGTTGATGTTGTTACCAAGAATTGCAATGTCCGGTGAAATATAAATTGTACAGTGGAAATTGTTAAAAGGTAAAGTCAATGGATAGTTATCTCATGCAAGATGTTTATCTGTCATCCTTGTTATGTATGTTTGGGAGTTGATATTATTTTTTAGGGTATCATGAAAATGCTTGTAAGTCGATATTGTCATCTGGAAGGCTAAATGTGTCGTGGAAGGAAAATAGTTTTGCTTGATTGAATACCAGTTAGTTTTGACTTGGAATGTACCATATAGGTATTCTGATATAAAACTATGCAGTCCATGTTCTGGTATCCTTATGATAACGCAGTGTTTGTAGTACTGGGATTAGGATTGTGGATATACTTTGTGGTGCAATGTATAGTTGTGGGTGTGTTGTTGAGACGAATTTGGTAATTTTCTGGCAGGTGGATAGGCCTAGTTACAAAGGAGACTATGCAAAAATTTCTGAAAAATTAGGAGTTAGTAAAAATTTAGGGACTTGAGGTAGGTTAGAAAAGATATGAGTGATGTCAAAGTGTTTGGGGAAGACTCTACTCCTCATTCGAGGATGAATGATCCTAAGGGGCGGGGGGAGAATGTAAGGCCCCAGAAAAATTCACTAAGTAATTTAGGATTTCGTAGTGTCATGCAGCTTATTATAATATCTTTATATACTATTAACATGGTGGACATCAATTAGACTTGGTAAATATGAGTATAAGTCTTATGGTAAGTTATGTGAGGTCCAAATGGAATTCTAGGTGTATGCCAAATGGGAAAGTTTTCGAAATAGGCCAAAATTCCAAATGGATTCGCACAAGGCTCCACTTCAAAAGAGTATATATAATTATGTATAATATTTTATGTGGTGAATAGCAAATCAAATGAAAGCCCTTTGAGTCTAGGTTCCAATACTTTAAACCTTTCATCATTTGGACATTCCTACACAAAGTTATGATCAAATTACCAAAGTCTGGAAAATGCGATCCTATGTCAGGTCAAATCTGCGATCCGCATTTTTACTCTGCGGTCCGCATTTTCGTTCTGCGATCCGCATTTTGACTGCAGATTGAACCAATGTAGCTCATTTTTGGGCACCGATTTTGCGGTGCATTCTGCGGCTCGAATGTCCATTCTGCGGTGCATTCTACGATAGCAGAATTGACATCAGAGGGTGATTTTTTTATTTTCATAACCTGACCCCATTTTGATATATAACCTTTGGGGCTTCATTTGGGGTCATTTCCTACTGATTTTAGAGAGAGATAAGAGTATTTTAGAGAGAGAAGGAGGAACCCAACATCCAAATCATCCAAATCTTGCATCAATCTTCAAGAATCGAATAACCCAATCGCAAGTTCTTCATCTAAGAGGTAAGATTCTATGCCCTAGGTTTTAATTTCGAGTTTAGAGTATAAGATGGGTTATTGATGTATGATTCTTGGTTATTTTAGTATTGTGTATGCATGCATGTACAACATAGGTTTATGGAAAGACGGTTTAACATAGATTAGTAAAGATTGGGTTAGGGAATGGAGGAAATCTTTAAAAGGGGATTCGAAATCAAGATGCTCAACTAGTGTTTGATAAAATGCTCAAATGAGCTAGTTTCATGAATATCTTTCTAATATGTGTTTAATTGTATTATGTCTCATAGTAGATTGGAATTGCTAGAGTTTTTGGAGTGTTGTAGTAACTTAAGTAAAGCTCAATCGAGGTATGTATGACTAACTTTGATCTTTGTGAAATCGCCTTGTTTGGTGTATGAATATTTGGTATGTGATAGCTACGTGGATTCTTTGTAAAATTCTTGTGGTTGGTTTTTTGGGTGTTTGATAGGTTTGATTAAGTGTTATGTAGTAAGAGTTGAGAAATAAATGATAGAAGGAAATCGTAAATGATGCAATTGGAACAACTGTGGTAATAACATATTTGGCTTCTTGTGGGTAATTATTGCAATGGTTTGAATTGCTTATGAACTGTTGAATATAATGGAATTGGAACTGTTGGCTATGGAAACACTCGTAATAATGTTGTGGTTGTGTCTTAAGAAGTATTGTTGTTGCTCTTCTTGTTTATGAATTGATTGTTGTTTATCTTTGTGATTTGTTGTTTGGTTGTGATTGTTGTGAACTGAAACTGTACAGCAAGGTCGGGTTGCGCGCCATAGCACGGTATTATAAGGTGGCGGGTTGTGGTGATAAGGGCGGCCGAGGTAATAAGGGTGGACGAGGTAATAAGGGTGTAAAAGTGATCGAAATCACTATTGAAATCTACACTTGAACAAAAATTGTGAAATCATTAATGTAGAATTGTGAAAGGAGACAACATGAGAGTTTGTAACCTGTGGGGCACAGATTGCCCCTTTGTTTGGCTAATTGTACCTTGTATGTGTGTTTGGTTGTTGCTTCTGTTGTTGTATCCTACTTGTGTATGGTTGAGTTTACTTGGAACAAAGTTAGATGTTGAAAACTTGTTTGGCTTGATTGTTCATTTGCTTGTGCATTTGATTGTTCTTTCTATCACTCTTATACACTTGTGTATGGCTTGAGTTTACTTGGGACAAAGTTTGTTTATACATACTGGTACAATTCAAAAGTACTGACGTCCCTTTTACTGGGGGTGCTACATTCGTGTTATGATTGTTGGTGGATCCATAGCAGGTACTCTAGTCCACCGACCATAGCTCCTCATCACTTCCAGTCAGCAGATTCGGCGAGCCCTTTTCCATTCGGGGCCCTATATGGCTCACGCCACTTTCTGTTTGGGATGTTGTTTTAATGTTTGTATAAGGTATAGCCGGAGCCTTGTTGCCAACATTTCCATATTATTCTTTTTGTATTTAGAGGCTCCGTAGACAGGTTGTGGGCAGTGTCGGGCATGATAACATGAAATATAAATATTGATGTGTGGCAATGATGCATAAAAACAAATTGGAATACCTTTATTATGATGAATGAAGCTGCTAATGGAAATTGTTATTATTATGTTTATAAAAATTCGGTTAGTGGAGTTCATATCCTATAAATAGCTATTTCACTTTGTTATTAGGTAATGAGAATGAGCGGTAACACGTGGGATAGGAAAGGCACCCAATTCAGCTTGACTGGGGATACCCTGTCGAGTGCCGGTCATGTCCCTCGAATTTGTGGCATGACACTTAGGGACGCCCGACTGTCTCTAAAATCGCAGGCCACTACTTTGAATATACTTCGCAAAGAACCGGTTATAACAGGCTACCCTCAACAGGCAAAAATAAGCTTCGACCATGTCGATTCCAAATCGCAAGAGCGTCGATCTGCTCGACCTACAAGGTGCTCGAAACATCGCCGATAACAACTTGAAATCAAGGTTCTCTGGAATCGACGACAGCTCAGGAAAAAATATTCCAAAAGACCTTATCGAGCGGAAAATAAAGCCTACAAAAAATCCCACGGGAAAAAACAACATAAGAGCCATTGTCTCCAGCTAAGCAAGCCTACGGGCCACTTAAAAGTATCTCTACGATCAAACAGAGTAAGAGCCATTGTCGCCGGCCAAAAATTGACAACTTGAGGATTAAAATGAGCTCAATTCGTAATCCAATTTAGAGACCGGATCAAACATAGTTAACTAAGCAAGCCTACGGGCCACATATTGACAGGTCTCTACGACAAAAATAGCATAAGAGGCACTATCGCTAGTCTGGAAACCAAAGGTACTTAAGGGTAAATTAAAGCTCGAATTGCAATACGACTCGGAGACTGGACCCGAAGTAGGTACACTATAATATGCCTAAGGGCAATGCATATATGCCACCATCAGTGAGCCCCCGGTCCATGCACCTGAAAGTTCGCTTTGACCCAAAGCCCATAAGGTCGTCGCCATCCACCCATGAAGGTGGAAGTAAACTTAAGGGTCAGTTAAAGCTCGAATCCCAGCGCGACTCAGAGACTAGATCCGAAATAGTTGAACTACAATATGCTTAAGGGCGCAGCATAAATGACACCATCAGTGAGCCCCCGCCTGTAAGGTCACTTCGAACAGAAACACAAAAGACCATCGTCGTTCGCCTATGTAGGCAAGAAATAACTTATGGGTCAACTACAGCTCGAATCGCAACGCGACTCAGAGATTGGACCCAAAACAATTAAATTACAGCATGCTTAAGGGGTTGACATAAATACCATTGTCGCCAGCCGAGCAAGTCTCCATGCCACATGCCTGTAAGATCACTTTAGCCCGAAGCATAAAAGGTCATCATCATCCGCCCATGCAGGCAGGAAAAAGCTTAAGGGTCAATTGAAGCTCGGGCCACTATGCGACTCGAAGACTGGACCCAAAATAGTCGAAAAGGCAAATGCCCAAGGTCAAGAAAGAAAATACTACCTGTCTGCACGGGCATAAATGATCCAAGGGTAAGAAGGCTCGAGTCGAAGCACGGCTCAGAGACTAAGCCTAAATAGCAGGGCCAAGCACTGAGGCCCCAACACCTGCTCGCATCAAGGATCATGATTGAGAGCCCCCAGGTCCGTCCGATCAACTTCAGACTTACGAGGATCTCGCCAAACACCAAAGCCAGCCTGCCCGGTCGAAGGCAATGACAAATAGAGGTACAGAAAATATTAAAGCTTCAAGTTTCTTCCTATATACTATGTGCGCGAAAAAGGCGCATTCTCCATTTACAATCATGTTCTAAATATATCATAAATAAAGCGACAAAATGGTGAAATCTAAGCTTCACACTAAAGGGCCACAACTTGTCAAATTCGCCCTCCGCGATGTCAATGAGAAGTGACCGAGAGTCACACTCGTCCACCCTCGCTCGAGCCAATTCCTCCGAAAGAACGAAGCCCCTTACACCGACCTCCTAGAGTACCTCTCTTCCGGTTCGGCAACGAACATATTCCTCGATTGTCTTCTCCCGATTGAGGGCTCGCTTTAGTTCAGCTTGGGCGTCAACATCATCCTTCATGCGAATCGAAATCTCCTTATCAGCCTTGATCCGGCTTAGCACTGCTATAGCCTGGGCATCAATTATCTCAACTCTGATCTTTGAGACATTAGATTCAAGTTTCCCAATCATATCCGCTTGAACCTTGGGTTATCATGAGTGAAGCGGAGTTGGGCCTTGAAGGCAAGGACCTCGGCCGAGTCACTTATCTCCTCCAAATCTCGAGTCTGCACTTGAGCCCTTAGCTCCCTACAAGCAACTCTGATGCGGTTGACGTCGCCTTTGAGGTACTCCAAGTCCTCCATCTTTTTCTGCAGCTGATATAACAAAAGGAGTTAGCCGTAAGGTTAGAAAAGAGCGAAGCACATACCATAAGAAGTTACCTGCTCTATCAAATATCTTTCATAGTTTGAGCTCTGATACGCCTCATATCGCCAATGCATCAACTCAGCCTCTTTCTCCTTGCTAAGAAGCTTAAGGGACTCGCCCTCCTTCAGGATTTTCTAGAGCTTGATCCCTTGACGAAGCAGCTCAGCCATAAGCCCATTACAGGCTTGAGCAAGGAAAACTCAATAAAGGGAGGATGGCATGACAAACAGGAAAAAACACACCTAAAATCACCTCGAAGAGAAGCCGACAGACTTCTTCTAAGTTAGAACACACTCATGTTGATCCTGCCTCTCCAGCCCTAGGAAAACCAACCTTGGGCAGAGCACATTCACTCAGAGGAATCGCCGCCCTGGAATCTGATACTCCGAGGACATCAGACTTGGACAATGCCCTCTCTTCAAGGTTACGGGCCCACCCAACCAAAATTGAAGATTCGGCGAGCCCTAGCCTCAACGGTTGATAGTGCCACTTTATCCCTTGGGAAAGGAAAACCCCTAGGAATAAAGTGTTATACCAAGCCCGGGTAGGAGAGTGAGTAGAGGTGCATAATTCGAACGACCGTCTACATGAGGGGGAAACAAACCCCCCGTCCATAATCACATCGGGCCAGCATCAGCAACAAAGGATAGCATATCGACAACCGCAACAATAGCGAGACAACATGGTTATGCTCGAAAAATGGAAGCCTCAAAAGAAGCCCACAACACGGTCTAAGGAAACCCCTCCAAACAGCCTTAAGGTCATGAGCCCCTAGTATGAAGAAAGGTGAAAGAAGATGATAAGAAGAAATAGGCAAGCATGCTAATAGAGTCAATGGGATAGGAAAAGCAAAACCAAGGCACCCCCATTTATAGGGGGTTACCACACGATCATCTAGGCTTCAGAAGATTGACCGATGGGTGCAGTTAATGCATCCTTGGAAAATGCACCGATATCGGTATCTTCACTTTGGGAAGCGAGAATTAGGAGTGCAATGAATAAGGTCGAAAAGCACGAGCTCATGGATATTTGGTTACCCAAAAGCTCGCGCTAGGAGTCGGATCATCGATATAACAACACCGAAAGAAGCTCGAGGGGTCAGCACATTTTCCATCACTTCATTATGGGAAACGCTAAGACTATCGGTAAGCGGCAAAATTAGAAGACTTGATTTCTCGCTGTCAAGTCATTTTTGGAAGCATGACTTGGGACCCCAAGGTCAGGAGGTTACGACCGAGTTCTCAACCTCGGGGCTCGTCAAGGCCCCACTTAGAAAAAATGGATATCAAAGCCAGTACAAAAGGGGAAGCCCCAAAGGCATACGGTTAGGCTTGACAGGGTCGGCATATCCAAAGCCTATGCTGAGGCATCACGTCAAGCCATCCTATCTCCATACTTTATAATTAATCTCCACATACTTGTAGTTGATACCCCCCTCCTACATAAAGGAGACTCACCCTACTTTCTAAGGGACTCATTTTGCCCTATTTCTCCACGTGCAATAATCTCTCTCTCTCTCTCTCTTCTTTCTAACTTGTTTGTTCTCACTGGCCCGAGGCCACTTTAATATTTATCATCCTCTTACTTGTTCTTCACTATATCATACAACATTGGCCGTAAAGAGCCTTGTTTAATCGTATACTTAATTGTTATCCACTCCCGGCTTCCCCCGATAGCTCGAGCTCGACTTGAATCTCAACCCCGAGTTCCCCATTGACCGGTTCTGCATCTGGGCAACAAGCCCCTTTGGTTTGACTACTACCTCTCTTTACTTCACACTTTATCGTTAAACTTCATGTCTTAGCATTAACTGCAGTAACAACTAGCTCGGCAATAGATCACATATTTTTAGAATCCTAATTACAAATTTAATTGTTGTTAGCATTTTCACGGTAAATAGTTTGGCGCCCACCATGGGGCTAAAAATAATAGTGATTCTTTTCTTGTTAGTTTCATAGTACAAATACACATTATCTTTCACAATTTTTTCTGTTCAAGATCCTTTGGTTTCAGGTCAAAATGTCTGTATCAGTAAACGGAGTTGAGAACGACAGCCTCATAAATCACAGGGAAAATGGAGTGCTTGTCCCGACTGCTAGAGCTCTCCACAGAATCCTGATATCGCACCCGGACCAATTCTAGCGGACGCAGATTCATAAGACGCAAAACAAGTCGACGAAGCCTTGCGCACTGATGGTAGCAAAAAACATATCGTCCGAAACGTAGCTCAAAATACCCTGGCCCAGGATGAACAGGAAGTTAGTCTTCATCTTATTTTTGAAATGTTGCAGGCACAGCAGTTGGCCATTGCTCAGCTGCAAAGTCACCTAGAGACTCCTAGCCTAGTAGCGCCGGAAACATCTCCCTGTGCTGAATGAGTACCCGAGATATCAAGCAACAATGGATAAGTAACCGACCCCACCGCAGGAAGTATGCTTGGGGATCTCTTCGAAAAGATCGATTTAGGTTCATGGAAGTTCATACAACAATCGTCTCCCGAGGAAGCGGTCTCTAATCTCGCTTCACAAAAATCTGGAACGCCGAAACTCCCCAGGTGCGATTGGACCTTGGATCCCTACGAACGCACCACCTCGTACATGTGCCCATTCAAAACCAGAAACCTCCAAGATGATGAGTAAGAGTCCATCTCGTTGGGGAGATTCAAAGAAGCACTCCCAATAGAAAATATGAAGCAACACCGTGGCCTGGCACCTGGCATCACAAACTCGCTAACATATCAACGGACCCCTCCACAGAAGCATACACCGATGTCATCGAAGCAATGACGAAAGAGCTTGACACGCCTAGGGCCAGACAAAGAGAGACTGAAGCACCATAGGAAGCCACACCTCATTCCTTGATAGAATGAATGAGATCACTCCCAATTTCGGATGATTGGGCAACACAGGATTTCACCCAAAGCTTATACGAAGCATGCCCGACGACTTCGGGACATTTCAAAAGAAGATTGATCAAATACCCAGATGAGATATGGTTGGATACTCTCACCCGACACCAGCCACAAAACGGGCCCATGGATGACTGCTCGGGAACCTCCTCATGCTCGGTACATCTAAGCAGACTCCAGACAAAGAAATTAATGCCACACAGGTGGAGGTACCATCCAATCGCCACGTATGGGGAGAAGGGAAAAAGATGCAACCTACCTCGCAACAATAAATAAATAGCCCGAGGACAACACCCTTGTGGAATCTCCAGTGGAACCAGATTCAACAAGGCAAAGCCGGTAGGGAAACCCCGCCCAGCTGAGTACGATTTTAGCATTGTTATCCCAAACATCGTGATCACCATAAGAGAAACTAGGGATGCCAAATAACTGGGGCCTATTTTCCCAAGACCCCTTCAAAAGATCTGCAACCCGGGAAATACAGTGTGCGCGCGGCCACGGGGTCTCAAACGAACACCAGATCAGAAGGACAACAGTCGTGCTACTCAATAAAAATCACTACCAGGTATCATTGACCTGTCAAACTCGAACCCAACCCCAAGGGAGGAAAGCAATGGGGAAGAATGAAGCAGAAAAGACACGACGTATTACCACGATAGTGAAGGAGGGGCGATACCCCAAGAGCACATGAAATGGAAAGTGAAAATCTTCGTCGCTAGGGAAAAACGGGTCCGGGGAAATATTCCAGAGGGCAACCTTACATCCTGAGAAAAGGACACTGAGACCTCGCCTCGTCTCACACTAACACATTGGTAACCCTCCTTCTCGTTTAATCTATTTTCAATAAAATGTATGTTCATGAGTTCAGGATATTCGATCAAGTACACCAACAATGTCGGACAAAAATCAATTGAACAGTCTCGACTAACGAATAAAATCACTCCCGCATCCCGAAACCTTGGGAAATTCCTAATGATAAATCGCCACAAAGATCATTCTCTTAATACGACCCACATGAGCTTGGGCCAGAACATCAAGCTCTGTACCATCGGAGGAGGCACAAAGCATAGAAGTCTGATTCAAACGACAGCCGAAATACTATCCGGAGGCAGCGTCGACTCCGTTTTGCCAAAATCATGAAACCCCATGACAAAGGTGGGACTAAAGTATTCGACAAGGAGAAACACGCGATGAGAGAAAATTCTTCACCATATGACGCATCGATGGCATCGATGCTTACACCCTCGGAAGGATCAAAGGATAAGCAAACCACATCTTCGACCAAACCTAATAAGACACAGCGGATGTCTGTACCGGGGCCCGCACCCCGAAAGAATAAGAAACATACCAAATCTCAAAATATCGCCGATACATATCACGGTGAGGAAGAACTGGTTTACTCCCTTGTTATTTTTTCACGAACCTGTATGGAGACAGCTGGCCAGGATATTCAGAGTCTCTAACTCAACCCCGAAAACCCCAGGGGGCACGCTTTTTCCCCTCCTTAGTGCTTCCTCCCCCGAAAGGATCTTGTCAACAAGATTATTAGCTGAGCAACGTACCCTCCAGAGGAGGACCCGATAAGGTCGCAGGAGTTCTTGTACGGCCCAACGGCGAGCGATGACTTTCTTCTAATGGCATTATCCCCTCGAGAGGACCGAGAAACGACATACTAAACCCCAATTGGGAATTTTGTACCGAATAAAATAGTTCGAGAAGCTGCGCTCGCGCGGGCCGAGTTCTCGACATACAGCGATGTATGTCTAGACCAAGCAATAAAACGATATTTTCTCAACATCTTATTCTCCGAGTGAGGGAATATTAAGCATATCCCCGATAGGGGCCTCTCTACCAAATGCATCCCGATATACTCGGAGACTTTGCGTAAGCAATTCAGCACCCGCACGACCTCAGGGACGGAACTCCGAGCTCAAAAAGCCCCTACAAGGCAAGTCAGAGCTCATGAGAAGCTATCTTCAAGCTTAAACAAACTCGATGATTCGGAGACTGTCATTAATCGCCATATGCTGGAAAACCCAAAACTATAAGACCCCTATTAGGCAGCCTCGGCATAACCAGATCTATTCTACATTACACAAACTCTAAGACCTCAACAGGCATGACAAACTGTAAGACCTCAATAGGCATGATAAACTGTAAAACCTCAACAGGCATGAAAGTCTTAAAGTTCAGGCTATATGTCGTAGTTGTAAGAATCCCTAAAGGGCATACCCTATGTGTAAATGTCTGAATTGTCACTCCGGATCAAAAATGGCTCTGGCCAAACACACATGATTACTGTCAAAACGGATGACACAATCAAAATAACGTGACTTTGGGATGCCCAACTGTCGCTAAAATCGCAAGCCACTACTCCGAATATACTTCGGAAAGAATCAGTTAAAACAAGCTTCCCTAAACAGGCAAAAATGAGCTTAGACCATGTCGGCTCCAAATTGCAATAACGTCGATCCACTCGACCTATGAGCTGTGAACCTTCCGAGGTGCTCGAAACATTGATGATAACGACTTGAAATCGAGGTTCTCCAGAACCGGCGATGGGTCAGGAAAAATATTCCAAAAGACCTTAACAAGCGGAAAACAAAGCCTACAAAAACTCCCATAGGAAAAAACAATGTAGGATCCACTCTCGCCAGCTAAGTAATTCTACGGGCCACACATTAAAATGTCTTTACTACCAAAAAACGTTAAGAGCCATTGTCGCCAACCAAAAATTGACAACCTGAGGATTAAAGTGAATCGTAACCCAATTCAGAGACCAGATCCATAATAGTTAACTAAGCAAGCCTAAGGGCCACATATTGACAGGTCTCTACGATCGAAATAGTGTAAGAGGCACTATCGCCAGTCTGAAACCAAAGGTATTTGACGGTCAATTAAAACTTGAATTGCAATGCGACTCGGAGACTGGACCCGAAGTAGCTAAACTACAATATTCCAAAGAGCACGGCATAAATGCCACCATCAGTGAGCCCCCGGGTCATGCACCTGAAAAGTAACTTCGACCTAAAGCCCATAAGGCCGTAGACATCCGCCCATGAATGTGGAAGTAAACTTAAGGGTCAATTAAATCTTGAGTCACAACGTGACTTGAATACTGGACCCGAAATAGTTGAACTACAATATGCCTAAGGGAACAACATAAATGCGACCATCATTGAGCCCCAGGTAAGGTCACTATGACCTAAAACACAAAAGGTCATCGCCGTACGCCTATGCGGGAAAGAAAGAAATTAAGGGTCAACTATAGCTCGAATCACAATGCAACTCAAATAGTGGACCCGAAACAGTTAAATTACAACATGCCTGAGGGCGCGACATAAATACCATTGTCGCCATCCGAGCAAGTCTCAAATCCACGCGGCTGTAAGATCACTTTGGCCCGAAGCACAAAAGGCCATCATCATCCGTCGATATAGGCAAGAAAAATCTTAAGAGTAGGGCCCCTTGATGGAGCAACTCAAACATAAGCCCATCACATGCCTGCGCAAGGAAAACTAACTAATGGGAGGATGGCATGATATACAGGAAAAAACATGCCTAAACTCACCTCAACGAGAAGCCGACTGACTTCCTCAAAGTCAGAACACATTCTTGTTGATCCTGCCTCTCCGGGCCCAGGAAAAATAACCTCGGGCAGAGCACATTCACTCGGAGGAACCGCCGGCCGGGAATCTGATACTCCAGAGACATTAGGCTTGGAAAATGCCCTCTCTACAAAGATAAGGGCCCAGCCAGCGTCACTAAAAGCTCCATCACACAGCGGGCGCCGATCCCTCTAATCGCCGTCATCCCTTGGCTTGGAGATTGACGACTCCTTCCACTCTTTGGAAGAACATTTTCTTATCCCATGGAACCGCCCGATGTCTGCAAACTGTGAAGCCGGTACAAATAAAAGGGGAAAATGTTACCTCGAACATAGGAAGCCCAAGGCAAAGGCAACATACGTATATACCTTGGTATTTTACTCCCCATCTAGTGCGAAATATAGCCTTCCACCTGCGCTTGATGTAGGTCGAATAGGTCACCAGCTCCAAACCCAGTCGCGCAGGTCAAGAACTTCACCCGGTCTCCACGAAGTAGCTGTAACAAGGGAGACAACATTATTACTCAACTGATTTTTGCTATAAGGCAAAATTTGAAAAAGCGCTAGACGCCCCCCTTGTTGATACCCAATTTTTCCCTAGGTATGTTTGTGCTCAAAATACTTTTGAAATAGCTTTTGAATGCATATATAAGCATCCACAAGAGGTTTGGTATTTTTCTGTAATTTTTCAAGCATTTTAAAACCAATTTATAACTTATATTGTACTATAAAATCCAATTTAGTGTCAAATCTTGTAATTTTAATGAATAAAATATTTTATTCTCTCATTTACATAAAAATATAATTTATATAATTTTACAGGTTTTTAGAAAGCCATTAGGTATTTCTAAATTAAAATTGCATGAAATTGCAATTTTAGCCTATTTATCAATTTAACGAGTATTTTAAGTAAAAAATCACTCCTGGCATTTTTAATTAATTCTCAAACGTTTTTATTATCACAGTGATTTTATTGGATTTTTATAAAATTGTTTACTATTTTTATAAAATTAAATTTGGGAAAATCGGCTATTTAAAATATAGCCCTTAGTCTTTCAATTGAAACCCCAATTATATCACCCAATTTCCCGGTCCATTTGACCCAAACCCGTTCGAATTAACCCGACCCATTTCCCCTTGTGATCCTGGTCGTTGATCTCATAGATCAACGACCCACGTTATTTCTTGCCAAAATTAAACCCCCAAACCCCTTAACCTTATCTTCATTTTACCAAGCCGCCGTCTTTCACTCTCAAATGCTTTTTAGGGTCTATAAGAACCCTAGTTTTCTCTTGTCCTCTTCACCAGCGTTAATGGCCATTCAGGGCCTGAAACTTCCATGCTCGTCTATTTATCACATTTCCTGGCCTTTGGGTTCAAATATCGGGGTTTTGTTTCGAGTGTAACAGGACCATAGGTCCTTCAATGGAGTTTCACGGCTGTTCTCCGACAAACCTTCAAAGCCTTGGGTCCTTGCCAAGCTCCGATGAGCCATTCAGGCTTTTCTCGCCATTTTTGAGATTTTCTCATAAAACCCTAATGATTCGAGGTTCTTCCTTTCATTTTTCTTTGTGTTATCTTACGATCTTCTTTGAGTACTAGTTGTTTTCTGAAACTTTTAAAGTGATTCTCTTCTCTTTCTTCACTTAGTCATGATTTCGAAATTGTTCTCTCTGCTACTTATTTTTCAAACTATAATATCCTCTACTTCTTCTCACAAAGACAACTCATTCTCGAGTCCTCTCTACTCTTGCTCACAAAAACTCTCAGCTTTTCTCTTCCTTGCTACTTGATCTCTCTGCTAAAGTTAGTCAGCTGAAAGCCAAGGCTAATTATAAGGATTTTCTTTGTTTTGTTATCCAAACTTGCACTGGTAACTTCATTTATTAACTTTCAAGTATCTGTTTGCTCTCTCCTCTTCTTTGTCTGTTATGTTATTTCAATTAAGCTTGCATGATCAATCCTTTCCCCTTACCCCTTTGCCTGCAAGTTTGTTTCAGTGATTCATTTGAGTATTGTAATGTTCAATTTCCTTCCCCCCCCCCCCTTTTCCAACTTGTCATGATACCTCACCTATTTTATATACTTCAACTTCCTGACAATCCCCCTTCCCTTTGTCCCCTTATCTATTTATGCTCATGGATAGTCCTGAACCATGACCTTTATCGGTATATACCTTTAGTTCAAACTACAACATGTTAATCCATCATTCCCCTTTCCCTTTGGGGGCTTACATTCAATGTTTTATTAAGTACAGCATGTTGAATACTTTCCTTTGATTGTGCAATATTATACTTCAATTTAAGCTTGTCTGCTAAGTGCTTTTATATGATTTCCTTGCTCTTTGTTTGTATGTGAGTTGCTCTGGACAAGGATGGCACTCAATTGACATTTTCTAGTCTAGAACTAAGGCTGTCAATAGCCTTTACTCAATGCAATCCCATCCCCACCCCCTATCTTATGTGTTTGAGCCTTGACACAGGCCTGTTGGTGCCCTAATCACCATACATGCCCTAGTCTGACTTGTTTTCAAGTCTGCTCTTGCATGTGGAATCATGCAAGAGGTTAGGGGTGTGCCAGTCTCACTTCATGGCTAGGTATGACCACCTCTCGTATTGGTTTTCCTCCAATTCCTCACTTTTACACTTATTCTTAGCCCTTTAAGCTACTACCCCCATTTGGTAAGCCGTGCATAGGGATCTTTGAGTCTCCTCTGAACTTGGAAAACTTAGGGCTGGTAATTCCACACTTGCACTGTTCCAATTAGGGTTTAAGCAATGTATGGGTTCCCTTGAAAGCCCTTGGAACTTTTTAGCACTCTAAAAAGAGAAAAGCCTCGGATCTTTGGAGCTCGGATTTTGTAAAAGGCATACGTTGGACATTAAAGTTGCTTTGCACTTCTTCGGGTCTGTTGTAGTATTGATGTATTTACTTCTTTAATGTTATTTTCTTGTCCAAACTTTTGTAAGTAACGTATAATAAAGAACTTGGGGGATCTAGTGAAAGGTAATATGGGAGGGGTTTACTTCTTGAATCATCTCATATAGATACCATGTTTATAGGGTTTTCATTATTGCAGCAACATCATATAGAAATCATGACTATAGGCTCATTTATCTTCACATCAGTAGAAACCATGTCTTAGGACTTTATTTTATCCATGTACACTGTTACCGTGCCTATTATATATTTTTGCATTAACCATATAGATACCATGTATATACGCTTCCGTATTGCATCTACTTCATATAGAAACTATGTTATTAGGCTTGCATCTTATAATCTCACCTAGATGTCATGCCTATAGGAACTATATAAACGCTAGGATAACCAGTAGGATGTCCAATTGTACAAAAGCAGCAACTAAATGGGTAGCAAGTAAGTTTAAGTCCCGTCTCGTCTAATGTTTTCCAATGACCCAGTTTTCAACTTATCCTAAATTGGCTTATCTCAAACGGTCCTAGGTCTGCCCTTTTCGAAATGTCAAGAACCTACAAGCTGTTTTCTATACTAAATATGTGATTGTTGGCTTAAGATGATGTGTTTAAGGTATTTCAAAACTTCTTTAAGGTCTTGTGAACTACTCTTCTTATAGCTCCCTTTACTCAAACTCATGTGATTAATTTATAGCCCTTTTATCAAAAAAAAAAACTTATCTACAGTTTTAATTCTTTAAACAGACTTCTGTTTGAAGCTTGCGTTTTCTTTTCTAAAAATCGTTAGCAACTTTAAATCTTTCCTAAACAGACCTTTGTCTGAAGCCAACGTTTTCTTAAAGTTCTGCTGGTTTACTTAAAGTCCTGTCAACTTCTAAAAACGGACCCGGAGGGCGCAAAGCAGATTTTCTATCTAACTTTCATATGTCAAACTTTTTCCCACTCTCCTAACCTCTTTTAAAGACCAAATCAGTAATTGAAGTCATGCTAAACTACTTGTTGCATGTTACAAGGTTTACTTGAGCCTTTAATTATTTATTTGCATCCCTCCTATCTGCTACTTGTTTTGACTGTCGCTCTAGCATTTTTTCCTTTTAATACTCCATATATGTATCCTACTTCCTTCTCCCCCTTTCTTAGGATTAGAAGTCCTAATGTCCCAGGACTTGCAGGCGAGGACGGGTATTAGCATGCGATAAGTAAACGATAGCAATGCGTTTTAATACCTTAACGGGGTGGGAGGGTAGAATATGGAGATGATGACGATGCGATAATATCATAAAGCGATCCTTCTTTGGGAATATGTGCGGGATATTGTATCGAATGATCCATATTATAGTTAAACCTATGACCCCTCTTTCTCTTATGTGCTTTATTTAAATGCTTTTCAAACTAACCCTCTCTCTTATTTCAAACTTATGTCCTCCCTTTTCTTTAAAGCTTTCAAGTTGTGTGAATGTCTTATATGTGAACCGTATTTGTTTAATTGCTTCATCTCTTTATAAAGTCACAATTAGCACGGCTAGGAACCACATTTGTGGATCTTGAGGGGTGTCTAACACCTTCCCCTCGAGGTAATTCAAGTCCTTACCCAACTCTGGTTTCTCTCCCAAAAACACTCTCTTCATCTTAAAGTGTCCTAATGCACTATAATCATTAGGTGGCGACTCTTCCAATTTCATAACCCAATTCCAAGACGGGAAATAGAGTTGTTTTGCCCATAATGTCGTAAAACCCGATTTTGCTCTTGAAAAAGGGTGGGTCGACAGCATGGCGACTCCACTGAGGAATTTCTTTAAGGCTTTTACCATAACGTGCTTCTATGACTTTATTGCTTTCTTTACTATCTTTATCTATTGCTTTAATCGTTTCTTCCCATTACTAACTTGTTTCTTCATGTCTTTTCTTTTCTTTAACTGTTTTACCGCTTTATTGACTTTACATTATGTCAATTCCGTCCTTAATTTCAAGTATTTATTGTAATCATTATTGTATGAACGTGAAAATACATGTTCTTATTTATTTATTGTAATTCCATCCTTCAACATCATCTTTCACTCGAGCCAAACAATTCCTATTGCAACGCTTATAATGAGTGGTTGCGCTCTTCCATAATATGAACCCCCTAAATTTGGGAAAGGCATATTTGCGGTAAAACCAGTCGCTCAACGGCGTAGTCTACGGTTCCGCGCCTTTCCCTCTTGAGTTGTCCGCTCAAGGGTACCTTGTCTAGCACTTCAAAAGTAGAAAACTTACTCCATTTAATTGTTCATGCATCATGGTCAAACATAGCCGAGTCAGCTATGTTGTTCGTATAATGACTCACTAGGATAGCCTAAACCAAAGTCCATCGGTTTCCTCGAAACCCAAACGGACATCCACGTTATGTGCATTGATTTGGAGAACTAAATACCTTTTCTAATTATTGACTTAAATGGTCGAGTCTGGTGGGGTTGAGGGCCTAACTCTCTATTTTGCAGGAAATGAGGCACGAGGTCCCCAGGTTCAGTATGGTATCAAATATTCATCCAAAGTTGCTAAGCTGGTGGGATGATTTGCATGAAAGTGATCGGGTTGTTGTCCGCAAACACTTAGGAAATCTTCCTTCACTTCTGGAAGTTAGGATAGATAACAAGATTGTGAAAGCTGCTACTATGTTTTGGGATAGTGAACGGTACGTCTTCCGCCTTGGGGATATCGAAATGATGGAGGAAATTGGGGGTTTAGCCAGAATTCCTTGGGATAGCCCGGGGCTCCTCATGCCAGAAAACCGCAAAGGTAGAGGGTTCTTGAAAATGATGGGGCTAAAAAAGAATCCTAATCTGACTAGTCTGAAGGACTCCTACATATCCTTCGACTTCATGTATGAAAGGTCCGGACTGAGTCTGAGGAAGGTCCTTCTGGGACCAAGTAGTTAGGATTTTACTGCTTTCTACATGTAATGAGGCCCTCGGCCGTTAGTGACAATTCTTCCTTTTTTAGTTTGTTTGACTCGTTCTATTTTCAATCAGTAAATGAGGCATTTGGTATTACGAGTTATCCAAATCATATTTGTCGCTAGGCCTACCTCGGGAACAATGAGGCACCCAAATAGGAAACGATTTATACCTTTGCAACAACGTGTTTAAATACCACAATGTTTTCTTTCTCAGAATCCGCACTAACTTTTTACCTTTTTGTTTCCTTTTGTTTTATCCCCCACCCCAAAGGTTAGTTCTTGCATTTTGGCACCATTAGCATATTCAACAAGATCTAAAGGTCCTCCTCCTCCTCCTCCGAGTCCTCCCGGAAACAGGAACAAAGGAAAGATGGCAGATAATGAAGCAAGAAAGGAAATTGAAAGAACTTCCTAGGGTACCCCGATCACCAAGGAAATTGCTGCTTATTTGGAGAAACATTTGCTAAGGTTTCGAGAGGAACTAGACCAGGTCCGGAGTTTGGCAAGTCTGTCCATCTCCTTTGCTGCTGCAGATGTCAACCATCAGGTCCCTGCACCTCCGCAAAACACCCCAACCCAAGTTAGCAACAATGCTCAACCGCTCATCCCTGAGCCTTAAAATGCTCCAAACCACTAGGATACCCCTATCTTTGTGGATATTGTGCCATACTATACACAACCCATACCAAATGTGTCAGAATCAGATTCAATCATTCAGAACTTGGCTGTTGAACCTAAGAAACTCACTAGCAGGGTTCAAGACGTGGAAGTTAACAAGGGTGTGAAAGGACTAAATTATGAAGATTTGTGTGTTCAACCCGATGTCGAACTCCCGGGGGGGTACAAACCTCCTAAGTTCGAAATTTTTGATGGTACAGGTGATCCCAGGTTTCACCTCAGGATGTATTGTGACAAATTAGTGGGTAAGGATGAGAAGATCCGCATGAAGCTATTCATGAGGAGTTTGAAAGGGGATGCTTTTATCTTGGTACATCAGCCAAGATGCAAAGAAGTGGACGAGTATGGTAAACATGGCGTCCAATTACATGGACCATTTTAGGTTCAACACTGAGAACACGCCAGACGGGTACTACATTCAGAATTTGAACAAGAAGCGTACTGAAACCTTCCGCGAGTATGCTACTCGATGGAGGTCGAAAGCTGCCAAAGTTAGGCCGGATTTGGAAGAAGAAAAAATGAATAGATTTTTTGTTCGTGCGCAGGACCCACATTATTACGAGATATTGATGCAGATAGAGGGGCAGAAGTTCGTTGATATCATCAAATTGGGAGAAAGGATTGAAGAGTGAATCAAAAATGGTATAGTTACCAACCTTGAGGCACTGCAGGCCACCAACAAAGCCTTGCAATCTGGTGGTTCATCAAAGAAAAAGGATGTAAACTCCGTAATGGCTGCGCAAATAAACCATTCTCCCATGAAATACCAACCCTACCCTCCAACTCCACTAACATACCAACCCTCTCTAAATTACCAAGCACCTTCGCCCACTTACCAAAATCCACCACCCGTCTACCAGTCATCTCCACCACCAACATATCAACCCACCTCGCTAGGATATGCCCAACCCTCACCTGTATACCAAGCCTACACACCCCAACCTCCTAACTATCCATCACCACCTACCTGTCAAAACTTCCCACGACCAAGACCAAATTTTGACCGCAAACTACCCAGACAGTACACTGTTATTGCTGAACCCATTGACCAACTATACGAGAAGCTCAAAGCCGCTGGATATGTTACACCCATCCCAACCATAACCCCAGAGAACCCTTCGCAATGGATCAACCCAAATAAAACCTTCGCATACCATTCGAGGATGAAAGGCCATACCATTGACGAGTGTCGCTCGTTGAAGGACAAATCCAGACCTTAATTGACAACAAGGTCATCGTAGCTAAGGAGCTTGCCCTGAACAACCCTCTGCCAGACCATAAAGGTGGAAGAGTCCACATGATTGAGGTAGAAGATGATTGGGACCCCGAAGGGTCGATTGATTTGATATCTAAAGGAGATGAGCCCAAGAAATCGGTGGTCACTATTAATCCTATTTTTGTAAAAGTCCATCCATCTGAGGGCAACGTGGTAAATATATCTATACCATTTTTAGTTAAAGGAACCTCCAAAAAAGGTGCCAAAGCCGATTGACGTGTAATTTGGGACTCCAAAAGCGCCCGCACCGATTGAAGTTACTATGTTGCCTACAAAGGTGCCCATTTCGGCCACCATGTCAGACGTAATCCCATTTCTGTCAAAAGCCATACCCTGGGACTACACAGTCGAGGCAAGAAGGAAAGGAAAAGCATGCGCGGGTGAAGCAATTGCCGCGTAAGGAATGACTAGAACAGGCAGGGTATACACACCAGAGCACCTAGCTGAGTCCATCAAGCAGGTTCCTGGACGTCCACTTGAAACTGGACCTGACGATCTCTGGAGAAAGGTACAGGCTAAAGAATATTTAGTTTTTTAACAACTAAACAAGTTGAACAACTAATCAAGACTCTAGCGCATATCTCAATCTTAGCCTTGCTGTAGAGTTCCGAGGCGCATAAGAACGCCTTGATGAAGATATTGAGCGAGGCTTATGTCCCAAGCAACATAACAGGAGGAGAGATGGAAAACATGATAGGGCAGGTATTGGAAAGTCACAAAATCACTTTCCATGAGGATGAATTTCCACCTGAAGGGCTTAGTCACAACAAAGCACTACACATCACCGTGCAATATGAAGACCATTTCATTACCAGGATCCTAGTCGACGAAGGTTCTAGTCTCAACATTTGTTCCATTAATCACCCTCAAGAAGTTGGTCAAAGGATTGCACGAGATAAAAGATGGGGCTATTGATGTTAAGGCTTTTGATGGTTCTCAGAGGTCTACTCTCGGGGAGGTTAGCATGTGTTTGAAAATGGGACCTACTTGGTATGATGTTGAGTTCCAAGTCATCGACATACCAACCTCTTACAACTTACTGCTGGGACGACCCTGGATCCTTGCCGCTGGGGCTGTGGCATCAACATTACATCAGGCTGTGAAGTTCTAATGGAACCATCAGGAAGTAATCATCCATGTGACGGTAGCAACCCCATATACAGTCGCCAGACCATTCCAATGATCGGAGGCAGAAGAAGAATTGGCGAGGAGACATATCATCATATCGAGCGGGTCAACACAGTGGATAAGAACAAATGGTGGAGCAACAAGGTTGAGAGCATTCTTAATTGAAGTGGGTATGAACCAGGGAAAGGACTTGGTAAGAATCTTCAAGGTATCACCAAACCTATCCAGTTGAAGAAACATGGTACTACCTTCGGACTGGGGTACGAATACACTTGGCAGGAATTCATAAATTGGTCACCACCATGGCGCGGCCCATATTACCCATTGGAACGCCCCATACCTCAGTTGGAGCGGACATTTCAGCTAGACGACACTCACTACGGGTTAGAGGAAGATGAGGCTCTCGCGGCAATGAGGAACCTGTTTCTGGAGGAGGACATGGATTGTTGTGTAATCTTTGAAGGGGAGGAAGGCCCTTCCATTCAGGCTGTGAAGCGAGGAGAGTGCCTCACCAACTGGTCAATCAGGACCACCATCGCCCGGAAACCTTCGGGGTAGCAAGGCTGAACAAGCATCATGCATATTTATTCTAGTTGTTTTCTTTATTTTTCGCATTTGTCTTTACTTTCCAAAAGAGCCCCAATGTTTTGAACATTTATGAATTCAATCAAAAGCATTTTCAGTTTTATCAAATATCTCGCTGTTCATTACTTTTCTCCGCTATTTACTTTATTTCACACAGCGTTACTATTACGTGTCTTGATGATGAACCAAGAACTGTAACTTGCAACGAGGATATGCAACAAACAGACATAGACTCAGAGGAAGATGATATACCAGAAGAGGTTATCAGAGAGACCGAGAATTTTGAGAACAAACCTAAGTCCAACTTGGATGAAACCGAAGTCGCCAATTTAGGAGATACAGAGAATGTCAAAGAAACATGCATAAGTGTGCACTTATCACAGACGGAAAAAGAGAAATATATAGAGTTCTTGAAAAAATATGAGGATATATTTGCATGGTCTTATGACGATATGACCGGTATCAGCACATCCATCGCCGCTCATAAATTATCAATAGATCCTGCATGTCCACCGATAAATAGAAGTTCAGAAAATTCAAGCCAGATATGAGTCTAAAAATCAAAGAGGAGGTTACCAAGCAGATCAAAGCCAAAGATCTTCAAGTGGTAGAGTATCCAACTTGGTTAGCTAACATTGTGCCAGTACCGATGAAGGATGGGAAAGTTAGAGTCTGTGTCGACTACCGGGATCTCAACCGGACCAGTCCCAAAGAGATTTCCCCTTGCCAAACATACACATTTTGATCGACAACTTCGCCAAGAATGAGTTGCAGTCGTTCGTCGATTGTTTTGCGAGGTACCATCAGATATGGATGGACGAAGAAGATGCAGAGAAAACGGCGTTCATCACGCCTTGGGGAATGTATTGCTGCAGAATAATGGCGTTCGGGTTGAGGAATGCGGGAGCTACTTACATGAGGGCCATGACTACCCTCTTTCATGACATGATATATAGGGAGATTGAGGTATATATAGACGACGTCATCATTAAGTCCAAGAAGGCTGCAGATCACATTGAGGACCTCCAAAAGTTTTTCAACAGACTAAGGAGGTATAACTTGAAACTCAATCCCGCCAAATGTGCGTTTGGAGTCCCTATGGGAAATTTATTGGGTTTCATTGTAAGCCGTCAAGGAATAGAGCTGGATCCATCAAAGGTCAAATCTATTTAGGAGTTGCCACTTCCGAAGAACAAGAAAGAGGTAATGAGTTTCCTGGGGAGACTTAACTATATCAGCCGGTTCACTTCTCAGTCTACCGTCATCTGCGAACCTATCTTCAAGATGCTAAAAAAGGATGCCACCACCAAATGGACCGATGAATGTCAAAAGGCTTTTGACAGGATCAAGGAATACTTGTCTACGCCTCCAGTCCTGGTTCTGCCTGAGCCTGGGAGGCCTTTATTTCTCTATCTCGTAGTTTTGGACGAAGCATTTGGTTGTGTCTTGGGATAACATAATGAGACGGGGAGAAAGGAGCAAACTATTTACTACCTCAGCAAGAAATTTACCCCGTACGAGGCTCGATATTCTTTGTTAGAACGCACATGTTATGCTTTGACTTGGATAGCTCAGAAATTGAGGCATTATTTCTGTGCTTACACTACCTACCTTATATCAAGAATGGATCCGCTAAAGTATATCTTTCAGAAGCGCATGCCCACAGGCAAGCTCGCCAAGTGGCAAATTTTGTTGAGTGAATTCGACATTGTCTATGTCACCTAGAAAGCAGTTAAAGGATAGTCTTTGGCAGATCATCTCGCAGAAAATCCCATGGAAGGAGAGTACGAACCGTTGAAGACGTATTTTCCCGATGAGAAAGTAGCTTTCATAGGAGAAGATATTGCAGAATCCTATGATGGTTGGAGGATATTTTTCGATTGGGCTGCGAATTTCAAAGGAGTTGGTATTGGAGTAGTCCTGGTATCAGAAACTGGTCAACACTATCCTGTATCCGCCAAGCTCAGGTTCCCATGCACCAATAATATGGCCGAGTATGAAGCTGGCATCTTAGGGCTTAAACTGGCCATTGATATGAACATCCATGAGCTGCTAGTGATTTGGGATTCAGACCTACTCATACACCATGTCCGAGAGGAATGGGCAACCAAGAATTCCAAGATACTACCTTATTTGCACCACATACAGGAATTGAGAAAGAGGTTCAAAAAGACGGAATTCCAGCATGCTCCAAGAATACAGAATGAGTTCGCTGACGCCCTAGCCACTTTATCATCCATGATTCAGAGATGCAAACTTCATCGACCCTATCCAGGTCAGGATTCAGGATCAACCGGCTTATTGTGCACATGTCGAGGAAGAAGTCGGCGGAAAACCTTAGTTCCACGACATCAAAGAGTACCTGACAACAGGAGAATATCCAGAGCTTGCTAATGCTACCTAGAAGCGCACGCTTCGAAGGCTATCCAACAACCTCTTTCATAGCTGAGGAATCATGTATATGAGGACTCCTAATTTGGGACTGTTAAGGTGTGTAGATGCGACAGAAACAACAAAGTTACTGGAATAAGTGCACTCAAGGACTTGTGGACCACACATGAATGGTTTTGTTCTGGCAAAGAAGATACTCAGGGCAGGATATTTCTGGATGACCATGGAAACAGACTGCATTCAGTATGTCCGAAGGTGTTACCGCTGTAAGATACATGATGATATGATAAAGGTATCTCCAAACGAGCTCACCGCAGCGAGTTCACCATGGCCGTTCGCCGCTTGGGGAATGGATGTCATTGGGCCAATCAAGCCTGCCACATCAAACGGACATGGGTTCATTCTAGTGGCAATTGACTACTTCACTAAATGGGTTGAAACAGCTTCATAAAAAGCGGTAACCAAAAAAGTCGTGGAAGACTTTGTCCGAGATTGGGCTGTTTGTCGGATTGGTGTTCCAGAGTTGATCATCATTGATAATGGTTCCAATATCAACAGCAACTTGATGAAAGCGATGTGTGAAATCTTCAAGATCAGGCACATGAACTCTACAACTTATAGACTTCAGATGAATGGAGCTGTGGAAGCATCCAACAAGAACATCAAGAAAATACTAAGGAAAATGATCAAAAAGCATAAGCAGTGGCATGAGAAGTTGTCATTTGCTCTATCGGGTTATTGTACCACAGTTCGCACATCAACTGGGGCAACTCCTTACATGCTGGTTTATGGTACAGAGGCAGTAATTCCCGCATAGGTAGAGATTGCATCCTTGAGAATCATACAAGAAACTGAGTTAGCTGGCGCTGAATGGGTCAATGTTCGGTACGAGCAGTTAGCCCTTATAGATGGGAAAAGAAGGAACACCGTCTGCCACGGTCAATTATATTAGAACAGAATGTCGAGAGCCTTCAACAAGAGGGTTCGAACAAGGAAGTTTACGCCAGGACAGCTAGTGTTGAAGAAGATATTTCCACATCAGACGAAGCCAAAGGGAAGTTCTCTCCAGACTGGCAGGGTGCGTACATGGTTCACCGGGTCCTAACTGGAGGAGCCCTTATTCTTGCAGAAATAGATGGAGAAATCTGGCCAAAACCAATCAACTCAAATGCAGTGAAGAGATATTACATTTAATCAATATGCTTTTATTTATGATGTAATTTAAACTACGTCTGACCGGATTCCCGTTTAAGAGGGGATACATAGGAAGCCCTAGGGGTTTGGTCACATCATTAATAAAATTCCATTTTCTCTCGCATTTGGAACTGGGGCAGAATTTTGAGCAGGACCCTCAAAATTCTGAAGTCACCTTGCCAACTTTCGTATCAGCATCGACCGAGTAAACTAGGGCAGAATTTTGAGGAGGACCCTCAAAATTCTAAGGTCAATCCACTTTCAGTCATTCAGCACAGCCCAGTAAACTGGGGCAGAATTTTGAGGAGGACCCTCAAAATTCCGGAGCCAGCAAGGTTGTCATGTCTTGAACCACGTTACACTTATGGTTCATCATAGAACAAAAACTATCTTTTGCTTTACTTATATACATACATTTGCATCATATTTGTCAAAAATTTTCATAAAATCATTTGGATCGCTATCGTTCAGCAATGCTGCCACAAAGGGTACATAACACCACGGGTCAAAGGATGCGGACTAACCTCCCCCTTTAAAGAACTCACGATTTTTCTTTGGATGCAGGAATCCAGGGTGCAAATAGGCGATGCAGGATCCTTACAAAACAAGAGCCACTACCCGCCTGACAAGGCTTACTATCTACATTCAACGCTTCCCCAACAATCATTAATAGCACGGTCATCTACCAACTAAGAAAACGCCACCACCCTCTCCTTTATATTTCTACGTTCTTCGAGGCTAAGCTCTGCCTCCATCCTGTATTGCATAAAGCTATTTTCTGCCTTTCGAGTCTAAGCTCTGTCTCTATCTTGCATTTTTGCATAAGGCTATTTTCTGCCTTTCGAGACTAAGCTCTGTCTCCATCCTGCATTTTTGCATAAGGCTATTCTCTGCCTTCCGAGGCTAAGCTCTGCCTCCATCCTGCATTGCATAAGGCTATTTTCTGCCTTTCGAGACTAAGCTTTGTCTCCCTCTTGCATTTTTGCATAAGGCTATTTTCTGCCTTTCGAGACTAAACTCTGTGCCCATCTTACATTTTTGCATAAGGCTATTCTCTGCCTTCCGAGGCTAAGCTCTGCCTCTATCCTTGCATAAGGCTATCCTCTGCCTTCTGAGGCTAAGCTCTGCCCCCATCCTTGCATAAGGCTACTCTCTGCCTTTCGAAACTAAGCTTTGTCTCCATTTGTATCTTGCATAAGGCTATTCTCTGCCTTCCGAGACTAAGCTCTACCTCCATCCTTGCATAAGGCTACTCTCTGCCTACCGAGACTAAGCTCTGTCTCCATCTTGCATTTTTGCATAAGGCTATTTTCTGCCTTTCGAGACTAAGCTCTGTCTCCATCTTGCATTTTTGCATAAGGCTATTCTCTGCCTCCATCCCTGCATAAGGCTATCCTCTGCCTTCCTAGTCTAAGCTTTACCTCTATCCTTGTATAAGGCTACTCTCTACCTTTCGATACTAAGCTTTGTCTCCATCTATCTTGCATAAGGCTACTCTTTGCCTTCCGAGGCTAAGCTCTGCCTCCATCATTGCATAAGGCTATCTTCTTCCTTCCGAGGTTAAGCTCTACCTCCTTTATTTTACATTTTGACTAAAATTTCGCCACCTTGCTTCACTTTGGCTGAAATAGCACCGCCTTGCATTTTAAATTCCTGCTCGGCTGAAAGATCGCCACCCTCTGCATTCATTCAGCTGAAATATTGCCGGGATTGGATAAGAAATCCTAGGTTATGCTAGGGGAATCCACGGGTTATGCCGGGAGGAAAGGATTGCCACCTTTTCATGGGCTGAAATATCGCCAACTTATTCAAAGGCGTCATGGTTCGGAGGCACCATTTGCATGCCCCGAAAACACCATTTCATGGCCTGCGAATCTTTACTTTCATGATCTTCATAGCCTGGACGTCATAGCATTCATGGTCCAATGGGAACTTGCATCACGTTTAAGTTATGTAATGTACAGGCACATCGTTCATTTGCATGTACAACGGCTGGCACGGCAGTCTCGGCAGGAGCTCTCCCGCTCCAGTTCTCCGCGGCTCGTCCGATCCTCGATCCCTTGCCATATCTCAAAGCCCGTTGCGTCCACCTTTCAAATTTTCATTGGCACATTCCGCCAATGGCTCCTGAACTACATACGGCCTGATTCCTATACAATCAGGGATATGTAGGCAGCTCAGAAGCCAAAGCACGGTCGAAATTCTCGTACAATTGTCACTTCCGGTCAAAATTGACCATCTTGTCTTTACCCGACAACTCTTTCACCCTCCTCGAGTAAAGAGGGGCAACAGTTGATACCCAATTTTTTCCTAGCTATTTTTGTGCCCAAAATACTTTCGAAATAGCTTGTGAATGCATATATAAGCATCCACAAGAGTTTTGGTATTTTTCTATAACTTTCAAGCATTTTAAAACCAATTTATAATTTATTTTGCACTGTAAAATCGATAATTTCGTGTCAAATCTTGTTATTTTAATAAATAAATTATTTTATTCTCTCATTTACATAAAAATATAATTTATGTAATTTTTACAGGTTTCTACAAAGACATTAGGTATTTTTAAATTAAAATTGCATTAAATTGCAATTTTAGCCTATTTATCAATTTAACGAGTATTTCAAGTAAATAATCTCTCCTGGCATTTATTAACTAATTCCCAAACGCTTTTATTATCTTAGTGATTTTATTGGATTTTGATAAAAAAAATTACTATTTTTTAAAATTAAATTTGGGAAAATTGGCTATTTAAAATATAGCCCTTAGTCTTTCAATTGTAACCTCAATTTGTAACCCCAATTAACCCCAATTATATCACCCAATTTCCCAATCCACTTGACCCAAACCCGTTCGAATTAACCCAACACATTTCCCCTTGTGATCATGGTCGTTGATCTCATAGATCAACGGCCCACGTTATTTCTTGCCAAAATTAAACCCCCAAACCCCTTAACCCTATCTTCATTTTACCAAGCTGCCACCTTTCACTCCCAAATGCTCTTTAGGGTCTCTGAGAACCCTAGTCTTCTCCGGTCCTCTTCACCGGCGTTAATGGCCATTCAGGGCCTGAAACTTCCATGCTCGTCTATTCATCACCTTTCTGGCCTTTGGGTTCGAAGATCGGGGCTTTGTTCCGAGTGTAACTGGACCAGAGGTCCTTCAATGGAGTTTTACGGCTGTTCTCCGGCAAACCTTTGAAGCCTTGGGTCCTCGCCAAGCTCCGATGAGCCGTTCAGGCTTTTCTCGCCATTTCTGAGATTTCCTCTCAGAACCCTAATGATTCGGGGTTCTTCCTTTCGTTTTTCTCTGTGTTATCTTACGATCTTCTTTGAGTACTAGTTATTTTCTGAAACTTTTAAAGTGATTCTCTTCTCTTTCTTCACTTAGTCATGATTTCGAAACTGTTCGTTTTTAAAAAACCTAGGGTGTTCTATAACTTCTCCGACTTCTTTGATTTTTTGTTGCTTATTCTTGCTACTGGGTGTTCTTCTCCGTGATTTTGACATTTTCTATTTTAGCTCTAAAGTGTTTTGTCTCACTGACCACCTTTCTAGGGTTTTTGGTTAAATTGTTCTATGCTTTCTTTATAGTGTTCTGCTCCTGTTCGTCTTCTAAAAAATTAGGGTTTCCCTGATTACTTTGATTTCATTGTTTATTTTGCTCTACTGTGTTTTCTTCTAGCTATTATTGTGATTTCTGAGCATTATCCACCATGGCTCCTAGGTATTTCTTTACTACGTTATTTCTAGGGTTTCTGAACTAATATGTCTACTATGTGCCATGTTCGTCATTTATGTGCACTTTAATCTATGTTCTTCTTTACATGCTACATGTGACAAAAAACCTAAGCTTCAGGGGATTTTCCTTTTTCTTATTTTTACTTTTATTTTTCTGTGGCACTTACTCGTTCCATGTTTAAACCCTAACGGTCTTCGATTTTCTACTTGAGTGCTACTGCTACATGACTGTATTTTAGCCTTGCATGCTTGAATCTGTGCATCTTTTTATATAGTTCTATTTTCCTCTTTCTGATAGCCCTACTTTTGGGGAAAATTGATTCCTTGTGAATTTGTTTGATTTTCTAATTTGGACGTGCTCTTTGACCAAGAGCAAATCAATTAGTATCTCGATTCCTTGATTCTCTATATGACTTGCCTTATGTATTAAACGTGTGAATTTCAAACCCCTTGTCCTGTATTTTCTGACTTATACTTGATTTTTCTTTCCAAAAATAAACTGGTGATTATTTACTTCAATTCTGGTTCCTTAATTAGGGGGAAACCCTTTCCCTAATTGATTGTAATTGATAATGGGATTATTTTCTTGCCTTAGTGCTGCTTATTTTTCAAACTATAAATATCCTCTACTTCTTCTCACAAAGACAACTCATTCTCGAGTCCTCTCTACTCTTGCTCACAAAAACTCTCAGCTTTTCTCTTCCTTGCTACTTGATCTCTCTGCTAAAGTTAGCCGGCTGAAAGCCAAGGCTAATTATAAAGATTTTCTTTGTTTTGTTATTCAAACTTGCACCGGTAGGCTCCTAACTTCATTTATTAACTTTCAAGTATCTGTTTGCTCTCTCCTCTTCTTTGTCTGTTATGTTATTTCAATTAAGCTTGCATGATCAATCCCTTCCCCTTACGCTTTTGTCTGCCTGTTTGTTTCAGTGATTCATTTGAGTAGTGGAATGTTCAATTTCCTTCCCCCCCCCATCCAATTTGTCATGATACCTCACCTATTTTATATACTTCAGTTTCCTGACAATCCCCCTTCCCCTTGTCCCTTTATCTGTTTATGCTCATGGATAGCCCTGAACCATGACCCTTATCTGTGTATACCTTTAGTTTAAAATATCGCATGTTAATCCCTGATTCCCCTTTCCCTTTGGGTGCTTACATTCAATGTTTTATTAAGTCCAGCATGTTGAATACTTTCCTTTGATTATGCATTATTATGCTTCAATTTAAGCTTGTCTTCTAAGTGCTTTTATATGATTTTATTGCTCTTTGTTTGTATGTGAGTTGATCTGGACAAGGATGGCACTATGTTGCCATTTTCTAGTCTATAACTAAGGCTGTCAATAGCCTTTACTCAAAGCAATCCCATCCCCCACCCCCCATCTTATGTGTTTGAGCCTTGACACAGGCCTGTTGGTGCCCTAATCACCATACATGCCCTAGTCTGACTTGTTTTCAAGTCTGCTCTTGTCTGTGGCACCATGCAAGAGGTTAGGGGTGCGCCAGCTCACTTCATGGCTAGGTATGACCACCTCTCGTATTGGTTTTCCTCCAATTCCTCACTTTTACACTTATTCTTAGCCCTTTAAGCTCCTACCCCCCTTTGGTAAGCCATCCTTAGGGACCTTGGAGTCCCCTCTTAACTTGGATGCGTTAGGGCTGGTAATTCCACACTTGCACTATTCCAATTAGGGTGTAAGCATTGCCTGGGTTCCCTTGAAAGCCCTATGAACTTTGTAACACTCTAAAAAGAGAAAAGCCTCGGATCTTGGGAGCTCGGATTTGGTAAAAGGCATACTTTGAACATTAAAGTTGCTTTGCGCTTCTTCGGGTCTGTTGTAGTATTGATGTATTTACTTCTTTAATGTTATTTTCTTGTCCAAACTTTTGTAAGTAACTTGTAATAAAGAACTTGGGGGATCTAGTGAAAGGTAATATGGGAGGGGTTTACTTTCTTGCATCATCTCATATAGATACCATGTTTATATGATTTTCATTATTGCAGTAACATCATATAGAAATCATGACTATAGGCTTATTTATCTTCACATCAGTAGAAACCATGTCTTAGGACTTTATTTTATCCATGTATACTGTTACCATGCCTATTTTATACTGTTGCATCAACCATATAGATACCATGTATATAGGCTTCCGTATTGCATCTACTTCATATAGAAACCATGTTATTAGGCTTGCATCTTATAATATCACCTAGATGTCATGCCTATAGGAACTATATAAAAGCTAGGCAACACAGTAGGATGTCCATTTGTATAAAAGCAGCAACTAAAGGGGCAGCAAGTAAGTTTAAGTCCCGTCTCGTCTAATGTTTTCCAATGACAAAGTTTTCAACTTATCCTAAATTGGCTTATCTCAAAGAGGCCTATGTCTGTCCTTTTCGAAATGTCAAGAACCTACAAGCTGTTTTCTATACTAAATCTGTGATTGTTGGCTTAAGATGATGTGTTTAAGGTATTTCAAAACTTCTTTAAGGTCTTGTGAACTACTCTTCTTATAGCTCCCTTTACTCAAACTCATGTGATTAATTTATAGCCCTTTTATCAAAAAAAAAAAAAACTTATCTACAGTTTTAATTCTTTAAACAGACTTCTGTTTGAAGCTTGCGTTTTCTTTTCTAAAAATCGTTTGCAACTTTAAATCTTTCCTAAACAGACCTTTGTCTGAAGCCAACGTTTTCTAAAAGTTCTGCTGGTTTACTTAAAGTCCTGTCAACTTCTAAAAACGGACCCGGAGGGCGCAAAGCAGATTTTCTATCTAACTTTCATATGTCAAACTATTTTTCCCACTCTCCTAACATCTTTTAAAGACCAAATCAGTAATTGAAGTCATGCTAAACTACTTGATGTATGTTACAAGGTTTACTTGAGCCTTTAATTGTTTATTTGCATCCCTCCTATCTGCTACTTGTTTTGACTGTCGCTCTAGCATTTTTTCCATTGAATATTCCATATATGTATCCTACTTCCTTCTCCCCCTTTCTTAGGATTAGAAGTCCTAATGCCCCAGGACTAGCAGGCAGGGACGGATATTAGCATGCGATAAGTAAACGATACCAATGCATTTTAATACCTTAACAGGGTGGGAGGGTAGAATATGGAGATGATGATGATGCGATAATATCATAAAGCGATCCCTCTTTGGGAATATGTGCGGGATATTGTATCGAATGATCCATATTATAGTCAAACCTAGGACCCTTCTTTCTCTTATGTGCTTTATTTAAATGCTTTTCAAACTAACCCTCTCTCTTATTTCAAACTTATGTCCTCCCTTTTCTTTGATGCTTTCAAGTTGTGTGAATGTCTTATATGTGAACCTTATTTGTTTAATTGCTTCATCTCTTTATAAAGTCATAATTAGCACGGCCGGGAACAATACATATGGATCTTGAGGGGTGCCTAACACCTTCCCCTCGATGTAATTTCAAGCCCTTACTCAACTCTGGTTTCTCTCTCAAAAACACTCTCTTCATCTTAAAGTGTCCTAATATACTATAACCATTAGGTGGCGACTCTTCCAATTTCATAACCCAATTACCAGACGGGAAATAGAGTTCTTTTGCCCATAATGTCGTAAAACCCGATTTTGCTCTTGAAAAAGGGGGCGTCGACACCCCTCACGTGTATGATTCCATCTTTAGAAAAATGGCAAAAGCCCCGCAGGGATAATGTCAGCTGTCCAGACCTGGATAAACCAGCATGTCCACTCTCGATCCCCATCTTCTTCATCATCAACAACAAAGGGCGGGGATGAATGACACCTCAGAGTTAGCAGGCCTCGATGATGAAAGGGTCGGTATAGCCTAACGAGGTGATCAAGTGTGAATTCGAGCCTAGACTCCTCCGCAAATAACCTCATCATCAACACCACTCGCCAAAACGATGGATGTATCTGCGTCAGAGTAACCTGATACTTTAAGAAAAATCAAGCACAACCCTATCAGGGGGCCAAATATGAAAGATTATAGGTATACGCTCAAGAATCTATTAGTGGATTTCGTAATACTCTCATCTGGGGAAAGCACCTGCAGTGTTATCCCTTCACTCCACCCGCAGTATCTCCTCACCATCTGTAGATGTTCCTCCTTTACCGAAGAAACGGTCTTTGGAACAAACCCTAACGGATCCTGGGCGCCGGGAGCAGCACTCTCTACTTTTTGACAGGCCGGCCCCAAAGTGCTCACCACGGTTGTGGTGAAACAAACAGATCGAAGCAAGGACGTGCGATAATGTTTTTTGCACCTGAAGAAATAGGGAACCCTATGACAAAGTGGAAGAGCAGCTATATAAAATAGTAAGGTCTTGCAAAGAAGCCGAAGCCGCCCTATATATATGCAAAAAACAGTAACGACTCGCCTACCCGAGGCGAGCCCTGGGAAGCCGACTGCCTCGATACAGATCGATGGGTCGGTGCTCGATCGAGAAAGAATTCTTCAACGAGAAGTAAGGATTTGAGGGGCCATCCATATGATCTCCAAGCTCGAGAAAACATTCTATCTCGAGGATCCCCGATATAAAGAAGACGAACTTCGGGAAGCTTTCGACGCCATCACCCGACGCAAGGCCGTGGTTCCCCTATCTTGAAAGTGAGGAATAAGCATGGGAAACTCCGATCACGAAAGCTCTACGAGGCTCCAAGGCATCGCATGAGTACATATAACTCCTCAACAGAGTTCTATTCTATACATTTCAAAGGGGGCTATCTACATCAAGATCAAAAGGGACCCCCGAGTACTCGAAGCTGACTTCATTCAGGATAACATTCCCGAAGGTTTCGGAGTTAGAAGCATGATCTCCATACAACTCGGAGGGCCTCGGTAGCCCGAGCCTATCAGATCAATCCAGGATTGGTTCAAAGTACGATGATGGGTTTGAAAGAGAGCCACACCGATCAGCTGAAGATCAGAAATAACGCCTGTGCCCAAGTCAGATATCAGCAGTCAACAAAAGAAAGCCATTTAAAGGGCCTCGAAGGGTACATAAGCATACAGAAGTGAGGAAAGCATAAGTCATTAAAGTATATTCTTATTCATAAAATATTGTGTACAAGCAACCCTCAAGGGGTCATTACATACAATTACAAAATCCTGTAAGAGTCTACACCTAAAGCGAAGGAACGAAAGGATGTATATGTGATGAAACCCGGGCACCCGGTCCGCCCTCGAAGATCCATCTCCGATATCAGCATCCTCGAGGGTGATTCCTTCGACCTCCACCTCCCATAAGTTCCCAGCTTAATCTCCCGAGGGATTCCTGATGGAGAAAATGAAGAAGAAGAAATGAGGGGATATAGAGGAGGCCGAGAAAAGAGACATGGCCCACCTAAGACAAAGGTTGAAGATTCGGCAGGCCCCGGCCTCAACGGCCGATAATGCCACTTTACCCCTTGGTAAAGGAAAAACCCTAGGGATGAAGTGCCATACCAGGCCTGGGTAGGAGAGTGAGCAGCGGTGCATAATTCAAACGACTATCTATACGAGGGGGAAACCAATTCCCCGTCCATCATCACCTCGGGCTAGCAGCAGCAACAAAGGATAGCATATCGACGACCACAACAATGGCGGGACATCATAGTTATGCTCGACGAAGGGAAGCCCCAGCAGAAGGCCACAACACGGTCTAAGGAAACCCCTCCAAATAGCCTTAAGGTTATGATCCCCTAGCATGAAGAAAGGTGAAAGAAGATGATAAGAAGAAATATGCAAGCAGGGTAACGGAGGCACTGTGATAGGAAAAGCAAAGCCAAGGCACCCACATTTATAGGGGGTTACGACACGGTCATCTAGGCTTCAGAAGATTGATTGACGGGCACAGTTAATGCATCCTTGGAAAGACGAACCGACGTCGGTATCTTAACCTTCGAAAGCGAGAATTAGGAGTGCAATGAATAAAGTCGAAGAGCACGAGCCTGTGGATGTGCGGTTACCCCAAAGCTCTCTCCAGGAGTCGGATCATCGATATGACTCGCCGAAAGAAGCTCGAGGGGCATTTCCTATCACTTCATTATGGGAAACGCGGAGACTATCTGTACGCAATAAAATCAGAAGACTTGATTTCTCGCTGTCAAGTTCGGAAGCATGCCTTGGGACCCCGAGGCCGGGAGGTCGAAACCGAGTTCCCGACCTCGGGGCTCGTCGAGGTGACTTAGAAAAAATGGAGATTGAAGCCAGGACAAAAGAGGAAGCACCCAAGGCATACGGTTAGGCCTGACAGGACCGGCCTATCCAGAGCCTATGCTGAGGCATCACGTCAAGCTATCCCATCTCCGTACTTTATAATTAATCTACACATACTTGTAGCCGAGTCCCCTTCTATATAAAGGGGACTCACCCAACTTTGTAAGGGACTAATGTTGCCCCATTTCTCCATAGATTCAATAATATTTGTCTCTCTCTCTCTCCCTCTTTTCTTTCTAGCTTGTTCGTTCTCACTGGCCGGGGGCCGCTTTAATATATACCGTCCTCTTACTTGTTCTTCACTATATCGCACAATATTGGCCGTAAATAACCTTGTTTAATCGTATTCTTAATTGTTATCCCACTCCCGGCTGCCCCCGATAGCTCGAGTTCGGCTTGAATCTCGACCCCGAGGTCCCCATCGACCGGTTCTACATCCGCGCAACATGCCCTTTTGGTTTGACTACTATCTCGCTTTAGTTTGCACTTCATCGTTAAACTTCATGTTCTTAGCATCAACTCCTTTAACAACTAGCTCGGAATAAGTCACATATTTTAAAAATCATATTTACAAATTTAATTGTTTTTACCATTTTTACGGTAAACACACCATGTGTAAATCCTTTTTCTTATCCCTGTAATGTTCCACCAACCTAATAAGGTGGATAGCTTCCGTAGTTGAACGGTCCGACTTGAACCCAAACTGATTGTCGGATATAGGCTTGGTCTTCCTCACCCTTACCTCCGCCATCCTCTACCATATTTTCATCGTATGTCTAATTAATTTAATGCCCCTATAATTGTTACAACACTCAATATTCAAAAAGATAATTGTTGCAATACTGAATATTCAAAAAGAGGGGGTAAATTTGGGCCAAGCAAGTTTTCCGAGTTCCAACTGTACAAGGCAAATATCTGTCTCCGTCAATCTCTCCGACGGAGAAGAGAAGCTTCTGTAATAATGAACCCCCAAATCTAGCTAGTTTCGACCTACATTCTCCCTCATCTTTTCGTAACCTAAATAATTTTGTACTGAACTCATCAACAACTAATATTAAAATGGATCGGGCGAGAACAGCAAGTCCGAGGCAGTTAAGGAAATGGAGCAGCGAATCCGGAGCACCTCCGACTCTGACTTCTGGGTCTTCATCTCCTGGACGTCCATATCATCATGGCCGGTCTTCCTCAGTCTCCGGCGGCATGATGTCCAACATTAAGCGCACTCAAAATGTTGCTGCCAAAGCTGCTGCCCAGCGCCTCGCTCAAGTCATGGCCTCACAAGCTGCTTCTGCTGGTAATGACGATGACGATGATGATAATGATGATCTTGGATTCCGATTTGCACCTCCCTCTTTTTCCCGGTCCAACGGCACTAGTGCTACCGACAACACTAATGCTACCAACAACACTAATGCTGCGGCGATTCAGTCCGCTAAGCTCAATAACACTCGATCATCTTCCCCTCTGGTAATATCAAGACTTCGATCTGCTTATCCAGTCTTGATTTACATTTCCTTGTGTGTGTATGTTACTTTATGAGATTTAGCTTCAGCGTTGCTGTTGTTTTGATGGAGACCGGAGATTTCTGAAATATTGACAACATTTCACTTCTACATAGATAATGAAGTATAATCCAGTATGAATGTGTTCAAATTGAACTGCATTTGTAACTGATTTCAGTTATATAAGTTCTGTTCTTCAACCTTATTGCAAAAAAGCTCTGAAAATCTTTGTGTGGGCTCCCTTCAGAAAGTGGCTCTAGCTCAAGAGACTGGCTAGTTGTTAAATCTCTTTGAATAATTCTGTGTTTTTTCGTAAAAATTGTGATATAAAGTACTGAGGGATACAGTTAAACAAATTTAATCTAGATGAGCATATGCAGTGACATGTTAGTTTGAGTTGTAATTACCTCTGTATGATAATTGTCTGCATTTGCTGCTTCTGTGAGTAGCTAGCTAGGAATTTTGTCGAGGAAAACCCGTCGTCTCTTCGTTCAACATCTGCAGGAAGAGCAAATGTGCCAACTCGTCCTCCACCATCAATACCAAGTACCCGACAGCCTGTGAAGACTCCTTCACCTATACCCCCAATCGAGCCTCCAACCAACAAGCTGAGAGAGAAAAGGTTTAATGAGCTTCTTTTTCTGGTTTTCCTTTTTTTCTTTTCAGTCTAACATTCCCACGAACAAGCAGCTGGAGCAAAGGGTCTAAAACATGTGTTTTTTCTTTTCTTTTGTGGGTTGTATCTTCTGCTTGTTACATATTTCATAGTTTGCCAAGTTCTTGCAATTGTGTCATTAATAAATTATTTAAGTCTAAAAATATTTGCCTTTTCATTGTATGCTATTGCTATGATAGTTCAAAAGGATGTTGGACGGGCTTAAACCTTCTGTTCATCTGTGTAGTTCTGTTAATGGCAAGACTGAAGCAGTGCAAGTGTCTTAAGGCGCATGAGCTTCCTCCATATATATGCAGAAGATGCTTTAGCAAGATTTAGTTCCTTTTCTCTGCACTCATCATCTAACTTGTAATGCAGATTCTCGCCAGATTTAAGACAATTTAACTTGAAAGATACAGGAGATAAACGTGCTGCTTCTGCGCTTCATGATGAAGTATGTTCTTTTTGCTATCAAATTGATACCTCTATTTTTACATGCATAGTATTCAGTCATCAGACACGTAAAGTACCTGCTGTCTCTTTATGCATGTAAACACTTGGATATACCACTTGACTTCAGTGCCCTTTCTGCTCTAACCTTTACTTTTTTGGCAGCTTGATATGCTACAAGAAGAAAATGAAAATCTGCTTGGAAAGGTGCATGTTTCAGCAGTTCTTTTCCTCTGCTTTATTTGCATTAAGCCATGCATCTCTGCATGTGTTTATACTGAAGTTGCAATTTTTTTTGTGCAGCTTAGAGGTGCTGAAATGAGTTACGATGAAGCAGAAGCTAGAGTGAAGGAGCTTGAGAAACAGGTTATGCCATTGTTATGCCAAATTGTGTAATAATCCTTTGTCTGAAAAACTTGTAATATTCATTTGTTTTTCCCCTCCAGTGTATAAGAGCCTCAGTGCTTCATTAGTGGAATTTTACTTGTTTACCTGAAAGAGAACAACAACAACAATCCAGTAAAATCCCATTAGTGGGGTCTGGGGAGGGTAGTGTGTACGTAGACCTTACCCCTATCCCGAAGGAGTAGTGAGGCTGTTTCCGAGAGAACCTTGGCTCAAGAAAACAAAAAGACAAAAGAAGACAATATTAGTATCACCACAGAAATCATAGGAAATATATGAACATGAAATCCAGACTAAAGATGCGAAGCAAAAGCGATAGCTAGTAAATAGGTCCTACACTGAAAAGTGAAGTAGTAAGATACAATATTGCCACTAGCTATCTTAGACAAAAACCCTCAAAGAGAATGAAAGCAATAAACTTATGTTTCTGTCTTTGTATTTTGATATGTAAGAAGCGAAAACCTTAAATATAATCAGCGTGTCATTCTAGTATGAAGCCCTCCTTTATCACAAAAAAGAAAAGAGATGATAATGATTATAAACGCCTTATTTGGAAATTTAGCTGGATAAATGTTATTGATTCTTATTTTATGACTTTTGCACCATGGGCATCTTCAATTTAAACTTCATCTGACAGTTGAAAGGCATTTCTTATGCATCAGGTTGCAGCTCTTGCAGAAGGAGTATCTTTAGAAGCAAAGTTGTTAAGCAGGTAAAAGTCTTCCACGTATTCATCTTTGCACTGAAATTTGTGTTAATACCATGATAAAATTCGTTTTTGGTGGATATGTATATATCACGATAAGACTTTTTATCATTTGCAGGAAGGAAGCCTCTTTGCGCCAAAGGGAGGTCAGTGGGGATATTGAGTTAATTGCAGATTAATTTGTCAGGCTGATTCTTGAGTCCGTTTGGATTGGCTTGTTTTAAGTGTTTTTAAGCCAAATAACTTTTAAACCATTTTGTAGTGTTTGGATAAAGTAAAAAAGTGCTTTTAAGCACTTGTTTTTAAGCTAAAATGACAAAAACAAGCCAAAAGACAAAAGTTAGAATTCCTAACTTATGGCTTAAAAGCTATTTTGGCTTAAAAGTCACTTTAAACAAGCTCATCCAAATGGGCTCCTTGTCTCTGGCTATTTTGTTTGAGAGGAAGCTTATTTAAAAAGCATAAAATACTAAAAATCATTCATCATCGAATGAATAGCAGAATACAGAAGAAAAAGTTTATCTTGGCCTGTATGGCTAGACATTACTCCACATATTTAGGAAAATACAGACACAAACACAGGGTCAGAGTAGCACGGCCCATATGATTACTTTTAGTATGGACACATGGTAGAGTATATTCATTTCCTTACTTATTCTCAATCAACTTTTAAGTAGAAGTTTATGTTATTCTTTATAAGTTAAATCTGTCTAAGTCTTCCTTGAATACCATGCCCACATGTTACATCAGCATTGTTCTGTGTGTGTAACTGCTTTCAAGTGTACTACACTTGCAATCATTGCGGAAGATTAATTGATGCAGGCTGCGCTGAAAGACGCAAAACAAGCCAAGAATGGGATAGATGTGGAACTTGCAAACCTCTGTTCTAATGTTCAGGTGAACATGACCACCATGTAATGCTACTGAATGTCTGGTTTGCTTTATCTAATTTTTTAATACTATGTTTGACCTAGAAAGCAAAAGATGACGCAGCTGCTGCTGTATATCAACTTCAAGGGGCTAGATCTGAGGTTAAAACTCTACGCTCTATGACACAAAGGATGGTTTTAACCCAGAATGAGATGGTACCTAGCTGCAGTTTTTGATAATGCTTTCGTAATTATAATTTTTCATTACAATACTTTAACTTCCTGGCATATTCATATTGCAGGAAGATGTTGTCCTTAAAAGATGCTGGCTTGCACGTTATTGGGGTTTAGCAGCTCAGTTTGGTGAGTAATGCATCTGAGATTTGTCCTTTTCCTAGTTACACTAGATCTCGACTGTCTGAAGTAGGAAAATATTTTTTCCTGACTTCTACCCTTTCCTTTGACATTTCCTGTCTATGCTGCTCATACCAACCTTTGATCATTAGTTATAGACTTGAAATGGTTTTATGAAGTCCCCCAAGTCATGTCAATTTAGCTTTTGATAAAAGAGGCAAAAAAGTACATAAGAGATGGAGAATCAATAAATGAGACTCAAAAATTACAATAGCGCATTTGAATATTAGATTGTAAGGAAGCACTTTTTACTCCAAATGTGACAATGCAAAGAGGGAACATATAATAAGTGATATCAGTGCCAGTAACCTCACTTTGAAAACTTAATGCAAATTAACTATCATTACATTGTTTTACAACTATACAAAAGGAGATTGACTTTTCGTAATGGATTGCATCAATTGAATACTTCTTTTGCTATTTTGCCGCAGATGAATGCTCTGTCTACTGCTAGGTTCTAATTGATTTTGTGTCCACTCAATGCTTTATTTTTTGTAAGCGTTGACTCCGTGTACCCCTCTGTTCTTGTCTTAGTGCTTTGTATATAAGAATTGTTACCAGTTTTGAGTGTAAAGTTAATGTTGCTCTTTTTTCTCTTCCAGGTATTTGTGCAGATATTGCTGCTTCAAAACACGAGTACTGGTCATCCTTTGCACCTCTTCCTTTTGAATTGGTTATCTCTGCTGGACAAAAGGCAAAGGAAGAATTTTTGGAAAAAGGCAAGCATGATTAAACCTAGCTACTTGTCTGTGTAAATGGTAGACTTTTTCAACGGGCATTGATGAGTTCTTAGTCAGTGTTCTCTTTTGCAGGTTATGACAATCCAGAGAGGGGTAATCTTGTTCAGGATTTGAATGATCTCACTGGAGAAGGAAATATAGAAAGCATGCTTTCTGTTGAAATGGGCTTGAATGAACTTGTTTCATTGAAGGTTACTCTAATAACTAGAATCTTTATCTAGTTCTTGCTTCTGTATTTTTTTTGGTTCCTTGAACAAAATACAACATGCATTTGTTGCCCTGTTTCTAAACTTTAGCTTCCAGTACTAATGATCAATTTCAACTTTAAAATTCCCACTTATGCAGTTTAAGAAGAATATGATCGATATAGATTGGTATTATGAATTTGTTAAATCATAAGTTGAGGTTAATAAAAAGAATTGGTAAAATAAGAAAAGACCCACTGAATATGTACCGTATTGATCACACGCAGTTATTACAGAAAGTGAAAATCATTGCTTTTATACTAGGATGGGTGAAATTATGATAGTTATGGTGTTCAGCTGAGGGATAAAGGCACGGGCCAAAATCAGGCCAGTCCCAGGATTTGGAACACCAAGTGCATATGGATAGGGATGAAATCTACTCCATTCAATTCTTTTGCTACTTTTTTCTAGAGGAGGCGGGGGTGTAAATAATCACTTGCAAGTAGAAAAATTGTCCCCCAGGGTCTAGTATTCTTTTATTCTCCTTTCTAGGTGGAAGAATAGAGCACTGCATTACCATTTATTGATATCCTTGATCCAGGTTGAGGATGCCATTGTGCTTGCACTGGCTCAGCAACGACGTCCAAACTCCACTCGAGCATCAATTTCAGGTTTTTCTCATCTGTTTCTTAAACTTATAATTAACTATTGATATGTTCAGATGCTTCTGTACAGATCAATGAACTTCCTTAAGCCCTGCTTGCAAATAAATGTATGTGTTACATGCTCTAATCAGCTGCCATTGTTTGAGCATTTATAAATCTGTCAATGGAGACTCTAAGGTCAAGGATTGTGGTTCGCTGCTTGAAATGCTCTGCCTCATAAATCTAAATATTAAAATTGAGGGCTGTTTATACCCTCTATCCTAATGTAGATATCCGCCTGTACTCTTTTCAAATTATAGACTTCTATATGGTAGGAAGCAAATGGTACAACAACAACAACAACAACAACAACCCAGTATAGTCCAACAGAGTGGAGTCTGGGGAGGGTAATACGTACGCAGGCCTTACCCCTACCCGAAAGGACAAAGAGACTATTTCCAATCGACCATCGGAAAAGGAAAAGGAAAAGAAAAAAAAACAAAAATAAAAACAAAAACAAAAGAGCATTAGTAACTCCAACAGAAATCACATAAATAATTATGTAAACATAAACCATAAATAACATGACACGCAAAAGGAAAAGATTAAAAAAAACAAAACAAAATAAAAGGGTTAGTAACTCCAGCAGAAATCACATAAATAATTAAGTAAGCATAAACCATACATATAATGGTATGCAATAACGACGACTAGTAACTACCATAAGGGGGCACAATACAATACACAAATCATCTATGGAGAGCCCCACCAAACCCCGGGAAAGAAGTGCGAAAAATTCTAGAAGCCACTATCCTCCAATCCTGATACTAGACCTCCAGGCTTTACATTGTTATGTAATGCAGAAACTTTACATGACAGCTGTCTTGAAGTTTTTTCCTTTTTTGTAATAAAATGGTAATTGGTTGCCTGCCTCCACATGTTCATAAAAATGTTGAAGAATAAATTGAGCTCTTATATCAATTACTGGTAATTTTCAAGGCAAAATTGGGAATCACAAGCTGGGACTCACCGCATGGCTCACCCTGCGGGAGGCAGACTCTAAATGAACTCGGAAGGACAAAAATCTCACGGGGTTAATACCCTAATTCTTTTAGTGTTGCAAGCTTCTCTTAAAAAAATTGGGGGTTGCATCTGACTTTAGCTAGAATGTGCTTTTAGCACGCATCGAGGATAAATGAGAAAAATTCGCTTATGATGGTTCGGTCATATCCTACATCGACCTACAGAAGTACCAGTTTGTAGGTGTAAAAATATGGTGAATGAAAGTGTTAAAAGGAGAGAGGTAGAACAAAAATCAAATGGAAGGAAGTTCCCAAAAAACATGCAAATTCTTGGAATCAATGCAGACCGTGAGAAAGCACGAGAGAAAAATATTATTGATATTCTATTCAATTATAATACAGTGAGCCTTATTTATACAATGCATATCCTACTCCTATTCTATGTGGGACTCAAACTAATTTATGTTATTTACATAACTATCTAACACTCTCCCTCAAATAGATGCATACAAATCATATGTACCGAGCTTGTTACATATGTAACTAATACGAAGACCAGTGAGAGACTTGGTGAAATATCTGCAAGCTGATCATTCAACTTCACAAACTTTGTAGTAATATCTCCTACGATTATCTTTTCTCTAACGAAGTGACAGTCAGTCTCAATGTGTTAGTTCTCTCATGTAACATCATATTTGATGCAATATGAAGGAAAACTTGATTATCATACATAAGTTCCATCTTGTCGATCTCACCAAATTTCAACTCCTGAGCAACTGTTTGATCCAAACTAGCTCATATGGTGCCATAGCAATTGCTCGATAGTCTGCTCACTAGACTGAACAACCACATTTTGTTTCTTATTCTTCCAAGATACCAAATTACATCCTACTAAAACACAATATACAGACATAGAACGTCTATCAAAAGGTGATCCTACCCAATCAATACTGAGTATCCAACGATCTGCTCATGGCCTCGATCCTCAAACAATAATCTTTTGCCCGAAGCTGATTTTATATACCGAAGAATGTGGGCAACTGCATCCTAATGACTATCACGTGGAGAATCCATAAATCGACTCACAATACTCATAGGAAAGAAAATGTCAGGTCTGGTCACTGTCAGGTAATTTAATTCAACTAGCTGCCTAATTCTTGCAGCATCACCAAGCGGCTCCCCCTGTCCTGGCAAAAGTTTAGAATTCAAATCCATAAGAGTATCAACAGGTCTACAACCTGTTGTTCCAGTCTACTCAAGAATGTCCAAGGCATACTTCTGTTGTGTGATCACAATACCTGAGCTTAATTGAGCGACCTCAATACCTAGAAAATACTTTAATCTCTGCAGATCGTTAGTCTGAAAGAGATGGTTTTTCAAACTAGTAATACCATTCCGATTATTGCAGGTAATAACAATGTCGTTAACATAAACCACCAGATAAATACAGAGATTTGGAGCAGAATGTCGATAAAATACAGAGTGGTCAGCTTCACTACGAGTCATGCCAAACTCCTGAATTACTGTGCTGAACTTACCAAACCAAGCTTGAGGGAACTATTTCAAATCGTAGAGTGGCCTGCGCAATCGGCATACAAGACCACTGGACTCCCCCCGAGCAACAAAACCGGGTGATTGCTCCATATAAACCTCACCCTCAAGATCACTGTGAAGAAAATATTCTTAATGTCCAATTGATAGAGAGGCCTGTGGCGAACAACAACCATGGAATAGAAAAAAGCGGACTGAGGCTATTTTAGCCAGAGGACAGAAAGTATCACTATAATCGAGCCCAAATATCTGAGTATACCCTTTGGCAAACAAGACGAGCCTTAAGTCGATCAACTTGGCCATCTATACCAACTTTGACTACATACACCTAACGACAACCAACACTAGATTTAACTGAAGGAATAGGAACAAGCTCCTAAGTACCACTCGTATGTAAAGCAAACATCTCATCAATCATAGCCTTTCACCACCCTGAATGGACAATGCTTCACCTGTAGAATTAGGGATGGAAATAGAGGACAAAGATGATACAAACGCATACTGTGGTGATGACAAACGATGATAACTTAAATCGACATAGTGGGGATAAGTGTGGACCGTATACCTTTTCGAAGTGCAATCAGTTGACTAAGAGGAAGCCTCATGTAGGAGCAAGGTTAGGTGCAGGCCGTGAATCAGCTGGGTGATGCTGGGCGCATACGGCGATGATAAGTCAGAAGTGGTAGAGCTGTAGGTTGGGGAGTTTAAACTGGAATTGTAGGTGGTGGAGCTGGAATTGTGGAGTAAGATGAACAGGAAATAGTGATTGAATCTCCAAAAGATGGAAGTGGTAGCACCTGAGAAATATCTAAGTGATCAGCTGGACCTGTGAAGTATGACTGTGTTTCAAAGAAGGTAACATCAACAGACATAAGGTATCGCTGGAGGTCAGGTGAATAACATCAATATCCCTTTTGCTTTCTCAAGTAACCCAAAAATACACAATTAAGAGCATAATGAGCTAACTTATCTTTTCCTGGAGTGAGGTTATGAACAAAACACGTGCTCCCAAAGATACGGGCTGGAAGAGAGAACAACGGTGAGCGGGAAAACAATACAGAGAATGGAACTTGATTGTGGAATAAGATAACAAGATGTGAGAACTTCATCCTCCCAAAAATGCAACGGAAGATGAGAGTGTATGAGTAGGGTACGAGCAATTTCAATGAGATGTCTATTCTTTCTTTCAGCTACCCCATTTTGTTGAGATGTGTACGGACAAGATGTTTGATGAATAATTCCATGAGAGTTCATAAACTGCTGAAATGGGGAAGACAAATACTTTAGGGCATTATCACTACGAAATGTGCGGATAGAAACCCCAAATTAGTTTTTTATTTCAGCATAGATGGTTTGGAAAATAAAAAGCAACTCAGATCGATTTTTCATCAAAAATATCCAAGTGCATCGGGAATAATCATAAATGATACTAACAAAGTAGTGGAATCCCAAGGTAAAACTCACCCTACTAGGACCACAAACATCTGGATGGACTTAAGTGAAAGGTGACTCTGATCGAGTATCTGGACACCGAGGGAAATGGGAGCGAGTATGCTTCCCGAGCTGACATGACTCATACTCTAGAGTGGACAAGTGAGATAATCCAGATACCATTTTTTGAAGTGTTGACAAACTGAGATGTCCCAACCAGTAACATGACAAGTTGTTGAAGAAAGACAAGATGTGAGTTCATGCGATAAAAGCAAGGATAAGGTACTAAAATTCATTTGATTCATGCTTAGTACCAATGATCTGCCCCGTACTGCATTTATGTATAAAAACAAGGTCATCAAAAAATAAAATAGAGCATTTAAGTGATTTGGCTAAGCGAATAACGATTATGAGATTAAAAGGACTACCAAGAACATAAAGAACTGAATCTAAAGATAAGGAAGGAAGTGGACTTGTTTGACCTATTCCAGTTGCCATGGTTTGTGACTCGTTGGCGATTATAACTGTTGGAAGAGATTGAGATTGGGAATATGAAAAAGTAGCGAAAAGAGATTAGTTACTAAAAATATGATCAGATGTCTTGAATCAATAACCCAAGGCTCAGAGGTTGAAAATTGGGAGATACAAGTCACACTACTACCTGTTTGAACAACGGAAGCTATCCCTGAAGATGTCTGTTTACATGCTTTGTACTGAAGGAACTCAATCTAATCCGGTAAAGAAATCATCGTGATTGGATTCAATGCATTGGATCCAACGGATTGTGAATCAAAGGCTTCTGATACGAATGACATTATAATGTTCACTCCGGAAAATTCAGATTTTTTTTGGAAGTTATTGTTCACGCATGAAAAATATAAAAGTAATCGGAGTTTGGTTTAAATTGTATGGGTAGGCTCGGAATTGCAAGAGGAACAGGTTGTCCGGAAGAGTTGCCGCAAAAAAATGGCTGAAAGGTGCCCCAGGCGCCGACGCGTGACGTCGGAACTTCGTCAGAAAATTTTCTTTCGGTAGCGCGTGGAGGGTCTTGTGACGGAGATTTTTTTATGGGCTGGTTGCCGGAGGCCGATCTACTTCGTGGTGGTGTTGGATTTTGCATAACACTGATAAATAGTTATTTTTTTTACTTGTGACAGGCCTGTGTTTACCGGAAAAAGACTTCCGGTTGACTTTTCTTTTTTCAGAGTCGCTGAAATTTATGCATAGCAATAGATCTCTCACGATTGCTCTGATACCATTTGAGAAAGCACGGGAGGAAAATATTATTGATATTCTATTCAATTATAATAGAATGTGCTCTATTTATATAATACATATTCTACTCCTATTTTATGTGGGACTCGGACTAATTTATGTTGTTTACATTGCTATCTAACACAAATAGGGCACAATGAAAAAAAAGATGCATATAAGTGATATCAGCTAGTCAGGAATATGTTTTAGTCTTGTTAGAGAACTTCTTAACTTATCTTTCACTTTTATTTTTATTTTGTATGATGATGACATGAGTTGAGCTAAAATAGAGAAGTAAGGATTCACATAGCGGATCCTAACTTGTTTGGAACTGAGGTGTAGTAGTTGTTGCATCTTTGACTTTCATGTTTTGGTTTCTTTGCAATGTACACCATAGAACATATGTAGCATCTTAAGTATTTGCCCTTCTTTCCTAAAATGATTATTTGTTGACTTAATGTTTGTGATGTACACATTTTATTGCACCTAGATATTAGATTAACGTGTACATTTTATTTTTTTAATTATACATGATTTAATGTACTTTTTAAAAGTTATTTTTTCATATATATATATATATATATATGTATTTCTTATTTTTTTTTTAATTTAAATACTCACTGCACATTGTGCCTTGAAGTTAATGCACCACCTGGTCTCTGTCCTTTTGACACACTGTTAACATGTAAAATGTACTGTTGAGCCTCCTGCAACTATGCACTTCTCATAGATTGACTGACAAACATTTTCTCTGCTGGTCAGTTGGAGAAGACCACTGACTTAAAAGTTAACTGGAGTAGTAAGCATGTTAGTTTAATCGCCTGATTTATATGATATTTTAGCACATCTAGGTTTACCTTCTCAATAATAAGATCTTCTATGTTGTGGCATATGCAAACCTGTCAGCTGATTTTAAATGCAGATGCTTGTTTATATATTTTCTTTTGTTAATTCCTTCCATCTGTTCTACAATTCTAAAAGTCATCTTCTCTTTTAACTATAAAAGTATGATCCTTCTAGATTGATGGTGTTTTATCATCTGAATTAATTATTGCAGACATCAAATCACCAATTGATCCGAAGTATATGGAGGCATTTGGTAAGTCCATCTGATTTGTCATTCTAGTGAGGACATAATTTTTGCATTTAGGTCTTTAGATTCCTTTATCAAAGTATGCCCCTCGCACAGAATCCTACTTAACTAGCTGGAATAAACAAGCAACTCATTCTGTTAAAATTCATAACTTTCTTTCCTTTGGATTTTTAATTTTTTATGTTTTATAGTTTGATTTTAGCTTAAACATGGAAAACAGCGAGGTGCTCATCCAAACTTGTCTGTTTGTTTACATACTTGTCATCGACTTAGACATGGCAAAAGAACAGTGTGTCTATCTTGAGCTTGGTTTGGCAAATCCCTGGTCTTGTCTGACTTGAATAAGTTTTCCAATGCCTTGATATTGTAACAGCTTTTTGGAATCCTTTTTAGAGAGAATATTATGTAAAATGTTCATTATTTTTCAGAACTCAGCCCCGAGGAGTCTGAAGATGTCCTTTTCAAGGAGGTATATAATACATCTTGTAGTTACATTTACCTTTCTGATTCCTAGTTATACCACATATCCAGCGAGCTAGGATCCTTAATCATCTTGTCATTGAGTACTTCCTTTTTTTCTTTTTCACAAGTCTGCTTACGTCTCTCCAAAACTAAGTGCGAGAAATGTAAAAACAGTTCTATTCTTAATATAAATTACCAATTTGCAAAATAACAATTTTCTTCACTTAAATAGGAATCTGTATCTTATCAAACTATAATAGGAGAGTTCTGAAAATTCAGCATACTCTGTTCTTATCAGGACAACATTGAGATGAATTACATCTTTCAGTTCACACTCCTCTGCTCCTTTTCTCTACGCTAAGCTTGCCTTCAAAATTTCACTTGCTTAGGCATGGCTAACTTACTTCTGGAGGAGAGCCAAAGCCCATGGTATACAGGAGGATAAAGCCAATAAAAGACTTCAATTTTGGAGTAGTCGCAGTGGGCACGCACCAACTTCTCATGACGCTGTTGATGGTACATTCCACAACTATAAAGCCTGTTATCTAGGTTTTGTTTTTTGATAAACCATGTCTAGAAGTACTAAATTCTTTAGACCACCATGTGTCTCTATTATATTGCACACAATAATTATTTAAATGTGTTGTGAAAACTTAAGTTTGTAAAATAAACAAGGTACTATATTAGTTTCAAATTATGTCATGCTTCAAATTTTTAACGTCACAGTAGATTAATCTCTAAGTTATTTTTCTATATTTGTTCCAAATATGCATGGACGACAAGATGAGAGAAATGTTAACATAGAAGTGGATACAAGCTAGGGGGCAGGAGCTAAATTACTTAGTTACGCTTTGCTGAGACTTTTGAAAAGTTGAAGGACTCCTATAATATTACTTTTTCTTGAAATTAAAAGTTCCACGATAAATTAGCCAAAAAGGTAAAGTAAATAGTACAATAAATTACTAAAAGAGGTAGAATAAATCTTGCTTAGTAAATGAAGTTGTTATGCAAGCTTTCTAATATATGTTGAATAAACAGAATAATTTGATGTACTTATATGTAAACAAATATGGTTATTTCTTTCAAAAGACGTATATCCCTCCCGCAATAAGTCAAAAGACAACAATACGATTTACGGAAAAGGTCATATTTGCTCCTCTCCTATAAAAAATAAGCTACATCTACCCTTGTTTCAGTTTCTTAGTATAACTACCCTACCGTTGCACTTTTGGATTTTTTCCCCTCACCCGTTAAATCCTTCATCCCAACTTAAAAAATACATGTGACAAGCCTAGTAGGGTTTGGGGGTAGAGAGTACGCAGACCTTATCCCTACCTTGTGAAGTTAGAGAGGCATGCCAGGAAACATGCTAGTATATTAAACGAAAAATATCCTAAGAATGCCCTTTCTGAAACACTAAATAATAATCAGTCTCTCTATGTGTTTCATGTAAATAGAAATTAATTAACAATTCGGTAATAAGCTCGGTAAACACCATATAATATCAAATATTCATCTTTGGAAGGTTTTTAGGAACAGATCATGTAATCGGTATAACTATTGACCTCTTCGGAGGAAGTAAAAAATAACGGCAGTCCCTACTCTGAGGAAAATCGGTAACAAGGTGCACCGTAATTGGTAGTCAAATATAATGGTAGTCCAGTAATTGGTTATCCGTAATTTACAAGGTGCACCCGGTCTAAAGAAAATGTCGTTAGCTAGGGGATCCTCCAAAGTCTCCTCCCACTTACGCTTGTCTTTGTAATCAGTCGATACTCGTATGAATTTTTTTTTTAAAAAGAAGTATAGGACATTTCAATTCTTATTTAAATTATGTAATTTCAATCGATAACAGTAATCATATCTCAAGTAACGGGAAAATATGTCTAGTAGAGTGAGAACATTTAAAATAACCCTAATCATCTTAAATAAACATTTCTCTAATGTATCAAGTAAAGGACTTGTCCCACGTGCAAATTCAAACCAGGCGGTAACATATTCATATTTACAATCATGTGTAAATCATGCAAGTTATGGAAACACAAACTGCGGTAAGGTTATTACTCACTGTACTCATGTCATCGAAATATTGAACTTGTCGCTGCGAGTACTTCGTTTGACTTCAACTACCTATATCATTACAAAACCAATTTATGTATCAACTCCACGAGTACCAGTATAGTAGGTTAAATTCTGTTAAACTTAATTCATTCCCCTGTTTTCATTCCTTGGGATATGACTTATCTTCTGCTAACCAACTAATATACTAAAAAAGAGTCTGTTTTGTTTGACATACTAATTAACTGTACCCTTGTCCACACGTAGTGCTTAATAAGCACTTATACTCTCTACAGTAGAGTGCTTGCTTTAAACTTATAGAAATCTTTATTATTTGGTGGAAAGTTCATGTACCAAAATACCTTAACTTCCAGTTTTTTCCCTTAGTTAACGGAACAATAGCTAATGATAAATTAGGTACTGAGTAAATTCAATTTACCTTGTTCTTCTCCACAAAAAGAAACCCAAGATGGACAGAAAATCCCTTGGAATCAAGAATCACGGTACTGGAGCTTCAACTTGAACTAGTTGACTCTAAAGTTTCCTCCTCTTTATTTCATCAAGGCTTGGTGATAGCTCCTGTTGTTATGTGCAGGAGCTGTAATGCTCCGCCTCCCCTCCCAGATTTTTGCTTCTTTGAGAGTTTGCAAAGAATCTCATATTTTCATCCTTTTTCAAACGTAATTTGATGCATTTGAGGTATTTGCATCTATATCCTCTTTTTGTGTCACATTTTAATTTGTGCCCGCTTAGCAAAAAAAATTGTAAGCGTACCGGCTTTTTCGCATAACTTCGGCATACGGGGCTGAAGTAGTAAAGACAATCATGCAAAACTTTAGCATTCTAGTAGCCGGGCCTGAAGTTCAGTTCTAGAGCTGAAGTTTTTGTGTTGTAACTAAAAAATTCAGCTCTAGAGCTGAAGTTTTTTTACCAACTATTAATATTACATACTAGAGCTTAAATTTCCCAGTTACAACACAAAAACTTCAGCTCTAGAACTGAAGTTTTTTACCACCTATTAATATTACATACTAGAGCTGAAGTTCTTATCTTTGTAACTGGGGAATCCCATTATCAAGATGTTCTAGTTTTTGATAACTCACCCCAAGAGGTTGCTAAAGAAGGAACTAACATAAAACATAATAGGAAAACACAAGTCTACGCGACACCTTAAATGATGAATTCTTGCAGTGTAACACTATAACTGCCATCCTGTTTTTAGGGATAGAGGATAAACAGAAGTGTGTATTGAATAACAAGTGATTTTCACAACCTCCATGGGCAAACTCAAGTTACAACAAACTAACATTAATTTACAGGATTACGAATGCACCTAGTAAGTTTAAAATAAGGTCAAAATTTTCGAGTCCAACTAGTGCAGTAGAAGAATACAAACAACCTCTAAGAGCCTTGTCTCCTTCGTTTTATTCTTTCTAGAGCGCCAAGATGACCATCACTATCTTTGTTCTTGGCAGCAGAGTTGTCCTCTGCTAGGGTATAGGACTTGTGTTCCAGTAATGGAGGAATCTGATGGTATCTGAAGGGGAGAAGAAAGGGAGCTAAAGTTGTTTAAAAAGTGGGTAAAGTTAAAAGTTTTAAAAAAATGGGTATAAGTTAAATGGGGGCGACCAAATAGGGCGCTCCGTGCAATTTCTACAATGCATTTCTGCCTAAGCCTTTGGGCTTCGGCACCTCTCTGACCTTTCTCTTTTTATTTTGTTTAGTTAATTACTTACTTACCCCTTTTTAATGATATGGGATTTTATAGATGGGTTTAAATTAAAGTAAGGCAGGTCTATTCAAGTCATTGTACGCTTGCCAAAGTGTATCTCCAAAATATTGCTGCACCCCTATTGGATCCTTAAAAAAATGCACAACTTTTGGAGGATCCGACACACACCCAACGATATTTTCGGAGAGTCCGAGCAACATATGAGGTAGTTATACTAAGAAACTGAAGCGGGTAGATGTAGCTAATTTTCGAGTAGAGGGGCAACTATTGCCTTTTTTTCCGTAAGATTTAACTATTAAGTGGTTTTGTTTTTGGTAACTATTAAGTGGTACGTATATGCCTCCCACAAATAAGGTTGTCTGTGCATGTAGATGATACTCTAAAAATATAAATTGCAAAATAAGTAGTATATACATTGTTTTGGAGTTTGAAATATTTTAGTTTGAATTGTCTTAGAAGTTATGATCCCTTCCTTGCAATTCTAAGCTCTTATACCTATAAATACTGATTCATCTTCTAATAGTTCACACTTTATATTTTAGTTGAGCATGGTCTGATGGAGCTAAGGAAATTGGGCATTGAACAAAAACTATGGGAATCATCTCGGAGATAAATTGGCAATTGGTTGAGATTCTCCTGTTACTGGAGAGAAATCCTCCCTGCAGTCTAATATTACTGCCTGCTCTCTATTTTATCCACTGCATACAAGAGTTTCTTACTCTCCTTTTCCACTTACAACAGTATTCTTCTCAAGACTCATGTAATACAAAGTCCCAATCTTTTGTTTTTAGACCCAAGAGGAAGGGAAGGGGTCCAGTTAAGGTTACACAGGTTTTTGTTTAGTACAAAAATGAGTATCTTGAGGATGACCGTACGTAAATTCTGAAGTGAACTGTATTTAGAAAGGAGGATTTAGCTATGCTTGTTGTTCTGGGATTGATTTGCTTCGTTCCAAGTCTCGAGATTTAGATACTGTCACTACTATAGTGACTTCATAGTATAATTAATATCCATAATTTTTGTTTATGATTGTAACCTTTTAACAGTAAATACTGCTTTCATTCAGATGTAATTGGTTAAATTATGCAAAACCATAACTTGTGTATTATGAGAGTTGATCAGAAAGATTAAAGATTGCATGTAATTACCCAACAGGTTAAATTTGGAGGGACGCTAGATGACATAATTCTTCGGAGATCACTATGTTTTAGTTCTGGGAATATATAATGCTTTCATTGGTGTGTTGGGAGGGTAGCATAGCAAGCTTCACAAGGCTGTTACTATCCATTGGTGCGAGACGGGAAAGTAGAACTGCAATATAGGAATGAGACAGGCACAAACGTTTAGCAAAATAAGAATTTTGAAAAGCAATAAAGGGATGTCTTTTTGCTCGTGGAGGGTTATAAAAAAGCTGAATTGAAAGAGGACCACGTATTGCTCATCTTACTAAATTCATCCTTTTTTATGTTTCAAAATAAGTAGATCTAAGACACAATACCTGGAGTGCAAGTTTAGCATCGAGCCGAGCGAAGTAGGCAGGGACGTGATGATTGGATCTCAGGTCATCGCCAAGAGGGACAGTGTCAGATATCTTGGGTCGGTGGTTCAGGGGGACGGAGAGATTGACGGGGATGTCACTCATCGTATAGGAGCGGGGTGGTCAATGTGGAGGCTGTCATCAGGAGTCCTGTGTGACAAGAAAGTTCCACATAAACTCAAGGGGAAATTTCATAGAGCTGTGGTTAGACCTGCAATGTTGTATGGGGCGTAGTGCTGGCCTGTGAAGAACTCTCATGTTCAGAGAATGAAGGTGCGGATATAAGGATGCTCAGGTGGATGTGCGGGCTCACCAGGTTAGATAAGATTAAGAATGAAGTTATTCGAGAGAAGATGGGGGTGGCCCTGGTGGATGAGAAGATGCGAGAAGCGAGGCTGAGGTGGTTCGGGCATGTGCGGATGAGAAGTCCTGATGCCTAGTGAGGAGTTGTGAGCGGCTGGCGATTGTCGGCGTTCGGCGAGGCAGATGGAGGCCTAAGAAGTATTGGGGAGAGGTGATTAGGCATGACATGGCTAGAATGCGGGTTTCCGAGGACATGACCCTTGATAGGAAAGTCTGGAGGTCTAGTATCAGGGTTGTAGGATAGGGGCTCCTAAAGTTTTTCATACTCCTCACCCGGGGTTGGGTGAGGCTTGGCAGGGCTATCCATAGGTGATTTGTGTTTTGGCTTGTGTCTCCCTTATGGTAGTTATTTATGGTAGTTACTGTATGATATTATTGCATCCTATTTTATTTATGCTTCTTATGTTTAGATAATTATTTACGCTATTTCTGCTGGAGTTAACTAATGCTCTTTTGTTTTTGTTTTTGTTTTTGTTTTTGTTGTTCCTTTCCTTCACTGAGCCGAGGGTCGATTGGAAACAGCCTCTCTGCCCTTTAGGGGTAAGGCTCGTCTACATTATTTTAATTGCTGAAAATGATGAATAATATGGTGGCTGAAAATGTTGAATTGGACTCAATATCATAGAGTAGTTATGCCTTTGGAGATTTTGAGTTGCAAAACACATTTTTCTTCAAAAAGAATATAGAAGCTATAGAAGAAAAAGTAGAACATACAGTGAAGTGCATGTACGAACATCAACGTTGATCCATTCTATATTATTCATAGATGATCAAAACCAGCTGCTTTAACCGTTATTTCTTGGCATGACAAAGCTAAGATTAAGATGAAATGATAATTGGCATTCTATGGAATAAAGCATGCAGCAGTGGTAAACGGAGATTCAGGCTTCCATACAATGCTAAGATGGTCTTGGTCAAGTTCTTCGTGGAACTATGGAAGTAACTGCTCCCAAAGAATACTTTAGTTTTCAATAAAAATGAAGAAATCATCACTCTGGATAAAGGTAAGCATATTCATATACAGGACAAAGTCATCTCCAAAGAACGGATAAGGAAGAAATTGAACAAAATCGGGTTTAACACACTATTCCTTCTCATATTCCACCTGTGAAATTATATATGTTATTGCATTCTTTTGTGATTTATAAAACTCTATTTTTATAAGTGATTATTAGGTAGATGTCCATGATGTGATAATCTCAAATTATGACATTTTTGCATTGTGTGATGGTTTAGATAACATATTCTTTAAGGTCAATTTGTTAATTCATTTTACCAAATGAATTACATAGATTACATTCATGTAGTATTAGAAGATCATTTTCAAGGTTTTACGGTATGCACTACTAGAAATTCGGCAAAAACTGACCAAGAAAAATCGATCAACTTTGATCGGTCAAAAAATTGGTCAAAAACCAATCAAAGTTTGTCGGTTTTTCAAGATATTTTAATTTTTATTACTTTTACAAAACCAGCACATTTGATTCGTTTTTTTGGCGCAAAATGCGGGAAACTATTTTTTAGTTTTTCAAGAAACCGACCAACTTTGGTCGGTTTTTGCAATTAAAATAAATAAAAACTAATATTAAAAAAAAGGACCAACTTTGGACGGTAAATTCGGCCGATCATTTTAAAAAATCGACCAACTTTGGTCAGTAATTTTATTTTTTAATAAAACCGACCAACTTTGGTCGGTTATTTTCGTGCGAAAATACAATTAAAAAGTATAAATAAAAAATAAGACAATCTTAATACAAAATGCACCAATGATTTAGTGGTAGAATAGTATCATGTCACAGTACATACCCTGATTCGATTCCCAGATGTTGAATCTTTTGATTACATAATTAAAATACCGACCAACTTTGGTCGATTTTTTTTTTTTGCAAAAATTTTTTGGAATTTAATTGACGGATCAACATTGGTCAGTCATTTCCGACCAACTTTGGTCGGTACATTAAAACTACCATCAAATACCGTTCAAATGTATTTGGTCGCATTTTTGTCGGTAATTGGCTGACTTAGAACAGAGTTTTCGTGTTGTTGATTATTGACCCTTTCAATGTGGTGGTATGTTTCTGCACCTATTCTCCTTCTACCTCCAATCATCGGGATGGTCTGGCGATTGTATATGGGGTTGATACCATCTCCATGAATAATCACCTCTTGGTGATTCCACTCAAACTTCATTGCCTGGTCTGAATACAAATAAAACGAATAGCTTTGTAGATGATCCTTCTAGAAGGGGGGAGGGGGATTCTAACAACCTTTGTATCGGTTAAACAATTTGTAGTCGCAAATATTCACTTGTAGCATACCATATTTCAATGGATTGGTACCAGTTGTTACTTCATTGAATTTGCTTCATCCCCGTTTGGCTGGTACAACCTTGTGACCAGAGTCATTATGTTTGTAATGAATTAGGCTTATATTATCACTAATATTTATTCACGACCTGAATTTTTAACCATCGGGAGTCGTGATGGTGCCTACTATTAGGAGCTAGGAAAGTTAATTAATTATTTTCTCTTTCAGCAAACATCAATAATATTAAAACAATACGACATTTAATATAAAAGCAGAAATCTTAAATATAAATAAACTGAAAGCAAGTACGGAAATTGAATTACAAACTCTACCCAAGACTGGAGTCACTAACTCATGAACGTCTATAGAATACTAAATACAAAGTCTGAATAAAAACAATACTGTTTGTTCCGGTACAAGGACATCAAACGAAAACAAAGATAGAAGAGACTCCGGGCCATGCAGACGTCAGCTAGGCTACCTTGAAATCTCTGGACTGAAGTTAGCTCCCAATCAACTACTACAGTCCAAAAACTGCTCCGGCTCCGTGATCTGTGTAAAAGACATCAGCACTATCGACCCCATGTGCTGGCAAGTGCCTGGCCTAACCACGACGAAGTAGAGACGAGGCTAGATAGGACTACCAAACAAACCAGTGCAGTTCAATATATATATATATATATATATATATATATATATATATATATATATATATATATATATATATATATATATATATATATATATATTGAAATGGACCAGTCAAGAGGGAGGGGAGCATGCTATAGGGGGTGCAACAGTCCGGATATAAGATCAACAAATAGAAGGTGAAACTATACAGCTACAATATTAATGAGAGAAGAATTTCAACAATTTGCATGGCATCGTCCTTCGTGCTTTTACTCTCGTTCTCACCAAAACAATCAAATAAAGTGCACGTAACCTTCGTGCTTTTCCTCACATAAACACTCATATCATGGCACGGAATGGCCCTTCGTGCATTAGTAATTAAATCAGGGCACAGAATGTTCCTTCGTGCATTAATAATCAAAACATGGCACATAATGTTCCTTTGTGCATTAACTTATTCTCAATACAAAAGTCGTGCACGACATCAACCTTTATACTTTATCACACTTCCTCATCCAATTAACAATCACAACTAATGGGGCAAGGGGATAAACAAATAGTAATAGAAGTCCCGGCAAGGGAAACACAAGTAAATAACCAAATTCCGGTAAGGGAACAACAAATAACTTTCACATCCCGGCAAGGGAGATCGACAAGGGAATAATCATATCTCTTTATCTTTCTTACATTTCTTACTCAATAATTATATTATCATTTGAGCCAACAGTCCAAGAGTTTACAATTCATAATTCTTTCTCATACTCTTCACATAATATAGAAATCATTAATTAAACAAGGAAGAGTCACAACAAAATCAGAATAAGCACAAATAAGGACTCACGGTCATGCTAGACACCAGTATATAGATACTCGTCACCATGCCTATTACACCATACTCAACAATTAAAACATAACAAATAATACTCTGCTCCTATTCCCTTAAGCCTAAGTTAGATCAAACACTTACCTCAACTTCCACAGCTAAATCAATCCACAACGACCGCTTTCCTTCTCGAATTCGGCTCCAACTCAATCGAATCTATGAAATAACGTCTTTATAATATCAATAATAGCTAAACAAATCAAACCCAATGACTAAATATAGATTCCCAACCTTTTTTCCAAAAAAATATCGACCCCGGGCTCGCTTGGCCAAAACACGAGGTTCAGATCAAATTCATATCCCCCATTCATACACGAGCCCAGATGTATAGTTTTTTTCAAATTTATCCCAATATGTGGTCTAAATCGAAGAGAATTGAAAAGCCCTAACTCTACCCTTTTCCTCCAATTTCAACCATATATTACATGATTTAAGCCTAGGAATTGGATAAAAGATGAAGGAAAAATAAAGGAAACAAGTTAAATAATATTTACCCAAAAGCTTTGGTGAAGAAGAGCTCTAGAAATCGCCTATGGGCCGTGGAGAAGATGAGTTCGTGTGTTTTTGGAGGAAAAATCCCGCTACTATTCTGTTTTGGGTATTTAAAATCATTGGGCAAAATTTCCCCTCACGTTCGCGAGAAGGGGGCTGCGTTCGCGAAGGGTAAATGGAACAGGGCATCGTGAACGCGAGATGCTAGCTGCGAATGCGTAAAAGAATGGGATGGGGTCCGGGATTTGGTTATATATGAACGCGAGAGGGGACTCGCGAACGTGATGAAGGAGGGGGGGGGGGGATTATCTACTCGAACGCGAAGAAGGACGACACTGTGCACCAGCTGTAATTTTTCTGCAATTTTCCTAACTCCAAAACCATCCCGAATACCTCCAAAAACACCCCGAGCCCTCGGTGTTCCTAGCCAAACACACACACTAACTTGAATATATCTTACAAGCTTAACCATGCAATCAAATCGCCAAAATAACATAAAAAAAGAGGAATCAAACCTCAAAATCATCAATTTTTCATCAAACTTCATAAACTTTCATTTTTAGATATTTAGGTCCGAAACACGTCAAATGACGTTTGATTTCAACTAAATTTCGCAGAAATGTCTTATATCACATATATGACCTGTACCAGGCATCGTGACCAAAATACAGGTCCGATATACTTCCTGATCTATTTTCATTTCAAATTTCCATATAAATTTCAGAATAATAATTTCTCGTAAAAATTTATTTCTCGGGCTCGGGACCTCGGATTTCGATTCCGGGCATACGCACGAGTCCCATATTCTTCTACGGACCCTACGGAACTGTTAAATTATTGGTCCGAGTCCGTTTACCCAAAGTATTGAACAGAGTCAACTTTACTCATATTAATATCAAAATTCATCAATTTTCACACAGAATTCATATTTAAGTCTTCCGGCTACGCGTCCAGACTAAAAGTGAGAACTTTAAGGCCTTGAAAGCATGAAAATAATGAGAGAACAAGTGATGAGCCTTTGGGTCGTCACATTTTTTTAGATCAAGAAAATTATATTTAAGTTTTGATTTGATAAGTTATTATGAATACAAGGTCTTCGTGTGATAATCATTATATGTTATGACAAAAAAAAAGAATAACTATATCAGTTTGGTTGACTTTTCGAGATTATTAATCCATATGAAATCGAGAATATTTACATTACAAACGGGAGAATTTCTTTATCTCCTATGTTATTGTGTTTTAACATCCAATATGAAGTATTTGTTCAACATCCAAAAAGGTTAGAGAGAACATAGAGTTAGCTTTAACAAGTGATAAAAACTATGAACGAAAACAAGGATTTAAGAATCAATACTATGAAGCCTAATTACCTCTATGAATTCAATCAATTGTAACCCTAAGCTAAGAGAACCCTCAAGAGTTTAGCAACTCTTAAAATTCGGATAAAGTTAAACAATTAAGCATTCAGTACTAATTGCTCACAAACTAAGATTAACTTAACATTAATGAAAGCATAAACAAAGCAATAAATGAATGAAATTCATAAACACATAAATGCATTAACTAATACAAAAGTAAAGAGTATTAGACTTTCATGTCTTGAAGTTTATCATTCATCAAGGTCTAAATCTAAAGGCACTTATGCTTAGCTGTTTATACTAGTGCTAATTTTGGTACAAGGAATTCCTAAAATAGCCCCAAAGAGTGACTTAAAATGTGAATTAGCCACTTTGGGTAGAATCTACTCCAAGTCCATCCTCTTACCTCAATTCTTAGTCTTCAAATCATGGGAATACATTGTAATGCTGTAACGACTCGACCAATCATTTTGATCATTTGTATTAAATTCAGTAGTTTGAGGTCATAAGTAGCTTCATATGGTGTATTATGATTTGCGGTATTGTCGATTTTGGTTTATGAGTGATCGGAATTTATTTGGAAGAATAATTCTTAACTAAGAAGTTTTAAGTTGGAAGAGTTGATCAAATTTGACTTTTGTGCATTTGACCACGGCTCGAAGTTTTGATTATTCTATAGGCCCGGATGGCGATTTTGGAATTGGGCCTATGTCCGGATTTGAATTTAGATGCTTCTAGAAGGTTTTGGCTCAAAATGGAAAAAAGTTGACAGTTCGAAGGTTTTAACATTCATAGGTTCGATCGGGAGTTGACTTTGATGTTATCGGGTTCAGATTGTAATTTTCAGAGTTGGAATATGTAAGTTTTGTCATTTGGATGTTGTGTGCAAAGTTTGGTTTCATTTTGAGTTGATTTTGTAGGATTCAGACGCACTCGACAAAGTTTGAGGGTTTGGAAGTTAAGAGAATGATCTTGATCTTCGATTTTTGGTTTGGATATTATTTGTAATGTTTCGAGATTTTGGATAAGTTTGGATTAAGTATATAGACTTGTTGGTATGATTGGACGGGTCCCAACGGTCTCGGGTGAGTTTCGGATAATTTTTAGGCTCTGTTTAACTGCCGATTTTGGCTACTGGGTGTATATCGTGATCACGAAGCTCTAGGCTATGACTACAGAGACGAAATACAATATTGGACTTGTAAGTCGCATTCGCGGAGGTAAGATTCATTTTTGTGAAGAAGAAATTTCTGCTGTCACTTAGCTTAATTAGGAGCTTATATCTTGCAATCTATAAGGAACTTAGAGGTGAATCAAAAATAAAAGTTGTAGTTATTTGTATCCAATTTTTTTGAAAATTAAACCGTTTGTCATTTATAATTTTGTACAAAAGGTTATGTCTGCTACACTACAAGATATCTAGAAAAGGTTTATAAAGGTTTAATGGAGATTGTTCATCGCGATCGCGGGGATTCATGGTAGCGATCATGGAGGGTAATGCCGTGTTGGACATTTTTGGAATCGCAATCACGAGGTTTGTGACCGTGATCACAATGCATTGCATTAAATATCCAATTTTGAGATTTTGAGTTAATTATTTTTCACTTTTTGAGTTCTTGGAGTACAAGTAAGGCGATTTTAGCCGAGATGAACATCCAAATCTTGTGGGTAAATAATTTTATCTTTGTTTTGATTATATATTTTATCTTTTCATGGATTATTACACCTACATAAAGGATTTGAAGAGAAGAAATTGGGAGGTTTTTGACTAGAGCATAAGAGAATTCATTTTGGGGTTTTGAACATGAAATTGAGGTCGGATTGGGACGAAACTCATATGGTTAGACCCGTATTCAAATGGTTTATCGAAATTTTTGAGTTTTGAAGGGTTCCAGATACGTGCCTAGGTTTGCATTTTGGTTGAATTTACGTATTTGATTTCGGATTTGGCCTTTATCGTTTGAGTTTGATTCCTGTGGCATTATTTGACATTTTTGAGATGCTTTTAGCTAGTTTGGAGCCATTCGGAGATCGGTACGTACGATATAACACTTCTAGAGTATTGATTGGATTGGTTAAGGTAAGTATCGTGCCTAAACTCGGTTGAGGCTCTAGGTTCTTGAGTTATTTGTGATAGCTACATGCTATGGGTTGCATACGTGTGTGAGGTTGAGCCCGTGGGTGTGCACCCGGGTATTTTCATGCTCGGGGTAATAGTTAGGCTATAATATGCCTTGAATTGCTTGCTAAGCTTCATAATTGAGGTTACGTAGAGGTTAATCTCCTTATTGAACCTTATAATTGCTACTTTTGTGATTTATTTGCCTGATTTGAGCTATGATATCATATTTTGCACATGCATGCACCTTAGCATGTTTCTTATACCAGTCCAAGATTATGAAATTTGATCATGTACATGTATTATTGTATATCTTCTTTCTGTGTGATACAGATTGGACTGGTAGCACGTGACCACACCGTGCTAATAGTGATATTGAGCCTATGACCATGCTGGGTGGATTGTGATATTGAGCACGTGACTTTTTTGTGTAAGTTATTATTAATAGCACGCGAGTTGTTTATGCAGTTGATATTATTAGCTTGTGAGATGTCCGTGCATCACATGAGTTGTCCATGTAGTGTGTGGATATAAATATATTCCCCTAAGGTCACACTCTCATGTTCCTTCTTGATGACGACATGCGAATTTTGAGAAACTGATGGGTTTCTGATTGATGTGGGCCTTGGGAATGTTGATCAGTGGCTTGATTCGGTTATTAAGATTCTATTGTATGACTTAGAGCCGTATTGTGATTTTTATGTGAAAATCGAGTTGTGGGATTCAACATATTGATATTTGGTTATTGCATTTCATCCTTACTTGCAATTCCTTGGCTATTAACTTGATTATTTGCATATTTTCCGTAGATGCTAGATTGTTGACTAAGAAGAGTACGTTATGAAAGTTGTGTGCACCAAGGTGGTTCCTTCCGCGATTCATAACTTGATCATCTTATTATTATGTACTTTTTGAATTTATGAAATGTATAGTGATTAGCGGGATTATTTATAATTCTTGCTTCTATTACCTCACTGAGGTTATTTTTGATACATGCTGACTACATGATGTCGATTGTACTCATACTATACCTTTGCACCTTACGTGCATATTTTAGAGCTGAGATGTTGTGGATGACAAGAGCTGGCACCGAAGATGCACCTGCTTTTTGGTTAATTTTACTCCTTACCCTTGGTAGTTTAAGATTCGAATTCTGTTTATGTATATTCCAAACTAAAGTTGTATTTATTTTCATACAACTTTTTAAATCTATGTCTTAGTGGCTCATGACTTGTACTACCAATCCTTGAGCTATTGTATAGAAATTTAATTATTTCACTTATTGATTCTTATTATTCTCGTTTGATATGTCGACTTTTATTTGTCTTACCTAGCGGGTATAGTTAGGTGCATCACGACTAGGTATATTTTAGGTCGCAAAAAGTTAGTATCAAAGCCATAGGTTCATAGGTTCTACGGGTCATGAGCAAGTGTCTATTAGAGTATTGAAGATCGATATGATGACGTCCATATCTATCTTCGAGAAGATACTGGGTATCCAAGAAACCTCCTATCTTTCCTTTTTATCATGCGATATTGATTCACCTTGAATTGTATCTCTTTGAATTCCTTCTATACACTCGTACATTATATTCAGAACTCGATATCATTTGTGCATCGACGACTCGTGATGTCATGGATTAAGTGCAAGATGTGTTTTATGTGTTGTGGAGATAGGCCAGTCTGGAGGACTTTAGGCCATGTTCTTACCGCAGCTTGGGCTTAGCAGTTTCAGTTGCACGAGTATGTGCTTTTGGATTTATATATCCGGTAGTGTCCCTAGGAGTAGGATTGATGGGCCAGTGAGTGGTTAGATATCTATATGATGAGTATTATGTGACTGAGAACTATGCTTGGATGATTTAGATATGACGAGAAAAGGTTGCTTTGAATGTGAAAAAGACTATGAATGATTGATTTCTATCTTGATGTATTGCACAATCTCGATTTATGAGTGTGTTGAGGGATCTTTCAGCTGCTCATTTGTGGAATAAAGTAGATTCTTATGTCTTGATGATGATTTCAGACTTAAGGAGAATTTATCGATTGGATAGTGGTTGCGACCATGATGAGGTCATACAGAGATGCCAGTTTGAAGCTAGGTAAGTGAGTTATCTTTTGTAAAAGGTTTTGAGGCTGTGTGATGCCTATGATGTTTATGTAAAGAGCTTTCTTTCTTCGAATGGGACGTGTATCGGTCGCAATTTGAGTTCAGATCACTTAAAAAAGTTCGCACGATTGTCATAAGCATAGGAATGCGCTTAACAAATGATTTGAGATATTTTTGGTTAGAGAATCATGAGCGGATAAAGGACTTAGTTGAATTACAATTCGGGATTATGTCCATTAAAGAGTAACGGTATTTTGGATTATCGAATGTAATATTCTATGGTTTCGATCCGAATGGGAGAGTGTGTTAGGGCGATGAAATTGCATGATCTTGTGTTAAGTTAGTCTTGGTTTGAGGAATACTTATGGTTATGTTATGACTTGAAGAGGTGGATTTCGAGGATGTATCGAGTAAGGAAATTTCTATATGCATGACGTATTACACTTTATTATGGGCATATGGAAAACTTAAAATGATTGAGGTTTGTTATTCATGGTGGATGTAGTGTGCATGGAGTAGGGATTAAGTGGATTGCTCAAGGTGGGGGTTACTTCTTGAGGTGTTTGTATGCTAATGGAGTACATGTCGTTAGCTCGTTTAGACATTGCATTGGATATTTGAGCAGAGTTGATGACTCTCGTAAAGGTTCTAATGAGTTCATGATTCATATATGGTATATGGCTAAGATTTTCATTTGGTTAGTGCCGAGACTTAAGGTATTTTTGTATCATTGGTGATGCTATATTTCAATATCAAAGAGGTTAAAAAACAAATTCAAACTCACAGAAGGTATCTTCAGAGAGGACTTTTCGGTTGCAGTAATTTTGGATGCTTAATAGAAAATACAATTAAGACGGCGTGGTTTCACGATAGGATCTCTTATGGTGAGCTTGGGGTTATGGATCGTAACGTACTGGCTGGGAGAAGTGATATCTTAAAGTCAATTCGAGAGGGAACCGATGAAATAGCTCAGCTTGGTAGTAGATTGTATTAATATGGTTATAGAAATGATAGGTTCTTTGGATTCTCTCTTGGTGTGGCGAGGCTTCGTAGGTATGTTGTGGCAATTCTCTTAGGCATCGCGATCTGCGTGATTCGATTGAGTTATAGTGATTTAGTTCTAATGGCTTGGTTATGTGTAAATAGGTATCGAAAAGTTCTCGATAGGGTCGATGTCGTCTTGGGACATATGTTTTCGACAGACATTATAGGTATTTTGCGTGTTGCAATTTTCTCCTGGATGGGATGAAAGGTTTCTGGTTGGCAGAATGTGTATCCTGCTTGTGATTCAGGGTTAGTAATGGGGCTCTGGTGTTTTATTTGATGGCACGATAGATGTGGTGCGATGTGTGGGATTGAGAAATGCATGTACAATTTTGTGGTTCAATTTTAAAGGGAAGTTCACTAGTTCTAGACAAAATGGACGATTTCATATGTTTTGAAGGGTGTTGGCACTGTCTATTATTACCTTTGAAGGTGTGAATTTTAGAAGGTGCACTGTAGTTTGACTTGGGGATGCTTGACTTGTAATATGGTAATCACCTGGTTGATTGACTATTGATGTTTAGATTTTTCTATGTTGCACGAAAGAATTATGTTCAGACTTGAGATGTGTTGGGGTGACACGTGTTAGATGATGGACGCCTATGCTTACACCAGGGTATTCATAGTTCAGGTAGACTTTAGACTACTATGAGACTTGTTTTTCTATCATGCCTTGCTATATCTGTGTTTTCTATACTTATATGATTTTTTGAGCTATGATTCATGCTATAAATAATTTCTAGGCTATGTGCTTATTTGTTCGACACATGAAGGGGCTATCCTTGCTATTTTTGAGCTGTTTGCCTTATATGTAACATATTCTCAGTCATGATGCTATATCTGTGTGTGATATCTTTGTCTTGATGCATTCTTATTATGATTTATCACATGTTTTTGATGCCTCATTTGTGTAACATAGTTGGTCTGAGTACTGTGGGATGTGGTTAATTGAGACTTGAGCGGTTTATGACCGAGCTTAGGCCATAAAGCGATTTCGTATTGATTTTGAGGTGACACATATGATAGACCTATATTTGGCTAAGGCACTGACTAGAGGGTGCCGCGTGCACCAGGCCCCATGATTGAGCTCTATGTATTGATTGTCAACTTTTATTCGATTAATGCTTGAGCAAGGATCCACTGCTTTGGAGTCTGGTATTCATTATGAGCACTGGCACAATGTCATATATGTGCTTTGGTGAGGGGTATTTGTGCCAAACACCCGTACGATGTTGAGTGTGGTTGTGTGCGTAATGGTGAGGGGCACTCATGCCTGGCACTGCGAGTGTGCTGAGTGTGAGTATACTTGATGGCTTCACTATGATGTACTCACTTGACATGTATATTTGACATATAGGCATAGAGATGTATTTTCCTCGTGCTGGATGGTAAATGAAATATCTTATATGTTGTTTAAAAGTTTGGAAAAACACCATTTCTTTGATGAACCAATGTTTTAGTGATTTCGGTGGAAGACTAGGCGGCTTTGATTGTTATACTTGGAAAACATGTTTAATTTTTCCCGTATTTGTGAACGAGCTGAACATGATATCTTTTAAGTTATTTACCTTTACTATCATTATTTTATCAGGCGTTGTTACTGATTATTGGTGTTGAACGTTGATTTTCTCCCAAGCTCGTCACTGCTTTTAGCGCGAGGTTAGGTTTGTTAATTGTTGAGTACATGAGATCGGTTGTACTCATACTACACTATGAACTTTATTTGCAGATAAAAGTAATTTCGGGCGCGGTGATTACTAGAGTTTGCACCGGTTTCAGCTTGTGGAGACTATGAGGTAGCTACTATGTCATTCACAGACGTTGAAGTTCTCTTTTGTTTATTTTTGTTATCACTGCTCTATCATTTATATAGTCTTATATTGAGCATTGCCTCTGTATTTTGAGATTCTGCAATGCTTATGTACTCATTGACACCAGATCATGGGATGATTGCAGCTATATTATTGTTGTTATTTAAGATATTTCATGATTATCTCGTTGTTGCAGTTTCACTAATTCCATTATTGTGATTATTGCTATTGTTTAATTGTTGGCTTGCATAGAAAGCAGTGTTAGGTTCTGTCATTACTCCGGTGGGAGTTTGGATCATAGTAAGTTGGTATTAGAGCACTAGGTTGTCTAAATCTCACAAGTCATGAGCAAGTTTAGTTGAGTCTTGCGGATCGGTATCGAGACATTTGTACTTATCTTCGAGAGGATATCGAATTGTTAGGAGACTTCACTTTCTTTCATTTGTGTCGTGCGGATTTTATAATTCTAAAGTTTGATCCTTTAGCCTTCTATTCTCTCACAGATGGTGAGGACACATTCAATTGATTAGGAGCCATAGCCCAGACTGCAGCCACTACCAAGGGTAGAGGCTGGGCTGAGGTAGTGTTATAGGTAGAGGCAAAGCTCAACTTAGAGCACGTGCTGCGACACTTGATCTTGAGATTTATATATATCGGGAGGAGGAGATCCTATTTTGAATGAGCCAATAGGACCGGGTCAGGTCCCCGAGGGGTTCATCGCTACCCTAATGCTTTAGGATGCCCTAGTCCATTTGGTTGGTCTGAAGGGGAGTGTGGCGTAGGCTAGTATATTTCCTGTAGCACCAACTGTTTCTCAGGCCGAGAAGGAGCCCAAAATCCTGCTACTCGCACTCCATTACATATGGATTACAAGTATCAGACCTCAATAGTTCTACTAGTTGGGGCAGTTCAGCCTATTATTTTTACATAGCCCGAAAAGAGACCCATGGTGTTAGTTGAGAGGCTAAAGAGGCTGGACAAGTTCACCAAGTTGTTTCCTCCTCTCTTTGGTTGTACACATTCAAAGGATCCCCAAAATTTACTAGACCATTGCCATGAGATATTGCACAACATAGGTATATTGGAGTCCAATGAAGTTGACTTTATAATGTTTTAGATGCATGGTACTACCAAGAGGTGGTAGCAATTGTATATATGGGGCAAGCCAGCAGTTCATTCCTCTCACCTGGCTTACTTCTCACAGTTGTTCTTAGAGATGTTCATTACATTCACTCAGGGAGTGGACTTTTGTAGTTAGTTTGAGTGCCTTTAGCTGGGTAGCATGAACGTTACTCAGTGTAAGACCAAAATTGGGGATTTATCACGCCATGCAGCTATCATGATCCCAACTGATAAAGAGAGGGTGTAGAGGTGTATAGATGGACTTACATATGGTATTAGGCTACATATGGTAAGAGAAACCGAGGATGATATTTGTTTTACTCGGGTTATGGAGATTGCCAAGAGAATCGAGCACATCATAGGTCAACAGAGGGAGACGACCTCTTACAAGAGGCCTCATCATTTTGGAGGATTCAGTGGTGCATCATTTAGAGGCGGAGGTCGATTTGTGAGGGGACAATATAGCACACCATTTTATCATTCGCCACCACCTAGTCAAAGAGTTTCAGTACAGTCTTTGTTTAGTGCACTCTCAGCTTAGAGCTCTTATCGTACTCTATCAGTTTAGGGTTTTCCAGTACTAGGATTTTCTAGAAGTTATTTTGGTTCACGGGGTCTGACTCAGGCCCTACCGCTATTCCCAATTCGAGGTTGCTATGATTGTGAGGAATGTGAGGAACTATTGTTCTTATTTTTATAGAGATCCTATACAATAGGGAGATCAAACTATTACTTTCGCACCAGTTACTCACCACCCGCTAATGCAGATCGGGGTAGAGGCCGTGCAGAACGAGGTTGTTCTAGAGGGGAAGGTCAATCAGGTGGTGGATAGTCCCGTTTCTATGTATTTCTCACAAGGCTAGAGGTAGTTTCTTCCTACATCATGATCACATGTATTGTTTGTGTGTGCCATATGGATGCTTCAGTTATATTTGACCCTAGTTCCACTTATTCATAAGTGTCATGATACTTTGCTCGTTATTTAGATATACCTCGTGATTCTTTAGATATGTGTGATTATGTATCTACACCAGTAGGTGATTCTATAGTGGTGGACCGTGTATATAGATTTTACATCCCTCACTATGGCTAGGTATGCTCCTACTATTTAGTTAGTTCTAGTAGTGAGGGAGTTCCTAAATGTGTTTCCCACAGACTTGCTGGGCATGCCACCAACAAGGATATTGATTTTGGTATTGATTTCGTGTAAGGAACTCTTTCCATCTCTATTCCACAATATATCATGGGACAAGTGGAGTTGAATGAATTGAAGAACATTTATAGGAATTGCTTGATAAGGGTTTCATCATGCCCAATGTATCGCCTTGGGGTGCGTCGATGCTATTTGTGAAGAAGAAAGATGTTCTATAAGGATGCGCATTGACTACAGGACGTTGAAAAAGGTTACTATCAAGAACAAGTACCCGCTGCCGCGTATTGATGACTTAGTTGATATGACTTGAGAGTGATAGAGTGTTGTCAAAGATTAATTTGAGGCTGGGGTACCATTAGTTGAAGATTAGTACTTTAGATATTCCAAAGTCTACTTTTTGAACCCGCATGACCATTATGAGTTTTTGGTGATGTCATTTGGTTGACCAATTCCCAACAACTTTCATGCACTTGATTAACATCGTATTTCAGCCTTACATAAATTCCTTCACCATAGTTTTCACTGATGATATATTGGTGTAATCTCGTAGCCGGGAGGACAATGAGTAGCACTTGAGGATCATGCTCAAGACTTTGAAGAAGAACAAGCTATATGCTAAATTCTCCAAGTTTGAGTTTTGGTTAGACTTGGTGGCATTTTTGGGTCATGTATTATCCAGGGAGGGGATTAAAGTGAATCCAAACGAGATTGAGGCAGTTTAGAGGTTGCCCGTATACGGCTATAGAGATTCGGATTTTCCTTGGGTTAGCTTGGTATTATTGCTGTTTATGGAGGGGTTTTCATCTAAAGCAATACCATTGACTAGATTGACACATAAGGGTGCACCATTCAGATGGTCTGATGAGTGTGAGGAGAGCTTTCAGAAGCTCAAGACTACCTTAACTACAACTCCAGTTTTGGTTTTGCCTTCGGGATCGGGTTCTTATTTTGCAGATTGGCATTGGGCACATGTTAATGTAGGAGGGGAGAGTGATTGCATATTATTCTTATCAGTTGAAGCCCTATGAGAAGAACTACACATTGCGCAATTTGTAGTTAGGTCCATTGTGTTGACACCCAAATTTTCCCTATGTATTTTTTACATGCAAAATACTTTCAAAATATCATATATATATATATATATATATATATATAAGTGTTTTGGTATTTTTTTCTAACTTTTAAAAGATTTTTAATCCATTTATTGCCTTTTTTTAACAATACAAAAATCAATTATTGTTCCTCAAATTATTATTTTTGTTATTAACTTATTTTATTCTTGTATTTACATCAAAATACAGCTAAGGTAATTTTTACATATTTTTTACAAATTTATTTGGTATTTTAAAACTAAATTATATGTAATAGTGATTTTAGCCTATTTTAAGATTTAATTGCATTTTATAATTATGAAATTGTTCCACTATTTTTAATTCAATATTTATATATTATTAATTAATTTAGTATCTTTAATTTATTTCCAGAAACCATTTTATTATTTTCATAAAATAAAAAGGAAAAAATAACTATTTAAATACTAGCCTTATGTTATTTCGATTTTAGCCTAAAATAAACCCCAATTAAATGCCAATTTCAAATTCAGACAGATCAGCCCAATTTCTAAAATTACCCATCCCTAACCCGCTTATCTAGCCCACCCATCTTCACTTTTTGATCCAGGCCGTTGATCATTTTGATCAACTGCCAGAATTTCCCCTTTCCTTTTTAATACATCAACCCCACCAACCCCATCCCATTTCTCACCAACCGCCACCTCTAAAACCCCTCCCCTCTCTCAAACTCTCACGAACATTCCTTAACCCTAGCCGCCTCTTGCCGGCTTCAACCTGGAAACCCACCGGAATCAATGGCTTCTCAGGCTATGAGAACCTTATACTCACCTCCCCTTGCTCCCAAGCATCTGATACTTGAAGATTCGAGGTCTGACTTCAAAGGTTTAACCCAGACCTCCGCTGATTCACGGTTTTAGAGTCATAGCCGGATTTGCTCCGGTGGACCTAGTGTTTTAAGCCTGGTTCTGACTTCCCCGGCTCAGATCAGACATTTTTCAAGCCTTTCTCATTTTTAGGGCTCTTCTGAAACCATGAATCTTTGAGGTTTTTTCCGATCTTTTTAGATCTGTTATGTATCTATGCTCTACTTGAGCTTTCAAAATAATTTCCCTAACTTTTCTTTCAAAATTACTTTTCAAAGTTCTTCTTTTAGGATCTAGGGTTTTTTGAAAATGCTTAAGTGCTTAGCTGATATTCTTATCCTTTCCTTTTGTGTATATTTTCTCTACTGTGTCCTTATGCTTTCCTTCTACCACATATGTTCTTCTTTGCTTTCTATATTCCGTTTTCCTACTATATTTCTATACCATGTTCTCATATGTTTATCTCATTGTGTTTTCCTATATGTTCTTTTGCTAAACTTTTTCGATTTTCTTGTGTTCTTCTACTTTATTTTTCCTACGAAGTTTTTAAGCTTCTTTGTTTTCCTTCTACTGAACCTTGGTTAGGTTTTTTCTAATAATAACATGTTCTTCTATTGTATTTCCTACTGTGCCTTGAAGTGTTTTACTATTTTTTCTACTAAATTAGTTTTTTTCTAAAAACATGTTCTTCTACTATATTTTCTACTGTGCTCTTAGGTGTTTATTATTTTCTCTACTGAACCTTAGTTAAGTTTTTTTCTGAAAAATCTTGTTTCTTCTACTATTTCCCATTATGTTCTTTGAATCCCTCTACTGTGTTTGCATCATGAGTCCTGAAAGAGGCATGTTAGAAGCTTCAGTTCTCCTCTGAAACCTCTATACATGTCTCGAGTAAACTTGCTTATCCTCTCCTCTTTACTTTCTGGTTTTCTCGAACGAGAGCTTTATTTCAAATACCCTCTAATTCTTTTGGACTAGCTTTGAGTCTCTGAACTTTGCATACAATTCTAACTTTTTAAATTTTCTACGCTAGATTCATCTACTGAATGGCATGAAAAATTTCTTTTATACTTAACGTGTCTGTATGCTTTTTATATGTGATGAGTCTTTCTTCAAAAAGGTTTTTCAATTTGTGACCGGTTCGGAATCCCTTTTAATAGGACTAATTTATTGTTGCTGATTTTCTTTAAGTTAAAACCTTTTTCACCTTTCCGACTCGGTTCATTCATAAAAAAAATTTATCTTCTGATTTCATGGCTGTTAATTGATTTCCTTTCCTTAAATTGTACAACCATGTAGTCTCAAGACCCTGTCCTTAAATAACCCTTATGTATTTGCCCCTAGTTTGCTACTTCACACAAAGGGCTTGATTAATTTTTTCCTTTATCGGTTTATACCCATTTAATTCTGAATCCCTTATTTAAGGGAAGCTTAGGGTAATTGATTGGTAATCAACTTTTCAAACTATCTTCCTACCCTATCTCTGCTTGTTTTCTACATTATTAAAGGCACAACCCCTTTTCACCAACACACGCTTCAGACTTCAGACTTCACACTTCATACTTTAGACTTGACAATCTCACAACCTCTTCTGAACTCATACTTAGAGTGTTTTTGCTTCTTGTCTACACTTTGTCTATTACAAGACTACTGCTTTCTTCTTGCTTATTTATTTGAAACTGGTATGCCCATAATTTAAGCTTCAACATATTCACAATATGTTTAATTATAGCTTTCTGTATCTATGTCTACTTTCTACTTCTGCGGAGTTAAATATTTAACTAGCATGTTAATTTCCTTTTGCCTGTTTCTATTGTGAATCTCTGCTCAAGTTTCCGTTTATGTGCTTTGAGTTATAGTTTAAAACATGGAAATATGCAAGTTAATGTTCATGGTTTGAACTTGATCCTTTAAGGGGGTCCTATCCTCTAAAACAATTTGTTCTAATAGGCTTGTAGGGTGTGCCATCATTTCCCATTGCTAGGTATGCCTACTAGCATGTCCTTGCTTCATTACCACTTCCCCTTTCCCCTTCTCAGAGTTCTGCACTTACACACACTCTTAGCTTCTACGATCTGCCCCCTCCTGTGAGCCTTGCCTTGGGAACTTGTGTTCCCTCTGAACTTGGACACTTAAGGTCTGGCCCTTCCACACTGCACTATGACTTAATCCTCCAATGCATTTGGGTTTGAGCACTGACCTGAGTCCATTAAAGGATCTTAGGCTACTATATATCCAAATGAGAGAAAGTCTTTGGATATTGATCTTTGGAGTTGGTTTACTTCATGCTTCAGAGAGGAAGTCTGAATCAGGCTCTCCTTAGTTGTAATTTTCAATTTCTAATGTATTTTCTTTACTTTACTTTAGAAATGTAATAACTTTGTAATAAACTTCTTGGGTGATTAGTGAAAATGGAGGGGTAACCATGCATGTAAGGGGTAGATATCCTGCTCATAGGGTTTTATGCATTTCTGCATTCGTATAGATATCCTGCCTATAGTTTTTCTGCACTTCTGCATTCATACATATACATATACATGTATATGTATGTATACATATACATGTATATGTATGTATACATATACATGTATATGTATGTATACATATACATGTATATGTATGTATACATATATACATGTACTGCTCATAGGATTTTCTGCATTTCCTGCATTCGTATAGATATCCTGCCTGTAGTTTTTGTGCACTTCTGCATTCATATAGATATCCTGCTCATAATATTTTTTCTGCATTTTTGCATTCATATAGATATCCTGATCATAGGGTTTTCCTACATTTCTGCATTCATATAGATATCCTGCCTACATGTTTATGCATTACCACATATAGATACCATGTCTATAAGGAATTCTGCATATCTCATGCAGATATTATGTAAATAATTAACTAGAAATCCAAATCCTGCATATGCATCTATCACTAGGCAAACCTGTTTATGGAGTTCAAATAACTAACAACATTTAAATACCATGCCCATAGGATTTCTGCACTCTTGCTACGTCTATAAAAAATATTTAAAATCAACAATGCCTAGAAATCATGCCTATAGGAACTATCAACCAAATCTGAATCGTTTCACTCGCATATAAGTCTAAAGTCAGTAACAATAATGCCTGCAGAGTTTATGCTCTTTTTAACTAGCAATTTCTTTTCCTAAAATCAACATACTTCTTTTTGAAACCAGTAGATATCATACCTATAGGTTTCATCTAACACTTAGGCAAACCATAAGGTAAACATGTAAATTGAATTAGATTAACTTAATTACAATCAGTAGGCAAGTCTGATTTGATTTTTTTATCTGAAATATGTAATAAATTAGTCTCCCTCAACCTTTTAAGTTTAATCAGACCTTAATTAGCACGTGATAGACATGCTAAATTATATGCTTTATTTGACTTAAGGAGGTATGTTTGAGGCTTATTTGTTTATGTGCCTCCCCATACTTGCAACCATAATGTGAAAAGCCCCTCATATTTTAAAATCTTACTTGACTACTTGTTATTTTGCACTTAAAGTCACAATTATAGTATGTCAGAACCACACTAGTGGATCTTGAGGGGTGCCTAACACCTTGCCTCGGGATAATTTCAAGCCCTTACCCAATCTCTGGTTTTCTAAATCATAATTTTCTTAGTGTAATAATGTACTTTAATGATTAGGTGGAAAATCTTCTTTTTAATACCCGTTAAAAGAGTTGTCAATGTCATAAACCCGATTTTGCGAGAAAAAGGGGGCGTGACACATTGTTCACATGCTCAGGATTTGGCGGCACTATCTATATGGTGTTTCTTGTGTGGTGTTCACCAATTACATGAATCTCAAACACTTATTCAAGCCAAAAGATATGAATGATGCAAAAGAGGTGGTTATAGCTACTAAAGGATTATGATATTACCATTCTTTACCATCCGGGGAAGGCCAATATGGTGGCTGATCCATTGAGTAGGAAGGTTAATAGCATGGGGAGTCTTGCTTTTATTCATGTAGGGGAGTGGTAATTAACTTTGGATGTTCAAACCTTGGCCAACAAGTTCGTGAGGTTGGATATTTCGGAGCCTATAAGGTTTTTCTTGTGTTGTTTCACGATTGTTCTTGTTTGAACACATCAAGGCATGTCACTATAGTGATCCTTACTTACTAGTCTTAAGGGACATAGTACAACACGGTGATGGGAGGTTAATATTGGTAATGATGGGGTATTAAGACTTCGGGGCTGTAGTTTTGTACCTAATATGGATGGGTCGCAAGAGTTTATACTTGAAAAGGCCCATAGTTTGCGCTATTCCATTCATTGGGGTGCCACAAATATGTACCAAGATTTGAGGCAACACAATTGGTGACAAAGGATGAAGAAGGATACCATTGAGTATATTGCTCAATGTTTGAGCTGTCAGTAGGTGAAGTACGGGCATTGGAGACCAGGTGGTTTGCTCAGAGACTAGATATTCTTGAGTGGAAGTGGAATCACCTCACCATAGATTTTGTAGTTAGATGTAAGGCCCCATATTTGATTTTTGAGAAACCCAAAATTTTGTGGTGCCGAGATAGGCTTTTGGGTTATAAATAGTAAAAATTCTTCAGGCTCACAAGCTTGCCGCGATTCAGAATTTTTGGGTTGAGAAGTACGCTGAAGAGATAAAGGAAAATATTTTGCGTAAGTTTGCATTTCTGTAGCTCATTATGCATCCGCATAATCACTTTCCGCACCACAGAATGGCCGCCGAGTGAGACAGTCTTTTTAGCCATTTTTGATTTCATTTTTGTGGTCCATTATGCGACCGCATAACTATTTCACGGGCTGCACTATGATCACATATCCAACCTTGGTATTTTTCAGATGATAGTTACGCGGTGCAACCGCATAACAGGTCTGTGGACCGCAGAGTGGTCGCAAACGGAAGTAGAAATATCAGATATAGAGGGGCAATTATACAACCCATTTTGCGGACAGCAGAAGCATTATGCGGTCGCATATGTGACCACATATATGTGTCGGGGATCCTATTTTCTAATTTTCAAACCCGACCCCATTCCTTTAAAACACATACCATAGACCATTTTGAGCTTATTCCTGATATTTCTAGAGTGATGGAGAGGGTTCTTAGAGAGAGAGGGAGAGCGAATAATCTTCATGCCAATACCCAACAATTCTTGATCAATCCTTGAAAATTATCAAGAAGGTCCTCATAATGAAGGTAAGAATCTATACGCTAGCTTTTAATTTCGAAAATTTAGTAAAAATTGGATAATTGGAAAGACAATTGTGGAGTGTAGGGGTGCATATCTTGCATGCATGTGCTTTTAAAGTATGTGGGGAGGTTGTGAGCTAAATATGGTAAAGAATGGGGTGTGGGATGGTGAAGTCTTTCATTAAAAGGGCCTTGAAACCTTAATACACACATACTGTTTGATAAAATGCTCAAGTGAGCTAGAATCATGATCGCATTCCTAAATTTTGGTTCAATTTTGTTATATTGCTAAAATATATTGAAGTTGCTAATATTCTGGAACATTTTAGAGTTTAAAGAATCTCAATTGAGGTATGTATGGCTAAAAACCCCTTCTTCTTATAATCGGATCCCCTGGTGTTCGTGTAGTTGGTGTAAGTCCCAAAATTGATCATACTAGAATTGACTACCCCTATTGTGTTGTGCTGAATGATGTATGTGTTCAATATTCGTTCTAAATACATGTCATCTTTCCATTTGAGTATGCGTTTAAAATGTGGAATATGCGTTTAGAAATGTTAAGATTTAATGTCAAAATCGAATAAAGATTGTTATGTAATTGTATGAGAACGACTGTATATGCTTAGGATTTTCCAAGTTTTTCCCGTATGTGTACAAATGCCTTACAAGATAGGACTTATTGTTGTTGAGGATAATGTTATTTTAATATGTAAAATGGGAAGCTGGAATTGTGAAATATGACCAAGTGCCATAAACGACTTTATAAACGAGGCCACTCATACTAACATATTGAAAATATGGCAAAGAAAAATGAAGTGAGATGATTTATTGAAAGGTTAATGTCCCAAGTTAGATGGCGTACTCATCTGGTTGTGATCGTACGCCATGCTGCACACATGGTGGTAATTGTGCGGGGAATGATAATAGAAATTGTGGATATGGTTGAAATGAGTTGATCTAACCGATCGGATCGAGATCAGACTCTGTATAAGAACACAATAGTATAAGATAACCTATAGACGATTTCTATATGAAATACAGAACCTATAGACATGGTTTCTATATGAAATATAGAACATATTGACATAGTTTCTATATGAAATGCAGAACCTATAAACATAAAATCTATATGAAATGCAAAAATGAAAGCTTAAAGCAGGACATGCAGAAATATAATAATCACCTATAGAATATGATATCTAACCATTTACATGCATGATTTACCCCCCCCCCCCCCCACTAAAACACCATAAGTTTATTACAAGTTATTACAACCCAGAATGAATAAGAAATTACAAAATTACATCTGAAAAACTAAAATTTCCAACCAAGGAGAGCTTGATTCAGACTTCCTGTCTGAAGCATAAAGTAAACCAATTCCAAAGATCAGATTTCCAAAGCCTTTCTCTTATTTGGATGTTGTAGAGTTCCCTAAGAGTCTCAAATGGACTTCGCGTAGTGCTCACACCCAAATGTATTGCAAAACTGAGTAATAGGGCAGTGCGGAAGGGCCAACCCTCAAATGTACAAGTTTAGAGGGAACTCAAGGTCCCAAAGCAAGGCTCATAGGAGGGGGCGCAGAACATAGAAGCCAGGAGAGAGTGTAAGTACAGAGAATGGATTCTGGGAGGAAGCAAGGATATGCTAGTGGTCATACCTAGCAATTAGAAGTACTGGCACACTCCAACCAGCCTGTTAGGACACATTGCTTGGGAGTTAGGATCCCCTAAGGGATCATGTCCAAACATGAGCAACAACTTGGATGTTGCCATGTTCTGAACTTCAACTCAAACACATAGAAAGGGACATTAGTGCAGCGGTTCACAGTAGAAACATATGCAATGAAACTGACATGCTAATTAAAATTAAACATAGGCAGTAAAGAAGAAAGGGGTAGAAGTTGTAAAATAAACAAATTGGTATGAGGCTGAAAGCCAAACTAGAATATACCAGTTTCAGGGAAACAAGAAAAGAAAGCAGTAGTATTGTAAAGCCAAAGTGCAAGCAAATAGTCAGAATGCTATCATTAGAGAGCTATGATACTTGGGTAGTGTAAAAGTGTTGAATTGTAAGTGTGTTGGTGAGAAAAGAGTCGTGCCCTTTTATAGTGTAGAAGGCAAGCAGAATAAGGTATGAGAATGATTTGAAAATCAATTACAAAAGTTTCCCTCTAATTAAGGGATTCTAATTTCAAGCGGGTAAAAATAATTAAGGAAAAAGATTGATCAAAACCTTTTCCAAATCATTACAAGAAAGGTAAATACACAGAGATTCATTTAAGAAAAAAGTCTGAAAGCACAGGGTTTGTGCAAATAAGGAAAAGAAATCAATTAATAGCCAGTATATCACAAAGTCTGAATTTTGGAATGAATGAATCCATTTAGAAAAGGTGAAGAAAGGTTTTACTTAAGGAAAATCAGTAGCAATCCATCAAACCTAAAAAAGGATTCTGAATCAATTATAAGTTGGAAATTTTTTTTCGGAAGAAATAATTCATCACACGTATAAAAGCGTAAAACCACACTTAAGCATAACGAATTATCTTAAGTAACAAAAATGAGAGAACAACATGGTAGCAGAAGAAACACATTTAAGAACCTTTTATAAGGGACTTAAGTAGGATTCGATAGAAGAGAAAACCATAATAATTAAGAACACAATAGATGATATAGAAGAAGAAGTACTTTTCAGAAGGAACTTAGCCAAGGTTCAGAAGAGAGAAGAAAGATAGTACAACACTTAAGATAACAATAGTAGGAATACATTTGAAGAGGACTTTTTAGAAGAACTCAAACAAAGTTCAGTAAAAGACAAACAAACCTTAAGAACTTAGTAGGAAATACAAAATACCATAAAATATAGTGAAGAACCAATAGGAAAACACAGCAAGACAAAAATGCGAGCATGGTTTAGGAACACAGTAGAAAAACAAAGCACAAAAGAATCATGTAGGGTAAAAAGAAAGCATAAGAAAATAGTATAAGCACATGCGTGACAAATGCACACAAAGAAAGGAAAAGACAAGTCAGAGAAACATTTTGAACTTTTCAGAAAACCCTAAATCGAAGAGAGGGGGTTTTAAGGGATAATTTTGAAAGAAAAATTGGGGAAAACGTTTAAAAACTCAAGTAGAGCACATATATATAACAAATCTAAAAAAAATCAAAGAAAAACCTCGAATAGATAGGTTTTTACTTCTAAAATGAGAGAGGCTTTGAAAAGGTACGATCTGTGTCGAAGTATTTAGCGATAGGCTCATAATGCTTGGATACGTTGGAGCAAGGCCAGAGAGGGCCGTAGAACTCTAAATCGGCAAAGATGTGACTGGACACCATCGAGGACAGACCTTGAAACTTCAAACACCAAAGGTTTTAAGAGAAGAGAGACATGGGTTCAAGCCATCCATGGTCGGAGAGTCCATGGATTCCGGTGAGGTTGTGGTTGAAGATGGTGAGAGAGGCTAGGGTTTTGAGAACATCTGAGAGGTTGAGAGAGGAGAGTGATTGGAGGGAGCTGAGAGAAGAAAATGAGGGGGTTAGGGTAGTCATTGGGGGTTAAAAAAGGTAAGGGCGAACACGGGCCGTTGATCTCAGAGATCAACGGCCAAGATCAAAAGGGGCTTGGGTTGGGTAATTTAAAATGGATTAAGGGTTGGGTTAAATGGAATTGGGATAGTCCGAAATTGGGTCGATTTGGGGAACCAATTTTGGCTATGATTGAAACAAAATGGGCCATATTTTAAATAGCCACTTTTTTTCTTTTTCTTTTTATAAAAATAGTAAAATGACTTCTGAAAATAAATTAAAGGTACTGAGTCAATTAATGATATATAGATATAAATTTAAAAATATTAGAATCAATTTCATAATTATAAAATGTTGTTAATACTAAAATAGGCTAAAATTGAAATTGTATGTAATTTAGCTTTTAAAATATCAAATATATTTGTAAACAATTTATAAAAAATACCCTAGCTATATTTTGGTACAAATATGAAAATAACATAAGTTATTTACCAAAAATGATAGTTTTGGGAATAATTTTTGGTTTTTTTGTGCTGCTAAAATGGGCAATAAATTGATTAAGAAATCCTTTAAAAATTATGAAAAATTCTAAAATACTTCGGCATACTTATATATGATATTTGGAAAGTATTTTCATGTAAAAAATATATAGGTTAAAATTGGGTATCAGCAACTTGACCCTCTTTATCCGGAAAGGATGAAAGAGTTGTCGGGTAAATATATGACGGCAAATTTGAACGAACGAAACGGTTTGAAGAATTTGACCAAGCTCTGGTTCCAGCGCTGACTACATATCCCTAGTCTTACAGGTATCGGGCCATATGTAGTTCAAGATCCATTGACGGAATATGTAGATGGAGATTTTCAAGAATGGGAGAGACATGCGAGTTGGGATAGAAGGTTATAGTCTAGCCAGGCTACGGGAACTGGAGCGGGATTGCTCCTGCTGAGACGGTCGTTGTTCACCAGTTTACTTGCAAATAGGTAATACGAGTGCATATTGTGCGAAAATTTAAATATGATGAAATTTTCCGTTGGACCATGAATGCTGTCTTTGGACAGTTGGGATGACGTCCTGGTCCATGAAATGTGTAATAAAGGATTTGCAGGCTATGAAATGATTTTATTGGGCTATGAGAATGATGCCTACTAACCATGATGCCTTTGAATAATGAGATGCAAAAGGTAAAAGGGGTCCTCAGGCTATGGCATGTCGTTCTCGGCTATGAAAATGGTGACTCTGAATAATGATGCCTTCTGAAAGTTTGGCGATCTTTCAGCCTATGAGATGCAATAAATGGTGATCTTTCAGTCGATCTGAGATGTAAAATAAAAGGCGATGATATTTCAGCCATATAGGCTTGTAAATAAAAGTGGCGATATTTCAGCCATGCAGGATTTAAACAAAGGTTGCGATATTTCACTCATGCAGGGTTTAAATAAAGGTGGCGATATTTCAGCAAATGCAAGATGGAGACAGAGCTTAATCCCGGAAGGCAGAATGGAAGCCTTATGCAATGTCGAGAAATGCAGATGGAGACAGAGCTTAGTCTCGGAAGGCAGAATGGTAGCCTTATGCAATGCAGAGAAATGCAGATGGAGGTAGAGCTTAACCTCGAAAGGCAGAATGATAGCCTTATGCAATGTAGAGATGCAGACGGAGGTAGACCTTAACCTCGGAAGGCAGAATGGTAACCTTATGCAATGCAGAGAAATGCAGATGGAGGTAGAGCTTAACCTCGGAAGGCAGAATGGTAGTCTAATGCAATGCATAAAAATACAGATGGGGTAGAGCTTAACCCCGGAAGGCAGAATAATAGCCTTATGCAATGCAAGAGATAAAAGGCGAGTAATAATAAAGTTTTTTTGCTGATAGCTAATTGTGATATTATGGCCGCTGGGGACCTTGTGTAGGGATTGTAATTGTGGATAGGTGATGGTTCTGAGAGTTGTACTCCTAAACAAATATAAGTGTATAAATGTATTTGATTATTTTGTGACTTGGGCGCCTGCATTCAAAGAAAATCATGAGTTTTGAAAATGGCGAAGGTTAGTTCGTATCCCCGCTGACTTTTCTCGGCTCAGATTTGGTGATATTGTGCGTATTACTGGGGTAGCGTCGCTAAAGAAAGCAATTTAGGTAGCAGACATGCATGATTTAGTAAAAATAGTGTAAATACATAATTAATAATAGTTTTCTTTAGATAAACCAACTACTGCGATGTGGTTCAACACATTGCAGCCTCTCTCGTTATGGAATTTTGAGGGTCCCCTTCTAAATTCTTCCCTTGTTTACCGGGTTGCTGCTTCTGATGACTGCTAGTAATAAATGAGTGAAACTAACTTTGGAATTTTTAGGGTCCTCCTCAAAATTCTTCCCCAATTTCCAAAAGCGGGGGGAAATAAAAATTTTATTGAATTGTGACCGAACCCATAGAGCTACTTACGTATCCCCTCTTAAACTGGAATAAGGTCAGGCGTAGTTCAAAATGTGAGGAAAGAATAAAAATTACATATAGTATTATTTGACTGCATCTGCATTGATCGGCTTCGGCCAAACTTCTCCGTCCATTTTTGCAAGTATGAGGGCTCCTCTTGTCAGAATCCGGTGAACCATGTAAAGACCTTGCCAATTGGGAGAAAACTTCCGCTTGTCTTCATATTGATGCGTAAAAATCTTCTTTAGCACCAGCTACCCCGGTGTAAACTGTCTTCTCCTGACTCTTTTGTTGAAAGCTTTGGACATTTTGTTCTGATAAAGTTGGCCATGGAAAACTGCAGTCATCCTTTTTGCATCTATAATAGCTAGCTGTTCATAAGGACTTTTCACCCATTCTGCATCGTCGAGTTCTACTTTCTATATGATTATTAGGGAGGGAATTTCTACCTCAGCGGGAATAGACGCCTTTGTACCATAAACCAGCATGTAGGGAGTTGCCGCTGTTGATGTGCGGACTGTGGTCCCAAATAAAGCAAATGATAGCTTCTTGTCCATTGTTTATGTTTTTCTATTATTTTCCTTAGTCTCTTCTTGATATTCTTATTGGCGGCTTCTTCGTATCCGTTCATCTGAGGTCTATAGGCCGTAGAATTCTTGTGTTTGACCTTCAAGGTTTCACACATGGCTTTCATCATGTCACTGTTGAGGTTGGAACCATTATCAGTAATGATTGACTCCGGAATTTGGAACCGACAAACAATACTGTCGCGGACAAAATCTTCCACGGTTTTCTTTGTCACTACTTTGTATGATGCTGCTTCGACTCATTTGGTTAAATAATCAATTGCTACTAGGATGAACCTGTGCCCATTTGATGTGGCAGGTTCGATAGGTCCGATAATATCCATTCCCCAAGTAGCGAACGACCATGGAGAGCTTGTTGCAGTAAGCTCGTTTGGAGGCACTTTTATCATGTCTGCATGTATCTGATAGAGGTGGCATTTTCAGATGTACTAGATGTAGTCTGTTTCCATAGTCATCCAAGAATAACCTGCCCGGAGTATTTTCTTGGCTAAGACAAAACCATTTATGTGTAGATAGAAAGTCCCAACATGGATTTCATCTAGAAGTTTAGATGCTTCCTTTGCATTGACACACCTCAGTAATCCCAAATCAGGAGTCCTCTTATACAGGATTCCTCCGCTGTGAAAGAAATTGTTGGAAAACCTCTGAAGTGTCTGCTTCTGAGTAGCGTTTGCAAGTTCTAGGTATTCTCCTTTTGCCAAGTATTCCTTGATATCATGAAACCAAGGGTTTCTGTCTGCTTCTTCTTCGACATGAGCACAATAAGCTGGCTGATCCTAGACCTTTACTAGAATTGGATCAATGAAGTTCTTATCTGGATGCTGTATCATAGATGATAGGGTAGCTAATGCATCAGCAAACTCATTCTGGATTCTGGGAACATGTTGGAACTCCGTCCTTGTGGACCTCTTTCTTAACTCCTGTACATGGTGCAGATATGGGAGTATCTTGAAGTTCTTGGTTTCCTATTCTTTACAGACATGATATATAAGAAAGTCTGAATCCTCGATTATTAGCAACTCTTGGATGTTCATGTCAATGGCCATCTTGAGCCCTTAGATGCAGGCTTCGTACTCGGCCATGTTGTTGGTGCAAGGGAATATGAGTTTTGCAGATACCGGATAATGCTGACCAGTTTCTAATATTAGAACTTCTCCTATGCCAACTCCTTTGAAATTTTCTGCTCCGTCGAAAAACATCCTCCAACCATCACAGGATTCTCCAATGTCTTCTCCTATGAATGATACCTCTTCGTCAGGAAAATATGTCTTTGGGGTCCGTATTCTCCTTCTACGGAATTCTCGGCAAGATGATCCGCCAATGCTTATCCTTTAAACGCTTTCTGAGTCACATAGACAATGTCAAATTCACTTAACAGGATCTGCCACTTGGTTAGCTTGCCAGTGTGCATGGGCTTCTGAATGATGTACTTCAATAGATCCATCCTTGATATGAGATACGTAGTATAGGTACTGAAATAGTGCCTCAACTTCTGAGCTACCCAAGTCAAAGCACAACAGTTACATTCTAGCATATAATATCGGGCCTCATACGGGGTGAACTTCTTACTGAGATAATAGATGGCCTGCTCCTTTCTCCCTATTTCATCACGCTGTCCTAGAACACAACTAAACGCTCCATCCAATACTGCTAGGTAGAGTAATAGAGGTCTTCTTGGCTTGGGTGGGACCCAAACTAGCAGTGTGGACATGTACTCCTTGATCCTGTCGAAGGCTTTCTAACAATCATCAGTCCATTTGGTAGCGTCGTCCTTGTTCAACATCTTAAAAGATTGACTCATAGATAATAGTAGATTATGCTACGAACCGGCTGATGTAGTTAAGTTTTCCCAAGAAACTCATAGCGTCCTTCTTGTTCTTCGGAGGTGGCATTTCTTGAATATGTTTGACCTTTGATGGATCCAGTTCTATCCCTCGAAGACTGAATAACCCCAAGTAGTTTTTTGGTAAGAACCTTAAAGGAACATTTTGCGGGATTCAGTTTCAGGTTGTACCTTCTTAATCTATTGAACAACTTCCTCAAATCTTCCATGTGATTAGTGACTTTCTTTGACTTGATGATAATATCGTCTACATATACTTCGATATCCTTGTGTATCATATCATGGAAAATGGTGGTCATGGCCTTCATGTAGGTGGCCCCAGCATTTTTTAACCCAAATGGCATCATCTTGTAACATTACATTGCCCACGACGTAATGAAAGCCATTTTCTCAGCGTCTTCTTCATCCATCCATATCTGATGATGCCCAGGAAAAAAATCAACAAATGACTACAGCTCATGCTTGGCACAGTTGTCGATCAGGATGTGTATGTTCGGAAAAGGGAAGTCGTGTTTTGGACTGGCCCGGTTGAGATTTCGGTAGTCAACATAGACTCTAAACTTCCCCATCTTTCTTCGGTACTGGAACAATGTTGTCTAACCATGTCGGATATTCTACTTCTCTGAGATCCTTAGCTTTGACTTGCTTAGTGACTTCTTCCTTCATTTTCAAGCTCATGTCAGGCTTGAACTTTCTGAGCTTCTGCTTTACCGATGGACATGTTGGGTCAGTTGGCGGTTTGTGTGCTATTATAGATGTACTCAAACCAGTCATGTCATCATATGACCAGGCAAATATTTCCTCATATTCCTTCAGAAATTCTGTGTACTCTTCATTTTCTGACGGTGACAGATGAACACTGATGCGAGTTTCTTTGACATTTCCGCATCTCCCAAGTTAACAACCTCAGTCTCGTCCTGGTAGGACTTAGGTCTATTCTAAAAATTCTCAACTTCTTTAACAATCTCTTCCGGTATATCATCTTCCTCTGAATCTATGTCCCTTTTTGCGTTGTCTCGATTCATGCCATAGTCGTTGCATCAAAATAAGTAATAGTAATGTTATATAAATAAAGTAAATGTGGGAAAGTAAAAAAGTAAGATTTATAAGAAACTGAACTGCTTTAATAAATTTCAAAACTGTTTTGAACATTGGAGCTCTTATTTCGAAATTAAAAATGCAAAAAGAAAGTCAAGTAGCAAAAATAAAAGATAATGCATGGTGCTTTGTTCAGCCTTGCTACCCTGAAGCTTTCCGGGCTCTGGCAGTTTTGATGGTCCAATTGTTGATTCATGCTCCTCGGCTTATGGCCTATATGGAAGGGTCTTCCTCCCCTTCCTCCTAAAAACGACACAACAATCTATGTCATCATCACCTAGGAACAAATTCCTCACTGTTGCCAATGCCTCTTCTTCCTTTGGCCCATAGATAACATCGGCTGGCTGGAAGGTATGCTCGAGATCTGGTATTGGATGCTCCAGTAAGTAGTATGGACTGTTCCATGGTGGCGACCAGTGGTTGAACTCCTCCCAAGTGTACTCATATCCTAAATCGAAGGTGGTACCATGTTTATTCAGCTTGATAAGCTTAGCTATCCCCTACAGATGCTTGCCAAGTCCCTTGCCCGGTTCATATCCACACGAATTCAATATCTCTTCAATTTTGTTGTCCCACCATTCGTCTTTATCAATGATGTTGACTCGCTTGATGTGGTGATATGTTTCCCCTCCTATCTTCCTTCTTCCTCCAATTGCTGGGATGGCCTGGCGACTGTATATGGGATTGCTACCGTCACCATGAATAATAACCTCTTGATAGTTCTACTCAAACATACCTCCTAATGTAGTGTTGATGCCATGGCCCCAGCGACATGAATCCACGACCATCCCAATAGCAGGTTGTAAGACTCCGGCATGTCTATTACTTGAAAATCAACATCAAACCAAGTAGTCCCCATTTGCAAACACAAACTAATTTAACCAGTGGTGGACCTTTGAGAACCGTTGAAAGCCTTGATGTTGACTGCCCCGTCCTAGATCTCACGCAGACCATTTCCCAATGTACTGAGTGTTATCAACGGACAAACGTTGAGGCTGGACCCTAATGACAAAATAATCTTCGAATTTCATAGTGATGTGTAATGCCTTGTTGTGTCTCAACCCTCCGAACTTGGCTTTCCCTTTCCTTCTTGCCTCGTCTGTTAGTCCCATGATATGGCTTTCATGTGGAACTATATTATGGCTATCATTACTGCTGGAATGGGCACCCTTGCTCAGGAAGGTAATACAACAACCTTAAATGGTACAAGTGCCTTTGGGGACCCAAACTCGACCTCTATTGGTGTTGGCATCTTTGCAGAGGACGGTGTATCAAACTCAAGTGGTAAAGACATTTTCACCTCGGCATCTTCAAAAGGATGAATCTGGACTACAATCGAATTAAGGGTGACTGTTGGTTTCTGGATCGTCACCGTCTGCGATCAAATCGATTGATCCATTGGGATCACAATCATCCTCCATTTTAATCATCTGAACACCTCCATCCTTGTGGTATGGTAGAGGGTTATATTAAACATTCGGAGCAGGCTCCTTTGCCACGATGATCTCGTTGTCAATCAAAGCCTGGATATTATCCTTCAGGAGCGACATTCATCAATTGTATGCCCTTTCATGCCAGAATGGTATGCATAGGTTTTTTTGGGTTGAACCATTGGGAAGGGTTTTTAGGGGTTATAGTAAGGATATGGGTGACATAATCAACAGCTTTGAACCTTTCGTACAACTAGTAAATTGGTTCGACAACGGCGGTATACTGTTTTGGGGTCTGAGTCGAAACTCGATCGAGGTCTAGGAAAGTTTTGGCGAGGGGGAGGTGATTGATATTGGGATGGTTTGGTATTGTAGGCTTGGTATACGTGCGCAGGTTGGAATATCTGGGTGAAGCATGTTGGTGTGTGGGAGGTGGAGGTGATTGATAAGTAGGCGGTGGAGTTTGGTAGGAAGGTGAGGGTGCTTGGTAATTTGGGTGAGTGGGTTGATATGTAAGTGGAGGCATTGGATAAGTTTGGTATTTCAAAGGTGATTTGGTTCTCTGTGCAACAATTACAGCACCTACGTTCCTTTTCTTAGACGTACCACCAGATTGTAGAGCCTTATTTGTAGCTTGCAAGGATTCCAAGTTCGTGACCATAACACTTTTAATACCTTTCTCGATCCTTTCTCCCAGCTTGATGATGTCAGAAAATTTATGATTCTCGATCAGTAGTAGCCTTTCATTGTATTTCAGATCCTGGGCACAGACGAAAAACATGTTCATCTGTTCTTCCTCTGGAGCTGGTCGGACCTTAGCAGCCTCTGATCTCCAATGAGTGGCGTACTCACGATATGTTTCTATGAGTTTCCTCTTTAAATTCTAATTGTAAAACACATCCGGTGCATTTGTCGTATTGAATCTGAATCTATCCATGAAGTCGGACGCCATACTCACCCAATTTGACCACTTCTTCAAGTCTTGACTAATGTACCAAGATAGAGCATCTCCTTTCAGGCTTCTCATGAAAAGCTTCATTCGAATCCTTTCATCCTTCCCTAATCCCGCCAGATTTTTGCAGTATGTTCTCAAATGAACTCTAGGATCCCCTATGCCATCAAACATATCGAACTTAGGAGGTTTGTAAACCTCGAGCAGTTCGACATCTGGTTGTATGCAAAGGTCTTCGTAGTTCAACCCCTCAATCCCCTTGCTTTCTTCGATGCCCTGAATTGTGTTTGTCAGTTTCTTGAGTTCTGCTGATAGGTTTCTAATGAGGGAGTCTTTTTCATCACACTCAGGTGTGCTTGAGGTGGGTTGAATAGAGTGTGGTATGGTTTCAACATAGATGGGAGTGTTATGGTGAGTGTGGAGATGGTCATTTGTGGAGGTTAGTGGTTCGAGGATGAGCAGTGGGGTATTGTTAGAAGTATGGGAAGTATTGCAGTGATGGTGAGGTGCGGGATGGTTTGGTCTATGTGTGTTTTGTGGAGGTGTGGGGTTTGGGTGTTTGGAAAATTGACATCTGGGGTGGTGAGGGAAAATGACAAGCTTGTCAATTTTTGGACCTTATCAAGTTCTTCCTGAAATTTCAAGAGTTTCTGCTCGAGTTGGGCTGCACTTTCTTTGGAGACATGAGTACCCTGAGTGATTTGTACCCGTTCAATCGAGTTCTTTTTTCTGATGTTTCTCAAATCTTCCATATTTCCCTTGTTCCTGTTTCTGACTGGACTAAGAGGAGGAGTGGGTGAAGGGTCCTTGGATCTTGTGGAGTATGATGACGATGCCAGAGTGCACGAACTAACATTTGAGGAGGGGAATAAAACAAAAGTAAAAACAAAAAGGTAACAAGTTAGTGAGGATTATAAGAAAGGTGTTGTGATATTTGAACACATAGTGCGAGATTGTAAATCGTTTCCTAATTTGGGGAGCCTCATTATGCCCGAGGTAGGCCTAGAGATAAATTGATTTGAAGAACTTATAATGATAAATGCCTTATTTTATTGATAAAAATAAGACGAATCCCAAAACTACACTAAATAGCAAGAAATAAAATATCACTAATGGCCATTGGCCTCATTACATTTATAGCAAAAAGAAAATAAATGCTATCTATTTGGTCCCAGAAAGACCTTCCCCAGACTCGGTATCTTTGATTCATCGAATAGCTTAACCAGCTCATGAAGTCTTAGCAGCAAATAGGCTCTAGCCAAGTGTCCACCTTCATTTCCTTCAGCATTCTGGCAATCTTCGATCCTTTTGATGAACTTCCTTTCTAACTCCACTAAACCCCGCTCCGAGTACCCCAAATGCTTGTTGGCGCTGACAGCCATGTCTTTCTATTGTTCATTCAACTTTTGGTTGGCTTCTTGAATTTCATGATGCTCACTTTTGTATTCCCGAATCCTCTTGCGCAATTGGTTATACTTAACTTGCGCCTCAGCCTTTTTGTCGATGATCCTATGACCTCGAACAAACTCGGGTTGATCCAAACCATTATGATTATCCTACAGCCAGCTTGGATAGTATGGAGTATAACAAGTATGTTTTTCGTCCGGCCCGATGCTATCCCTTCCTAGTACGAGTTTGCAGTGCCACATGTGCTGAGTTTGGAATTTATAAGGGCTATAATCATCCTGAAAGTCGGCCCAGAAGTGACTCATCTTGTCGACCCTTGGTATAATCTATTTCCTACCAGCCTATTTCATAACCCGGAGAGGGACATAAGGATAAGTTCCTCTCAAACCAATAAGTATCAGAAGGTGCATCCTGACATCGAGCAATGAACTCTTCGGTAAGGAACCATTCGAATATCCATTATACTTGGTCCTCTTTCCTATTTTCAAACATTTCTGCCCATCCTTTGGCATCCTCCGGCTGATCAAACATGTTGGGCATATAGTTCATTCTCCTTGGTTGATTGAAGGCAATATGATCGTCCTAATCCATACGCTAGATCTGTTATCGATATTCACCCTTTTAGATATGTTCCATAAGCCAGAGTAGGAGTAGCAAGTTGCAACACTCGAAATGCTTGCTCCTTATTGACATTTCTCCAAGGCTCGGTATACTTTCGCGATGATGATGGGCACTATGCTAAACAGATGCCCTCCAATTCCCTTCATTAAGGTTTTGGTGACCTCTAGCCTTGTATGGATCCTTACTTTCTTCATAGGAAATACTATCATCCCTAAGAAGCAGATCATAAAAACAAAGAGCCTTCGATGGATATGCCCCAATGACGTGAGGGCGAACTCGTCAGGATAAGTATGGTAAGATTTTCTTTGATCTTACCTTTCATACAAATAATCAAAGGGAATGTACGAATCCTTCAAGCATGTTAACTCTGGATTCTTCTTTAGACCCATCACCTTGAGAAAACCTCTACCTTTGAGATTCTCCAGCATTAACAGACCCAGAGTTTCCCATGGTATACCAGCCAGTCCTCCTATTTCCTCTAGCAGAGGTGTCATCTCAATCTCGCCGAAGCGAAATACAGGCCTATCACAATCCTAGAATAGGGTAGTAGCTTCAATAATTTTGTTGTTAGGTTGGATTTCCAGAAGAGAAGGTAGATTTCCCAAGTATTTTCAGACAATGTTCTGATCACTGGAATGAAGATCCTCCCTTCTGCAAGAAAAAAGTGTTAAGCCCTAACCCCCACCAGACTCGACTATTAAATACCACTAATTTGCAAAAGAAGCATTTAGTTCTCCAAATAAATGCACAAAATGTGGTAGTGTCCATTTTGGGTTTCAAGGTAACCTAGTAGATTTTGGACGAGGCTACCTTAAAGAGACATTATGCGGACAACATACCTAACTCGGCTAGGTTTTGACAATGATGCATGCGCAATTTAACAGAGTAGGGTTTCTATCTGGTATTAGACTGGTACCCTTGAGCGGACAATTCAAGAGGGAAAGGCACGGAAAAGTAGACTACACCATTGATCGACTAGTTTTACCGCAAATATGCATTTACCGGATTTAATGGGTGATAATATCGGAAGGGCGCAAACACTCATTATAAGCGTTGATATGATATTTTTTTTGGCACGAGTGGAATATGATATTGAATATGCAATTACAATAATTACATAAATTGTCATGTATTTACACGTCCATAAAGTAATAACAATAGTTTATCATAATTTACAACAGTATTAAAGGAAAGCGATAAAAGAAAGCATTAAGAGAAATAAAGGAATGAAATAAAGAGCCAAGTCAGTTTTCAAAGTAGGAGGGGAAATAAACATTAATTAGATAAAGACATTTAAGGAAGCATAAATTTACAAATAACATGAAATGATAAAAGCCTAAAGAATATCCTCAGCAGAGTCGCCATCCTGTCGCGCCACCTTTTCTCGCGAAATCGGGTTTATGACATTTGGGAGGACAACTCATTCCCTTTTGGGAAATGGGTTTGAATTGAAGAGTCGCCACCTAATTGTTAAAGTGAATTATGAAACTAAGAGGTGAGTTTTGATTTAGAGACCAGAGATTGGGTAAGGGCTAGAAATTATCTTGAGGGGAAGGTGTTCGACACCCCTCGAAATTAACTAGTGTGGTTCCCGACCATGCTACAATTGTGACTCTAATTTCAAATAACAAATAGAAACGTAAGGGCTTCCAATACAAAGAGGGTTTTCACATAACGATTGCAAGTAGTTTAAGCTAAAAGAAAATAAAGAAAAGCTAAAGTTGAAGTAGCTTTAAAAATTCTGAAAATAATAAAACAAAAATGTAAAGGGGAAAGGGCCCTAGTTTACAAACAATATGGATCACATCAATGAAATACCCAGTAATCACTCCTCAGAAGAGGGGTTACACATGGTATTAGCGCACCGGTCATCATATCCATATCTACCCTTTCCCACCCCGTTAAGGTATTAAAGTGCAGAATGGTTTCATTACTTATTGCATGCTATTACCCGCCTGATCCTATCAGTCCCGAGGCATTTAGGACTACTAATCCTAAAAGGAAGGGATGTTTGCCTTTTTATGGTTTTAAAGGACTAAATTCTAAGGAAAAAAATGAAAAACACATAGAGCAAATTGGGGAAATCACATAAGTAGTTAAAGGCTCAAACATGCCTTCTCAACTTAAGGACAAATTGTTTAGCATGTCTTAGACATACTGATTATGGTCTGATTAAACTTAAAAGGGTGAGGCAGACTGATCTATTACATATTTCAGATAAGAAATATGAACCAGGCCTTCTTGCTGGTTGTAATTTAACGTAGTCGGATTCAATTAACTAGTTTTCCTTATGGCTTGCTTAAGTTTTAGATGAACATATAGGCATGATATCTATTAGAGATGCAGAAAAGAAAAAATATACTGATTTTTAAAGAAGTATAACTTGTGAATTGCAGGAACATAAGTTCTGCAGACATTAAGTATTGTTACTACTGATTTTAGTCTTATAAGCGAGTGAATGATTCAGGTTTGGTTAGGCGTTATTGTTTTAATAAAACATTTACAATCGAAATAAAAGTGCAAATGTCCTATAGGCATGGTATCTAGAATGTTGTTTGCTATTTAAACCTATAAACAAGTTTGCCTAAGGACATATGTATATGCAGAATTCAGTGAGTCCTATAGACATGTTATATATATGATACGCAACGTTTGGAAAAGCAAAAAACCTATAGACATGGTTTCTATATGAAATGCAAAACCTATAGACATGATTTCTATATGAAATGCAGAACCTATAGACATGGTTTCTATATGAAATTCAGAACCTATAAACATGGTTTCTATATAAAACGTAGAACCTATAAATATAGAATCCACATGAAATGCGGATGTGAAAGCTGAAAGCAGGACATGATTGCAGAAGTATAATAATCACCTATGAATATGATCTCTACCCTTTTGCATGCATGATTTACCCTCCCCTTTTCACTAAAACCCCATAAGTTTATTACAATTTATTATAGCCTAAAATGAACAAGAAATTACAAAATTACAATAGAAGAACTAAAAATTCTAACCGAAGAGAGCTTGATTCAGACTTCCCGTCTGAAGCATGAAGTAAACCAATTCCAAAAATCAAATTTCCAAAGCCTTTCTCTTATTTGGATGTTGTAGAGTTCCCTAAGAGTCTCAAATGGACTCCGAGTAGTGCTCACACCTAAATATATTGCAGAATTGAGTTATAGTGTAGTGCGGAATGGCCAACCCTCAAATGTCCTAGTTCATAGGGAAGTCAAGGTCCCAAAGCAAGGCTCATAGGAGGGGGGTAGAACATAAAAGCTAGGAGAGAGTGTAAGTGCTGCGAGGGGATTCTGGGATGAAGCAAAGATAGGCTAGTGCTCATACCTATCAATTAGATGTACTGGCACACCCGAACCAACCTGTTAGGACACATTGCTTGGGAGTTAGGATCCCCTAAGGGATCATGTCCAAACATGAGCAACAACTTGGATGTTGCCATGTTCTAAACTTCAACTCAAACACATAGAAGGGGACAATGGTGCAGGGATTCACAGTAGAAACATATGTAAAGAAACTAACGTGATAATTAACATTAAACATAGTCAATAGAGCAGATAGGAGTGTAGAAGCTGTAAAATAAACACATTGGGATGAGGCTGAAAACCAAACTAGAACATACCAGTTTGAGGAAAACAAGAAAAAAAAGCAGTAGTCTTGTAAAGCCAAAGTGCAAGGAAATAGTCAGAAGCTATCATTAGAGAACTATGATACTTGAGTAGTGTAAATGTGTTGAACTGAAAGTGTGTTGGTGAGAAAAGAGTCGTGCCCTTTGATAGTGTAGAAGGCAAGGTGACTAAGGTTGGAGAATGATTTGAAAATCAATTACAAAAGTTTTACTTTAATTTAGGGATTCTGATTTCAAACGGGTAAAAATCATTAAGGAAAGAGATTGATCAAAACCTTTTCCAAAGCAGTACAAGAAGGGTAAATACACAGAGATTTATTTAAGGAAAAAGTCTGATAGAACACGGTTTGTACAAATAAGAAAAGAAATCAATTAATTGCCAGTAAATCACAAAAGTCTGAATTTCAAAATGAATGATCCAATCAGAAAAGGTGAAGAAAGGATTTACTTAAGAAAAAATAGTAACAATCGATCAAACCAAAAAAAGGATTCTGAATCAATCATAAGTTGGAAAACCTTTTCGGAGGAAAGAATTCATCACACGTATAAAATCATACAGCCACACTTAAGCACGAAGAACTATCATGATAATCAGTAGATGAGTCTAGCATAAAAAAATTTAAAAGTTCTGAGTCAGATGCAAAGAGATTCAAACTTAGTTCATAGACTCTGAAACAGTCATGGGAGAGTCAAGGGTTCCAAAGTAGAACCCTAATCAGATCATCTGACCAAACTTGGAGAAAACCCCAAAATTCTAGGGTTTCCAACTCGAGTCATGCACAGGGATGAGGAAGCAATGGGCTCAGAGATTTCTTTTCAGAATCTCATGAGAAGAAAAGCAAATACAAATAAGAATTCAAAACAAACTGAGTGAATAATCTATTTCAAAACACAAATGAGAGAACAACATGATAGTAGAAGAAACACATTTAAGAAAACCCTTTTATAAGGGACTTAAGCAGGGTTTGGTAGAAGAGAAAAATATAACACTTAAGAACATAATAGAATATATAGCAAAAGATGTACTTTTCAGAAGGAACTTAGCCAAGGTTCAGAAGAGAAGAAAGATAGTACAACACTTAAGAAAACAGTAGTGGGAATACATTTGAAGAGGTCTTTTTAGAAAAACTCAAACAAAGTTTAGTAAAAGGAAAACAAAACTTAAGAACTCAGTAGGAAATACATATAGTAGAAAAGCACAAAATACCAGAAAAATATAGCGCATAACGTATAAGAAAACACAAGAAGACAAACAGGCGAGCATGGTCTAGGAATACAGTAGAAAAACAAAGCACAGAAGAATAATGTAGGGTAGAAAGAAAGCATAAGAAAACAGTAAAAGCACATACGTGACAAATGCACACAAATAAAGGAAAAGACAAGTCCGAGAAGCATTTTGAATCTTTCAGAAAACCCCAAATCGAATAGAAGGGATTTTGAAGGAAAATTTTGAAAGAAAAATTGGGGAAAACATTTTAAAACTCAAGTAGAGCACATATATATAACAAATATAAGAAAAATCACAGAAAACCTCAAATAGCTAGGGTTTCAAATGAACCCTAAAATGAGAAAGGCTGTGAAAAGGTCCGATCTGAGTCGGAGGAGTCAGAGATAGGCTCATAATGCTTGGATACGCCGGAGCAGGACCGAAGAAGGCCATATAACCCTTAATCTGTGAAGGTCTGAATGGACACCATCGAGGTCAGCCCTCGAAACCTCAAACATGAAATATTATAAAAATAGATAGAGATGGGTTCAAGCCATCCATGGCCGGAGAGTCCATGGATTCCGGTGAGGTTGTGGTTGAAAATGGTGAGAGAGGCTAGGCTTTCGAGAACCTCTAAGAGAGTTTGAGAGAGGAGAGCGTTTGGAAGCAGCTAAGAAAATGGAGTGAGGGGATTAGGGTAGTTATTGGGAGTTTAAAAAGGTAAGGGCGGACAGGGGCCGTTGATCTCAGAGATCAACGACCAAGATTAAAAAGGGCTTGGGTCGGGTAATTTAAAATGGGTTAAGGGTTGGGTGAAATGGAATTGGGCTGGTCTGATATTGGGTTTAAAATTGGGTCAGTTACAGGAACCAATTTTGGCTATGATTGAAACAAAATGAGCCATATGTTAAATAGCCATTTTCCCTTTTTATTTTTATAAAAATAGTAAAACGACTTCTGAAAATAAAATAAAACTACATAATCAATTATGATATATAGATATTAATTTAAAAATATTAGAACCAATTTCATAATTATAAAATGCTGGTAATCTTAAAATAGGCTAAAATTTTAATTATATGCAATTAAGCTTTTAAAATATCAAATAAATTTGTAAACAATGTATAAAAATTACGCTAGCTATATTTTGCTATAAATATGAGAATAGAATAAGTTATTATCCAAAAACAATAATTTTGGAAATAAATTTTTGTTTTTTTGTACTGCTAAAATGAGCAATAAATTTATTAAGAAATCCTTTTAAAATTAGGAAAAACACTAAAATATATGGTCATACTTATATATGCTATTTTGAAAGTATTTTCATGTAAAAAATACACAGGAAAAAATTGGGTACCAACACTCATGACTGTTTTCCCCTTTGTATTATTGTTCTTTCAATTGAGATGGTGTTTTAGCTTTACATGCTAGTACTGTTCGACAGTACTAACGTTATTTTTTTCGGAAGCGCTGCATCTTTAAATGGATGTAGGTGGTCTATGGCAGACAATGTTGGTTGCAATTAGTAGTGCATCCTCTTCCCAGCAGACTTAGCGAGCTCCATTTCATTCTGGGGTCATATAGTACATATTTTGTTCATAGTTTTACTATGTTTTGAGGTATAGCCGGGGCCGGCATTAAAATAACTCTCTTTTGTATCTTTAGAGGCTCCGTACACACTATGTCGGTTGTATATGGGAGTTAGGAAGGTCAACATATTATGTTTTAGACTTTTTTTCCACTCAACCATAAGGATGTGTGTATTTGAAACTTAACAATGACATATCTAATGAAATTATTTAGTAATGTATATATGATATTTCTATTGTCTAATTAATTAAAACATGTCCTCCCTTGATCATAAGTTATTCAGGTAGAAAGTATCTAGAGGCTTGCTTTATCGGGCCCATTCGGTTGAACTTCGGTCGTGTTCGATGAGGTAGGGGCATGACAAACTTCTCTCACAAATCTTGAGGAGATTTGATGCAGTGTGGGTTATTTTGGACAAATTGACCAAGTCTACACACTTTTTCTAGTCATAATTACCTACTCTCCAGAGCAGCTAGCTCAGAATTATCTTTGTGAGATTGTTCGCCTTCATAGTGTGTACGTGTCTATCATCTCAGATCGAGGAAATCAATTCACATTGTATTTTTGGAGAGGCGTTCACCCTGAGTTGGGCATACAGGTTGAGCTGAGTACAATATTTTATCCCTAGATGGACGGAGAGTCCAAGCATACTATTCAGATATTACAGGATATGTTTCAAGCATGTGGCATTGATCTTGGGGGATCATGGGATAAGTTTCTACCGAATTTTGCCTATAACAACAACTATCATTTGAGTATCTAGATGGCTCCGTATGAGGCTTTATATGGGAGGTGATGTTGTGTTTTGATCAGTTGGTTTGATTTTAGGGAATTTAAGGTGTTGGGAATTGATTTGGTCCACAATGCTTTGGAGAACGTGAAGTTGAATTAGAAGTTGTCCCATACAACAAAGTCCAGGCAGAAACGTTATGTTGACAGGAAGGCTCGTGATGTGGCATATATGGTAGGTGAGAAGGTTCTACTCAGATTTTTCCCATGAAGGGTGTGATAATGTTTGGGAAGAAGGGCAAGTTGAGCGCTAGGTATATTAGTCCTATTGAGGTGCTAGAGAGAGTTGAGGAGGTGGCATATAGACTTGCCATGCCACTTAGTTTATCAAGAGTTCATCTAGTGTGATAGCATCAGTAAGGCCCCAAAAAATTTCACTAAGGAATTTAAGGTTCAATGGTGCCAAGGTAGACTAATGAGTATGAAGGTTGTAGAAATTTCTCGCGGTGAGCTTGCTTGCCGCAACTCGGACTTTTTGGGTTAAAGCATAAATTGAAGTGTCGAGGAAAATGTTTGGCAAAAAAATACAATTCTATGGACCACTATACGTCCGGAGAATCACTGTGCGGGCCACAAAAAGTCTGTATAGCGAAGCAGAAAACTGGGCAAGTTTGGATGATACTAAGCGGTCAATTGTGTGGTCACACAATAATTTCGTGAGCCGCATAACGATCACAGGACATGGAGATTTTCGAAAGAAAATTTTGCGATGCATTATGTAATCGCAAAACAGGTCTATGCTGCATTATGCGACATCAAAATAGGTCTGCGGGATGCAAATCTGCACTAGATCTACCCCAAAACAACTCAGTTTTTGGAGAAGCATTGTGCGGTCCATTTTGCGGGCTGCTTAGCAGTTCTAGGGTTCACTCAGCGGTCGCAGACCTAGAATCAGAGGGTCCAATTTATTATTTTTATGACCTGATCCAACTTTGATAAATAACACTTGAAGGTCATTTTAGAGCACATGTCTCATAATTTTAGAGAGAAGGGAGAGTGTTCTAGAGAGAGGAAGAAGCCCAATTGCTTTATTCAAGTAGATCTTGTTCATCTTTAAAATACAAGAAGGAAATCATAAAATATCTTCACCCAAGAGGTAAGGTTTTAACCATAGTCTTCAATTTCGAGTTTGGGGTAAAAGATAGGTGATTAGGAGTATGATTCTTGGTTGTGAGAGTATTATGTATACATATATGTACTAACAAGGGTTGTGGAAAGGTCATTGAACTAGTATGGGTAAAGATTGGGTTGTGGGATGAAAGAATCCACAATAGAAGAAACTTGAAGTCAAGACGCATACCTAGTATTTGATAAAATTCTCAAATGATCTTAAACCATGAATATCTTCCTAATTATGGTACAATTTTGCCATGTCTCTAAATAGATTAAAGTTTCTAGAATTTCCGGAACATTGTAGTGACCTAAGGAAATCTCAAAATAAGGTGTGTTGGCTAAACTCCTTACTTAGAATTGAATCCCACTGTGTTAGTATGATTTAAGTAAGTCTCGAGTCGATCATTATAAAATTGCTATTGCGAATGAGATTGTGTTGAAAGATATATTTTCAATTTCTATTCCAAATACTTTTATCATTCTATGTTATCATTTGAGAATGTGTTCAAAGTATGGGTTGTGTATTAAAAATGTTACGAATGAAGGTTATTATGCCAAATTGTGTGAAATATCTATATGTGCCTAAGATTCTTAATTGCTCACATGTGTACTTAAAGTATTGAATTGAAAATCTTTGTTGTTGATAATGATATGATGTTTGAAAGTGAAAAGGGTGAGCATGAAATATGAAATATGGCCAAGTGCTAATAATTATACTATTAGCCACTAATGCCAGTAAAATGAAAATATGTGAAAAAAGTATGAAACAAGATGATTGAAAGAAAAGGATGATGTCTCAGATGAGACATCCTAGACAATCGAGCTGTGATCGGATGACATGCCACACCGATAGTGGTTGTGCTAGAAATTGTAATTGAAAATGTGATTGTGGTTGGTGTCTTGGAAGATATGGCCTAGCCTATCAGGTCGTGACCATACTCCATGCTAAAAGAATGGTGGTATTGTGAGCGATGGTATATCGATACTAAAAATATTCGAACCTAAAGTATGGAAAGTTATTTGAAAATTTATCTTGTTCTTAACTTGTTACTTTGGTATTGTTTGAAGCTTCCATTGATGTTATGATTGTTCCTTCTTGTATTATTACTCATTCTATTGAGAGGATGTGTTATCATTCATACTAGTACTATTCAATATGTACTAACGTCCTTTTTGCCGGGGGGCGCTGTATCTTCAATGGATGCAGGTGGTTCCACATTCTCCCTAACTGACTTGGTGATCCCCACTTCATATCAAGGTCATGTATAATTTTTTCCTTGTATATTGTGTTTGAGGTATAGTCAGGGTCTTGTTGTCGACACTATCATGGTACTTTCTTGTATCTATTAGTGGCTCTGTAGACATAGTGTGGGTTGTATATTGGTGCTGGGAAAGCCAAACAACTTATGTTGTGTTTGAATCACTTGTTCCACTTAAAACTACGAAAATATGTGTATTTTGAGACATTAAAAATGAAATAACTAATGGCAGTGATTTGGTATTTTATAAATGATCTCCTTATTGTCAAATTAACGAAAATATGTATTCTCTTTAAGCATGAGTGAGTTTGGGTAGAAAGTATGTGACGATCCAAAGGGTCATCACCGTAATTCTCTCTTTCTTTGTGCTTCTGAAGCCTTGAAAACCTCTTATTTGGTTGAATCGATTTGCGTGCACAGTCCGGGCGCGAAGCTGGGAAATGTATATGTGGAAATATCTGAATTTTGTGTTAAAAACTATGAATTTAGATAATAATATTTCTATAGTTGACTTTGGTCAACATTTTGGGTAAACAAATCCGGACCCGTGATGTGATGGTCCTGGAGGGTCCGTAGGGAAATTTGGCACCTGGATGTATTCCCAGAATCAAAATTCAAGGTCTCAGGCCCGAGTACGGAACTTTTTGTGAAATTATTTTTAAAATTGCTTAAGGAAAATTTATCAAAAGTGATGGTATCGGGCTCGTATTTTGGTTCTGATGCCCGGTACAAGTCTTAAATGGGCGCTAAGTGTTATCTGTAAAATTTGGTTGAAAACGAATTTCGTGTCGTGTTTCAGGCCAAAAATGAAAAATTTGAAAGTTTTGAACATAGAAGTGAAAATCATGAGTTTTGGAGGTTGATTCTTTGATTTTGATGTTATTTTGGCGATTGGATCGCATGAGTAAGTCCGTAGGATGTTTTTGAGGTTGGGTGCCTGTTTGGGAGTTCTGAGGGCTCGGGTGAGTTTCGGATAGGTGTTAGGCTCATTTTGAAGCATTTTAACAGCTGGTATCTGCAGTCTTCGCATTTGCAAAGCAATATTCGCAAATGCAAGCCTTCCCCTTTGGCCTGCTTCTTTGCAAATGCGAGGAAAAACTCGCAAATACAATTTCCCCTTTAATAGCCAATCTTCGCAAATGCTAAGAACTCTTCGCAAATGCGACCACCCTCCTGATAGCCAGTCTACGCAAATGCGAAGCCTGTTCAAATTTGCCCTCTTCGCAATTGGGATTAATTTCTCGCAATTGCGACATTCGTTATTTTCTGCATTTTTCACAATTGCGAACAAAACCTCTCAATTGCGACATCTGCGACTGTGCAACCTATACTTAGATGATTTCAAACTTCATTTTTCATATTTTCAAAACCCAAACCTCCATTAGCGATTTTCTCTCGACTCTTTCTCTCCCAAATCACTTGTAAGTCAACATTTACTCAATTTCTTCAAACTTAGTATCTTTTATCATGATTTCAACTTAAAATCAAAGCTTTTAATGGGTAAAATAGGGATTTGGGGTAGAACCTAGGTTTTCTTAAAATTGGGGATTTGGACCTCAATTTGGGGTCCGATTTCAAAACAAATTGCGTATATGAGCTCGTGGGGGAATGGGTAACCCGATTTTGGTTCGAACCTCGGGTTTTGACCAAGTGGGTCCGGGGGCATTTATGAAATTTTTGGGTAAAACTTTGGGAATTTCATTCGTATGCATTCAAATTTATTTAACTAGCATTTGTTGATACAGTTGAGTAAATTGTGAATAGATATCGTTGGTCCGGGGTCGAATTCTAGAGAAAAGGCGATTGTTAAGCTTTGAGTTGCTATTTTTGGATTCGAGGTAAGTGTTCGATCTAAATTTGTCTTGAGGGAATATGATTAGGATAATATTTGCTATGTGCTATGTGGAGTCGGTGTATAGGTATGGTGACGGTTCCTATGCGCCCGAGTCTAGCATGACCATGAGTCATATTTGCTATTAAAATGTCGAACGAAGTGAATAATTGTGATAATTACTTGTTAAATGAACTATGAACTAATATTTGAGAAGGAAATGAACTAAAGAGGAATTTTTGGTAATTCTCCCTTGTCGGGACCTATTGTTGAGCTGCATTCCCTTGCCGGGACTTGTTGTTGAGTTATTCTCCATTGTCGGGATATTTTATCTTGTTATATATTCCTTTCCCGTTTGGTTCTGACCATTGATTGGGTGAGGAAGAGAGAGATTATGCATGAAGGGTATTTCCGTGCCATGTTTCTTGATTATTTGAGCACGAAGGGCCATTCCGTGCCTTGTGTTTTGAGAGTCATGTGAGGAAAGTACGAAGGGTGATGTCGTGCACTATGCATTATGAGTAATAGCACGAAGGGTGATGTCGTGCACTGTATATTGAGAGTAAAAGCACGAAGGTTGATGACGTGCATTATATTTGACAGTTTTGGTGAGAAATGAGAGTAAAAGCATGAAGGGTAGTGCCGTGCAGTTGTTGATTCACTGGCTTTCTCTATTTATTGTTATATATTCAGTTCCATTCCTTGTTTGTAGGATTTATAATTGAACTGTTACACCCCCAGTATGTCCCCTCCCCATTATCTGTTTAAATTCTTGTTCTCTTTCGGTCATTGCATATATATATGTACATGTTGATTGTGGTAGGTCCGGTTTAGCCTCGTCACTACCTCGCCAAGGTTAGGCCGGGCACTTACCATCACATGAGGTCAGTAGTATTGATACTACACTTTTATGCCTTTTTTGTGCATAGGTCAGGACACAGCTTACGGACAGCAGCAGTAGTTAGGGAGCGATCCTTCTATCGAGAGACTCTGAGGTAGTTCGCTGGCGTTCGCGGGCCCTAAGTCTCCTCTATCACTTCTAGTTTGTTTTTATATATCAAAATAGACCTGTTGTGTATTTCTTTCAGACTATTGTTTTTAGTACTCTTTTAGTCGTCCGTGGGTAGTGACACTAGATACTGGGTAGAGGCATGTTACAAATTTCCGCACTATATCATTGCTATTGTTGCTAAAAGTCTTCAGCGTGATTTTAATTATTTATTTCAGTATTTATAATTGTTTATATTAAAGTTTAGGGAACATTTTAAAAGAGTTGGCTTGCCTAGATCCAAAAGTATGCGCCATCACAACTCCCGATGGTGGAAAAGATCCGGGTCATGACAAGTTGGTATCAAATCACTAGGTTACTTGGGTCTCACAACTCACGGACAAACTCGGTAGAGTCTGAGGGATCGGTACGGGGAAGTCTGTATTTAACCCCTAGAGGCTACAGAGTTAGGAAATATTTCACCTTGTTGTGCGATTCTGTTTCTCAAATATTGATTGTCATTCTACTATGTTCTTTTTGCAGATGCCGAGAACATGTGCGTCTTCTTCTTCAGCGCAGCACCCCGAGTCCCTAGCATCAGCTTTCACAAGGAGCAAGGGCCGAGGCCGTGGCAGGGGCAGAGCTCAGCCCCAGGCAGCAGTTCTAGAGGTGGAGCCTCATATTGACTTTGACGAGGAGGTTCCAGCTCCACCAGCTCCAGTGGACCCAGCTCAGGTCTCAGGAGGGGTGATGTTTTCCCCAAATTTCCAGGATGCTCTTGTCCGCATAGCAGGCTTTATGGACAATGTAGCTAGAGCGGGATTGCTGCTAGTAGCACCAGCCACTTCTCAGGCTGGAGGAGGGGTTCAGACTCCTGCTACACGTACTCTAGAGTAGGTAGCTCCCCAAACTGAGGTTCCATTGGTTCAGCCCATAGTGGCAGCTCAGACAGGCATTATAGCTCAGGCCAGAGATGCGACGGCCATATCTTCAGATGCTTTGTTGAGACTTGATCGGTTCTCCAAGCTTTTCACTACCACTTTCCGTGGTACTTCATCGGAGCATCCCCAGGACTTTCTATTCAATTGTCATGAGATCCTCAAGACTATGGGGATAGTAGAGACCAATGGGGTCAATTTTTGCACCTTTAGGCTTGTGGGATCCACTAACACTTGGTGGAGGGATTATTGCCTATCTAGATCAGCAAGGTCACCATCTTTGACATGGGATTACTTTGCGGAGTTATTTTTGGAGATTTTTCTCCCTGGCACTCAGCGAGAGGCACTTCGCAGGCAGTTTAAGTGCCTCCAGCAGGGCTCCATGACAGCTACACAGTATGAGACCAGGTTTATTGACTTGGCACGCCATGCAGTTGTGATACTCCCTACAGATCGACGGAGGGTCCGGAGGTTCATTGATGGATTGATTCAGCCGATTCGCCTTCATATGGCTATGGGAGTTGGCAGTGATATTACCTTTCAGGAGGCAACCAATGCGGCCCGCCGGGTAGAGATGGCACTGGTTCGAGGAGGTAGTCAGGGTTCAGACAAGAGGCCTCGACATTATGGAAGATTTAGTGGTACCTCATATGGAGGTAGGGATTCTTATAATAGAGGCCATCCTCCAATACCTTTCCAGTCGGCACTTCCGGTTTCTCATGGTACCCTAGGCAGTGGTGGTCATCAGCAGTATTATTCTGACCAGCAGTCCTTCAGCACACCACCAGCCCCCATCAGTGCACCACCACATTAGAGCTTCATAGGAGGATATACCGGTCGACAGGGCCAGCAGTCTCAGCCGCCGAGGGCATGTTATGGTTTTGGTGACCCAGGTCATGCTGTCAAGTTTTTCCCTCAAGCCTTGAGTAGTTCTCAGCAACAGGGTCCTCGCCTTACGATTAAGTCAGCAGGTGATCCACAGGCCGCCCAGCCAGTTAGAGGCGTGGGTAGGGATCATAGAGGTGGAGGTAGGGACCGTAGAGGTGGAGCTCGGATAGACAGAGGTAGGGGTCAGCCCGCAGCAGATCGTTCCAGAGATACAGTTCATGGAGGTGGGGGCCAGCCCCATTGTTATGCATTACCAGCCATGCCGGAGGCCTAGTCATGTGATGTTGTTATTACTGGAACCATACTGGTGTGTGATAGAGGTGCTTCAGTATTATTTGACCCAGGATCTACTTATTCTTATGTGCCATCCTATTTTGCACCCTATTTGATCATGCCTAGTGAGGCTTTGGGTATTCCTGTATATGTGTCCACACCAATCGGTGATTCTATAGTGGTCGACCGAGTTCATCATTCTTGTGTGGTGGTATTTGAGGGTCTTGAGACCCGTATCGACTTATTGGTTTTATACATGGTGGAATTTGATGTTATATTGGGGATGGACTGGTTGTCCCAGTATCATACTATCTTGGATTGTCACGCCAAGACTGTGACTTTGGCCTTGCCAGAATTGCCCCGACTTAAGTGGAGGGGGATCCCATGTCATGCCACCCGTAGTGTTATTTCGTATGTAAAGACTCAGCGTATGGTTGAGAAGGGGTGTCTAGCATATTTGGCATATGTTGGTGACTCCAGTGCAGAGGTTCCATCTATTGACTCTGTCCCTATTGTTCAGGAGTACCACGAGGTTTTTCCTTCAAACCTGCCGAGTGTGCCACCCGATAGGGATATTGATTTCTGTATTGATCTGGCTCATGTTACTCAACCTATTTCTATTCTGCCGTATCGTATGGCCCTGCCAGATTTGAAAGAGTTGAAGCGGCAGCTTCAAGACTTGCTTAATAAGGGTTTCATTTGACCCAGTGTATCACCTTGGGGTGCACCAATGTTGTTTGTGACAAAAAAGGATGGGTCGATGAGGATGTGCATTGATTACCGGCAGTTGAACAAGGTGACGATAAAGAGCAAGTATCCACTACCGAGGATTGATGATTTGTTCGACCAGCTTCAGGGTGCGAGGGTGTTCTCGAAGATAGATTTGAGGTCTGGTTATTATCAGCTGAGGATTAGAGCGTCTGATGTCCCTAAGACAGCATTTCGTACTCAGTATGGGAATTATGAGTTTTTGGTCATGTTGTTTGGTTTGACCAATGCCCCGGCAGCATTCATGGAGTAGATGAACCGAGTGTTCAGGCCTTATTTTGATTTATTTGTGATTGTATTCATTGATGACATCTTGGTATACTCCCGCAGTCAGGAGGAGCACGAGCAGCACCTCATAGTGGTTCGTCAGACTCTGAAGGATAGCCAGTTGTACGCCAAGTTCTCAAAGTGCAAATTTTGGTTGAGTTCAATCACATTTCTAGGTCATGTCGTATCAGCAGAGGGTATTCAGGTGGACCCGAAGAAGATAGAGGTAGTCAAGAACTGGCATCGACGAGCTTCAGCTACATAGATTCAGAGCTTCTTGGGGTTAGCTGGTTACTACAGATGTTTTGTGGAGGGGTTTTCATTCATCGTAGCCCCGATGACTAGATTGACCTAGAAGGGTGCCCATTTCAGGTGGTCAGATGAGTGCGAGGCGAGCTTCCAGAAGCTCAAGACAGCTCTGACTACAGCACCAGTATTGGTTTTGCCCACGGGATTCGGGCCTTATACTATGTATTGTGATGCTTCCCGCATCAGACTTGGCGTAGTGTTGATGCAGAACGAAAAGGTCATAGCATATGCTTCGAGGCGGTTGAAGATCCACGAGAAGAATTATCCAGTTCATGACCTAGAGTTGGCAGCCATTTATCATGCCTTGAAGATCTGGAGACATTATATGTATGGTGTGACGTGTGAGGTGTAGACGGATCACAAGAGCCTGCAGTACTTGTTCAAGCATAAAGAGTTGAATTTGAGACAGCAGAGGTGGTTAGAGTTGTTAAAGGACTATGATGTTTCTATCTTATACCACCGGGAAAGGCCAATGTGGTGGCGGATGCATTGAGTAGGAAGTCCGCCAGTATGGGTAGTCTTGCATATATTCTGGTCAGCCAGAGACCGTTTGCCTTGGATGTTTAGGCATTGGACAATAGATTTGTGAGATTGGATATTTCTGAGCCCAGCAGGGTGTTAGCTTGCACGGTTGCTCGCTCATCATTGATGGAGCGTATTTGGGAGCGGCAGTTTGATGATCCCCATTTGTGTGTCCTATGAGACACGGTGCATCGGGGAGGCGCCAGGGAGATGACATTGGGAGATGACGGTGTATTGAGGTTGCAGGGGCGAGTCTGTGTGCCTAATGTTGATGGTATTCGAGAGTCGATCTTAGCGGAGGCCCATAGTTCTCGATATTCTATTCACGCGGACGCTGCGAAGATGTATCAGGATTTGAGACAGCATTATTGGTGGCGCAGAATGAAGAAAGACATTGTTGCATATGTGGCTCGTTGTCTGAATTGTCAGCAGGTTAAGTACAAGCATCAGAGGCCCACTGGGTTATTTCAGATGATTGAGCTTCCCGAGTGGAAGTGAGAGAGAATCACCATGGATTTTGTTACTAGTCTTCCGATGACTCGGAAGAAGTTTGATTCTATATGGGTTATTGTTGATAGGCTGACCAAATCACCACATTTTATCCCAATTGCCACAACCTATTCATCCAAGTGGTATGCTGAGATTTATATCATAGAGATCGTTCGGCTATATGGGGTGCCCATATCTATTATTTCGGACCGAGGTCTGCAGTTTACCTCGCATTTTTGGAGAGCGGTGCAGCATGAGTTGGGCACCCAGGTCCAGTTGAGTACAACATTTCACCCCTAGACGGACGGTCAGTGTGAGAGGACTATTCAGATTCTTGAGGATATGTTCTGAGCCTGCGTTATTTATATTGGAGGCTTGTGGGACCAGTTCTTACCTTTAGCAGAGTTTGCCTACAACAACAACTACCAGTCTAGTATTCGGATGGCTCCGTATGAGGCGTTTTATGGTAGGCGGCGTCGGTCCTCATTCGGATGGTTTGAGTCGGGTGAGGCTCGGTTATTGGGTACAGATTTGGTACAGGAGGCCTTGGATAAGGTCAAGATCATTCAGGACAGACTTCGGTCAGCTCAGTCTAGGCAGAAAAGTTATGCAAATCGTAAAGTTAGGGATGTTGCTTTCATGGTTGGTGAGCCAGTATTGATCCGTGTATCGCCAATAAAGGGCGTGATGAGATTCGGGAAGAAGGGCAAGCTTAGCCCTAGGTATATTGGCCCATTTGAGATTCTTGGCCGTGTGGGGAAGGTGGCTTATAGGCTACCATTGCTGCCTAGCTTGTCAGTTGTGCATCCGGTTTTTCATGTATCCATGCTTCAGAAGTACTACGGCAATCCCTCCCACGTGTTAGATTTCAACACTGTCCAATTGGAACAGGATTTGTCATATGAGGAGGAACCGGTGGCTATTTTAGACCGGCAGGTTCGACAGTTGAGGTTGCGGAGTTTCCCTTCAGTGCGTGTTCAGTGGAGAAGTCAGCCTCCTGAGGCATCAACCTGGGAGTCCGAGTCTGATATTCGGAGCCCTTATCCCCATCTATTCCCCAACTCGGTTCCTTCTTTCTTTTGTCCGTTCGAGGACGAACGGTTGTTTTAAAGGTAGAGGATGTGACGACCCAAAGAGTCATCACCGTAATTCTCCCTTTCTTTGTGCTTCTGAGGCCTTGAAAACCTCTTATTTAGTTGCCTCAATTTACGTGCTAGTCCGGGCGCGAAGCCGAAGAATTTTTATGTGGAAATATTTGAATTATGTGTTAAAAACTATGAATTTTGATAATAATATTGCTATAGTTGACATTGGTTAACATTTTGGGTAAACGGACCCGGACCCATGATGTGACGGTCCGGGAGGGTCCGTAGGGAAATTTGGGACCCGAGCTTATTCCCAGAATTGAAATGCAAGGTCGCAGGCCCGAGTCTGGAACTTTTCTGTGAAATTATTTTCTAAAATTGCTTAAGGAAAAATTAAAATGAAAATTTATCAAAAGAGATGATATCGGGCTCGTATTTTAGTTCCAATGCCCGGTACAAGTCTTAAATGACCGTTAAGCGTTATCTGTAAAGTTTTGTTGAAAACGGACGTCATTTGACGTGTTTCAGACTAAAAATGGAAAATTTGAAAATTTTGAACTTAGAAGTGAAAATCATGAGTTTTGGAGGTTGATTCTTTTATTTTGATGTTATTTTGGCAATTTGATCGCATGACTAAGTCTGTAGGATACTCTGAGGTTGGGTGCATGTTTGGGTTTCGGATAGGTGTTAGGCTCATTTTGAAGCATTTTAACAGCGGGTATCTGCAGTCTTCGCATTTGCGAAGCAATCTTCGCAAATGCGAGTCTTCCCCTTTGGCCTGTTTCTTCACAAATGCAAGGAAAAACTCGCAAATGCGATTTCCCCTTTTATAGCCCGTCTTCGCACATGCGAAGAAATCTTCGCAAATGAGACCACCCTCCTGATAGCCGGTCTTCGCAAATGCGAAGACATTCTCGAAAATGCGAAGCCCGTTCAAATTATCCCTCTTCGCAATTGTGATTAATTTCTCGTAATTGCGACATCCGTTATTTTCTGCATTCTTCGCAATTGCGAACAAAACCTCGCAATTGCAACATCTACGACTGTGCAACCTATACCTAGACGATTTCAAACTTCATTTTTCATATTTTCAAAACCCAAACCTCCATTGGCGATTTTCTCTTGACTCTTTCTCTCCCAAATTACTTGTAAGTCAACTTTTACTCAATTTCTTCAAACTTTAACATCTTTTATCATGATTTGAACTTACAATCAAAGTTTTCAATAGGTAAAAATGGGGATTTGGGGTAGAATCTAGGTTTTCTTAATATTGGGGATTTGGACCTCAATTTGGGGTCCGATTTGAAAACAAATTGTGTATATGAACTCGGGGAGGAATGGGTAACCGGTTTTGGTTCGAACCTTGAGTTTTGACCACGTGGGCCCAGGGGCATCTTGGGAATTTATGGGTAAATCTTTGGGAATTTCATTCTTATGCATTCAAATTGATAAACTAGCATCTGTTGATACATTTGAGTAAATTGTGAATAGATATCGTTGGTCCGACGTCGAGTTCTAGAGGACGTGCAATTGTTGAGCTTTGAGTTGCTATTTTTGTATTCGAGGTAAGTGTTCGATCTAACTTTGGCTTGAGGAAATAGGATTAGGATAATATTTGCTATGCGCTATGTGGAGCCGGTGTATAGGTATGGTGACGGTTACCTATGCGCCCGAGTCTAGGATGACCGTGAGTCATATTTGCTATTAAAATGTCGAACGAAGTGAATAATTGTGATAGTTACTTGTTAAATGAACTATGAAGTGATAGTTGAGAAGAAAATGAACTAAAGAGGAATTTTTGGTACTTTTCCCTTGCCGGGACCTATTGTTGAGCTGCATTCCCTTGCTGGGACTTGTTATTGAGTTATTCTCCCTTGCCGGGATATTTTATCTTGTTATATATTCCTTTCCCATTTGGTTTTAACCATTGATTGGGTGAGGAAGAGAGAGATTATGCACAAAGGGCCTTTCCGTGCCATGTTTCTTGATTATTTGAGCACGAAGGGTCATTCTATGCCTTGTATTTTGAGAGTTATGTGAGGAAAGCACGAAGGGTGATGTCGTGCACTATGTATTAAGAGTAAAAGCACGGAGGGTGATGTCGTGCACTGAATATTGAGAGTAAAAGCACGAAGGGTGATGCCGTGCATTATATTTGACAGTTTTGGTGAGAAATGAGAGTAAAAGCACGAAGGGTGGTGCCGTGCAGTTGTTGATTCACTAGCTTTCTCTATTTATTGTTATATATTCAGTTCCATTCCTTGTTTGTAGGATTTATAATTAAACTATTACAACCCCAGTATGTCCCCTCCCCATTATATGTTTAAATTCTTGTTCTCTTTCTGTCATTGCACATATATCTGTACATGTTGATTGTGGTAGGTCCGGTTTAGCCTCGTCACTACCTCGCCGAGGTTAGGCCAGGCACTTACCAGCACATGGCGTCGGTTATGCTGATACTATACTTCCGTGCCTTTTTTGAGCACAGGTCAAGACACAGCTTACAGACCGCAGCAGTAGTTAGGGAGCGATCCTTCAGTCCAGAGACTCCGAGGTAGTTCGATGGCGTTCGCGGGCCCTCAGTCTCCTCTATCTCTTCTAGTTTGTTTTTATGTATCAAAATAGACATGTTATGTATTTCTTTCAGACTGTTGTTTTTATTACTCTTTTAGTCCTCCGTGAGTAGTGACACCAGATACTGGATAGAGTAAGTAATAGGCTTGCTTAACCGAGTTCACTTGATTGAGCGCCGGTCTCGCTCCCCGAGTTCGAGGTGTGACAAAATCCTAAGAATCTCAGCTCTATTCAAGGAAAAGTATAGTGTTTTTGAATCTCAAAGAGGGCCTTTAAGAAGATGTGAAACTAAAGAGATCCAAAACAAGGTCATAAGACTTCAAGAGCAAAAACAGGTTGTTAGTTGGGAGAAAGACCACAAGGATAAATGATATGGGTTGTCTAGGTGTTACAATCATTTTATGGCTCAAATACATGTCCAAAAAGAGGTGGATTAGATCCCAGGAGACAACCTTTTAAAAAGGTCCAAATCAGTCTACTTTTGAACCTATTTGGCACCTAAAATGTGTACAAACTTCCAGCCCAAGATGTCCCACATAAAGATGTTTTTATTACATAAAAGGACTTGCTCGATGTCCAATAAGGGTACAATAGGTGTGTTAGAAGTTGCGTGCAAGTTGGTGCCAAGTTGCTTGCAAATTTCCTTCAAGATTCAAAGATTTTCAAGATCCTATCCTAGATTGCTTTAACTTATTTTCATATATTTTTGGACTATATTTATTTCTTTCCTTGGTAGTTAAGATTATGTTTTCTTTTCCTAACATTGGTGGAGTTACTTTCCAAGATTGACTTGATTTTTATTTCCTAGTATTTTTTGTTTTCCTAAGGTAGTTGGACTTGTTATCCAAAGTAGTATAGGACTTAATTTGTTTGTTTCTTGTCCTTTATCTCGTGATCCTTACTAAAGTGGTATCTTCTTTGCTTTTAGATTTAGATTATTATAGACAATATCAATGAAAATTATGAGATTTTTCTTGCACTCATGTGTGTGGCTACTCTTGGATTTATTCTTCAACCTTCAAGACTCAACTTAAGGTGGTAAGATGAATTATTCGAAACTTAAATCACTATTAGGTATTCAAGAAAGGTGATAGTTTTAGGCTTATTTTTATCTTGTTATTCTAAAGGGTCGGGTTTCACAATATATCTCTTGTTTTTAATTCTCTACTAAAGGTGATTAGTTCTTTGATAGCTAATTATTGTTGTTAGGATTCAACTTCAAGTATATAATTCTTGAATTCAATCTATCTTTAATTTCAATATTCTTTTTTTTCTCTATTTTCTTATTGGCTTCCACATGTTTAATGACTTTTTTATTTTTCTTTAGTAATTCTTGGACTCATGCCATGCTGTTACCATAATGATACATGTTTTGATGCTTTGGAAGTATTATGGAGATCTGTCACATGTATTAGACTTTAGCACAGTGCAGTTGGATGAGGATTTGACTTATGATGCGGAGTCGGTGGCCATTTTGGACCGGTATATTTGAATGTTGAGGTAGAAGAATATCAATGAAGGTTCATTAGAGATGTTAGTCGGCCAAAGAGGAAACTTGGGAGTTCCAGCATGAGATGTAGAGTATATATCCTTACCTTTTTTAGACCCCAAACATGATTCTAGACCCGTTCGAGGATGAACATTTGTTTAAGAGGGGGAAATTATAACGACCCAGCAGGTTATTTTTGGTATTTTAGCTGTATGTTCTCTTTTTATGCTTTACATATGTGTATTTGTTATTATATGATTGCAAGGATGGTTGGTTTGGCTTTGGGAATGTTTTGGATTGAATTGGGACTCTTAGCCTCAAGGTTATAAGCTTAAGTTGTGAAGGGTGATAGAAGTTTGACTTTTGTGTATTTGACTTCACATCAAAGTTTTGATAGTTCAATTAGATATGTATGGAAATTTTGTACTTAGGTGTATGTCCGGATTTGAATTTGCAAGTTCCTAGGTCATTTTGGATTGAATTGGCGAAAGTTGAAAAGTTAAAGGTTGGAAGGTTCATAGGTTTGATCGAGAGTTTACTTTGATGATATCAGGCTCGAATTTTGTTGCGGCCGTTATTAATGGTTCATCGTGTCAATTGGGACTTAGATGCAAATTTTGAGACCATCTCGAGTTGTTTATGCATGTTCTAAGCAAGTTTTGAATTCATAAAGTTGGATTAGTTCCTTAGGCTTGAATCAACGAGCGATTTGTGGTGTTGATGTTGTTTTATGCGATTTGAGGCCTCGATCTGGTCCGTGTTATGTTTTTGAATTGGTTGGTATGATTAGATGGGGACTCGGGGGCCTTGGGTGTGTGTGAAGATGGTTTAAGATCATTTTCCCTTATTTTATATTAGTTTTCTAGTGGTGTTCATCGCGATTGCAAAAGGAGGGTCGCGATTGTGGATTGCGTTTGGTGGCTGGAATACTTTTGCTCATCGCGTTTGCTAAGGTGTGGACATGATCGCGGAAGATTGAGAGCTGAAGTTTTGCATTCGTGAGACGAGGATTGTGCACACGTAGCGTGTGGGGCAGGTAAGGGAGGAAGGTCCATTTTGCCTTCGCGTTCACGGAAGGGTCCCGCATTTGCGTAGGCTTGAAAGCTTGTGAAACGCGATAGTGTGCATGGGACATGGTCTTTTATGGAGATAGTAATTTTAGCCTTCGCGATCACAATGGTGGTCCACAATTGTGATGCACAAGCCTGGGAAGATTTAAATCATTTCATTTCGAGGGTTTTACTTTTTTTATCATATTTTTAGATTAGAAGTTTATATTTGGGCAATTTTCGAGGGAATATTCACGATTTGGATTGAGGTTAGTATTTTTTACTCGAATTTTGTGATTATTCGTTATTCCAAATTTCATTTTTAGCAATCTAATAATGAATCTAAGTGAAGAAATTAGGTATTTTCGTAAGAACTTTTGTAAATAAAACTTGAAGATTGGACCCCGATTCAGAATCGAACTTGGATAAAACTTGTATGGTTGGAATCGTATTAGAATGTGTTCGGAGTTTATGACCGACTTTTTGATTTTGATAAAGATCAAAACTTTATTATTTGGGATTGTTTCCTATGGCATTATTTCATATTATTTAGTTGTTTGAATAAATTCGAGCCTTTCAGATGTTGATTCGCACTAGAAGGGATTTTTGGAGTATTGAGTCACACGCTTTGAATTTAGTTACATATCTAAATTTGGCTCGAGGGTAATCATTCGTATGAATTACAATACTTGATAAGTGTTAGGGTGACACACGTGCTAGGTGATAGGCGTGTATGTGTACTCCGAGATACTCATGGTACAGTAAACTTTAGACTACTATGAGACTTGTTTTTTTAATCATACCTTGTTATATCTGTATTGTCTCTACTTGTTTAATTATTTGAGCTATAATTCATGTTAGAAATCATATTTAGGCTATGCACTTATTTGTTTGAGACATGATGGGGCTATTCTTGATGTTTTTGAGCTATTTGCATTAAATGTAGATATATTCTCAGTCAAGATGCTATAAATGTGTATGATATCTCTTTCTCGGTTCATTCTTACTATGATTTCTAACATGTTGTTAATGTCTCATATGTGTAACACTACTGGACTGAGTACTATGAGATGTGATTCATTGAGACATGATGGTACTACTTGTTGATTGTTGACTTTATATTCGATTAGAGCTTGGGCAAGAATCTGCCCCTCAGAGAATGGTATTCGTAATAAGAATAGGCACATGATCATATATGTGTTTTGCTGAGGGGCATTTATGGCAGGCACTCATACACTGTTGAGTATGGTTATATGTGTTATGGTAAGAGGCACTTTTGACAGGCACCGTGATTGTGCTGAATGTGTGTATACTTGATGGCTTCACTGTGACGTATTGACTTGATATGTATATTTTACATGAAGGCATAAAGATATATTTTTCTCGTGCTAGATGGTAAATGAAATATCTTATCTGTTGTTAAAAGTTTGGAAAAATCATTGTTTCCTTGATAAACTCATGTTTTAGTGATTTCGGTGGAAGATTGGGCTTTGATTGTTATACTTGGAAAGCATGTCTAATTTTTCGTATTTGTGAACGAGCTGAACATAATATCTTTTGAGTTTTTTACTTTTACTATCATAATTTTATCATGTGTTGTTATTGATTATTGGTGTTGAACGCTGACCTTTTCCCGATCTCGTCTCTCCTTTTAGCCTGATGTTATGTTTGTTACTTATTGAGTACATGTAGTTGGTTGTACTCATACTATACTCTATACTTTATGTGCAGATCCAGGTACTTCTGGGCACGATGATTGCTAAGTTCACGCCCGTTTCAACTTGTGGAGACTACGAGGTAACTGCTATATTGTTCGCAGACCTTTAAGTTCTCTTCTGTTTATTTTCATTGTCACTAATCCATCATTCAGACATTTTTGTATTGAGGATTAACTCTGGATTTTGAGATTATCGTTGATACCAAATCATGGGGTTGTAGCAACATTATTGTTGTTATTTCGTATGTCTTATGATTATCCTACTGTTGAGATTTCTTTAGTTCCATTATTGTGATTATGTTATTGTTTAATTGTTGGTTTGCCTATTAAGTGGTGTTAGGTGTCGTGACGGCCCCGGTGGGAGTTTGGTCGTGACAATTCTGCTGTGCAAATAACTCTGAACCAACTTTTTTTCACAAGTAAATTAGTTACATTGGTGTTGTTACTCTTACAACTGTGTCTATCTATGAGACTAAGACTTAAAAATCATAAGAAAACTGAAATGAAGGAAATGGAGGTGTACTAGTTCTCGCATGCAACCATGGAAAATGGTAAACAGATCTTGCCGAGCTTATCTCCTTTTTATAACCAAATAAGCTCCATCTTGCAGCTTGAAGCCTCTCCGCTAGATTCAGAACAAAGGGACTGAAAAGTGAATGTATTTCTTCCTAAGTGTCCTCTGTAAAAACTTTGAATATGTAATCCCGAAAACGCCTTGAGTACGCCTTTGGATCGACAGCTGAGATAGAGTTGGGGTCACATTGGATAGATTTGTATGCATGCTCAAGCTTTTTGGTAATGTCATAGTCCTGAAGTATGTCTATGATTCCAAAAAATAATATCACATCATAAAACTCCCCTGTTGGTTCTCCAACTAACTGAAAGTCTAAGTCATTTTTCCTCTCTGTCCGTTCGACTCGTGCAGGCATGTTTATACCCAAACTTATGCTAGCCCACCTGCAACATTCACTCATAAAAATCAAAAAAGGAGAAGAAACTGGCATCAATTGTAGTTGGCCAAATGGAAGATAAAAACTGTACCCTGCTGGATCAAGATGCAATTGATCCCTATCTGATCGAGACAGACGAGGAACTGATCCATCTTCCAATCCTTCATTATCTACAAGCAAGAAGAAATGTCCTTGATTGTTCTATAAATGATCCATTATAAAGTTGGAGGAAACATGGCAGTTAAAGGATTAAAAGCCCTGAAATGAGCCAAATGACTAATGTTTCATGATGAAAGGCTTAAACTAATGTTCAAGAAGATTGAAATAAGTGGAAATACAAAGATGCAAGTATCATAAAATTGGCACCAACCAGTAGGTGTTCTACAACCAGAAGGAGTTTGGTCTCCAGTGATACTTGCTTCCCTAAAATGAAGACCAACTAAAAGGCTGTAGTCCATCACTCTCTCTTGTTCCAGTAGCTCACAGTCCCTATCAACTTGCCTGAAAGTTGAAAAAAATCTTAGTGTTCATTCTTGCAATGCAAAAAGAATGATATTAATGTTAAATAATGAACTAGGATCCTACCTGCGGAATTCTTGAAACCATGTCTTTGGTAACATGAATATAAAGTTGAGGTCAAGGTCTTTCAGAGTTGTGGTTGCATCGATATCTGATTCTGGCTTATCTGTCATCCGACCAAACGTTGATCCTTTCAAGTCGAATCGTCTATGAATTGTATAATCAGTGCGGAAGAGATTCCCCATGATAACAAATCGTACCTAAATAAATTAAACATATAAGTAGTTCGCGTATTGATATATTTTATGACTAACTTATTTTTTGTTTTTCCTCATGTCCACTACCTTCTTCTGTGCTGGTCTGGTGAGCTTAACACAATGCAGGCCGAAATACTTAGTCATAAGGGTGTTCTCAAAAGCGCGAACATGTTTGAAATAGGCATGTAGCATCCTTAGAAGCACCTAAGAACCATCCATTGATAAGAAAAGCGAAAAGGGATTACTTTTTGGGAGAGAAAAGCCATGCTAACTATATACACATATAGTAGCAGAATTTAGAAATCTCACTTTCACTTCTGCCTTCTTCATTGTCTTAATCATGTATCTATCATCGTTTGTCAAGTAGAAGAAGCTTCCGCTTTTCCCTGGGGAGCATAGCTCCCGAAGGGCGTCATTGCCACAAATAGACAGCATATAATCAGCTGCATCCACTTTGAATAACATCCTTAAAGCCCTAGTAAATGTAGTCATCCATGAAGACTATAGAGGTATATATCCAATGTTGTAAACCAAAGAATGTCATGAACCATGAACTTACCTAAAAACTTTTGGGCAATAGTCTTTCCATCTGAATTCACAAGATGGATGAGGAGGTGTGCTTTTGGATCCTTCAGGTGGGAATCTTGTCCAGTACTTCTCTTTGGGATCAAATGCTGAAGACTTGAGATCAAGTGATGGAACAGGTCCTGGCCTTCCTACTGAATGCCTATCATTTGATTTCACACCAGAACCAAAGATAAGACAATAACATAAGTACTATATTGAGCTTTCAAAATTGATGAGAACATACACAAGGAAACATCTAGATATTTTTATACAGCTAAAAAAATGCGATAATTTTTTCATGTTGCTGATAAGGCAAGGGAAGGGCAAGGGCAGCCCTGTGCACTAAGTATGCGCGTGGTTCGTGGAAGGGCCGGACCACAAGAGTGTATTGTACATAGTCTTACCCTGCATTTATGCAAGAGGTTGTTTCCACAGCTTGAACCCGTGACTTCCTGGTCACATGGCAGCAACATTTTGCTAATAATGCCATGAAAATGGTTATTACTTTCTTTTAGTTATTATAGGCTTTCCCTGTAAAAGAGATACAAGGATTGACAATGTACGAGAAATTAGCACACAAATTAAAACTAAGTACCTGATTCCCAACTGCAAATTTAGCATAAGCTCATAATTTTTATGCCCTTTAGAAATAGTCTCTCCTTGCCTTTTTGCTGACTTAGGAAGTATAATGGGGCTCCCTCTAATATACCCATCATGTTCCTGTAAACCAGCTATGGCGTCATCTAAATAAGAAATATGTGGAGGTGTTCCTGCACAATCTGATAAGCGCGTTCGCCCAAATTCCCTATCTACAGGCGCTGCATCTATTCGACCATCTACGGACATCCTCCTTGGCCGAACGTTGTTTTCTGCCGCCTTAGCAGACCTCCAAACTGCCAGCTTTTTCTGAGAAGGCAATATTGAAACCTTCTCATTTGGACAAATGGTACATTCCATCAAATCAGTATTATAAACCTGCTGAGGATCCCAATCAAGGTATCCTCCTTGTAACAATGATCCAGATGGATAAAATGTCCCATTATGTTCATTTGGTTCTTTACTCCAATTCCCTATATACAAGCTCCCATCAGCCCATCTAAATGTCCCATTTCCCTTAGGCACTCCATCTTCCCAATTCCCGTCATATACATTCTCATTTTTCCAACACAACTTACCTTTCCCACATATAACACCATTCTTCCATTCACCAGCATAACAATTCCCAGTCTTCCATGTATACTTACCATGTCCTTCTTGTAATCCTCGACTCCATTCTCCATCATAACAATCTCCATTCGCGTATTCCTTAACACCATGTCCATGTTTCAAATTCATCACCCAAGAACCTCTAAATGAGTCCCCATTAGGCGCCGTATACGTGCCTTCACCATCCATATATCCACTCTTGAAATTCCCCTCATACATAGCTCCAGAGGGCCAACTAAATGTACCTTTTCCCATCTTTTTGCCTCGAAACCAATTACCTACATACATGCACCCATCAGTCCACCAATATTTGCCGTGTCCATGGGGGAAATTATCGACCCAATAGCCACTATAGTAATCTCCATTAGGAAGGAACCTCTCCGAATGATAAATTTCTCCACTAGTGTGCCCCTCGTTGTCATTTTCTGGATCTAGTTGATCAATAATCTCTTCCTCAGCCTGAGATGGTCCATAGGTACCAAATATTGTGTTGGCTCGTTTCCTCGCTACTGCCTGTGTTTTCTTCACGGTTGCCTCCCAAGCCTTCATGATAAGATTAAATCCTTTTCTTCCAGTAATTTTCCTTTATCTCGATATGTATTTATGGTTTTAATTGGATAATAGCTAAAATAGGTTGATAGATTTTCATAATATTCGGCCTGGATGACGAAATGCATCAAACCAGCTATTGTTGATCAGCCATGCAAAGACATGCAGATGATGAGATAGAGAATCACTCTCCTCTTTCATTCTCTCTCTCCCTCTCTCTATCAGCTCCGTCTTGCTCGCTCTCTCTCTCTCCTCTCCTAACGTGCGATGGAATGAAGAAAAAACCAACACAAACCAAGAACAATCACTTTCTTTGTCCATTTTTTTGACTCTTTATATATATATATATATATATATATATATATATATATATATATATATATATATATTCTATTACTTTTTTTTTAATTTAAATTTTTATAGTTTAAAATATTTTGAGTGGTACTCTACTAAAGTAACGAGTACAAGGACGCAATTAATACATTGTTAGTCTAATGAATAAATGAATTACCAACATAATGCGGAAAAGATCAGAAAATATTAAGTAATTAGAAGGAGCCAACTAAGTGGTAGATGTTTTTTTTCCAAAGTGGACTTGTTCATGTTCTATTACAGCTAGAACGGCTATTAAATTTAAGGCTGCGTTATACTTGGAAGGATATGCGTATTTAGGGTTATCTAATTTTCCGTATTTAGAGATAGATTCTTTAATTTCAAATAAACCTAGGGACATTCTTTCGTTTTTAAAATAATAAAATTATTTTGTGGATGGGGCTTGGCAAAAATATCTTAAAGAATCACCAAAGAAGGAATGTCACATTGTTCTTATAAAGGATGGTTTTGGTTAGAGTGTGGGTGGCAGCTGCTTTCAGATTCATTTTGTTAAGTGCCCAAAACGTGTACGACAATATGAATAAGTCCATTTGAGCATCAAATACAATTTCCTCATTTTTAATACTAAACTTCAATAAATACTAATAGTAGTTTTATCATCATATTTGTAAATATTTAGCATCAACATTTGCATATACTGGGTTGGGAAGTACTTTAAGGAAATGAATATTCTTGTATATAGTAAAATATACTATATTAAGTAATTGCATAAGAGAATGACACATGGCACCAACGGCAGATGGTAGCTAAGACCAAAGACAACTGTTCTGTTTGCTACGGAGAGAATGATGCTCATTAAAATATAATAATTATCTCATCCGGTAGCATTTAATAGAGAATATTCAACAACATTTAATATATTGCCCGTTACAAGGAATTTCTTATTCATGCTCACCGTTACACATTCTTCAATGACCCTCATAATTGACATTAAAGAAGGGCATGATCCGAAGACCTTGTTCCATGGGTAAGCTATAAATAGTGAGCTTTTTTACCATTGTAAAGGAGACGACTTTTCTGGCAAACTTATGCTATAATATTCTACTCAAAGCTTTATACGACTTTACCTTTTTACTTTCTGGTATCATTATTGTTGTGCCCGGAAGCCTTTTTCCTAGAACAAATGTTTCTGCTATATCGTCTTTATCTCAAAGCTAAGTATTGTGTATTTTTTCAATTCTTTTATTATTTCAGGATTGTATTAATTCATTTATCTATAAATTACGTATAAATTCAATTGTATCATTTTACAGGTAAATAATTCTCACTCGCAAGTTTTTCATATAAGTCAGAAGTACAATTTCAACTTTCAAATACTTCCTCTTTTCAACTTTAGCTTCAATTGATTGTCCAAACACCTATTTCTTTCCCAAAAAGGAGAAAGTAAAGAAAAGAGAGACTCCAAAAGTCAATCTATGTTCACATTATCCTATCTTTATTTGAAGTAGGGAGAAGAAAAGAAAGGACTGAAACAAGAGGATAGGGAAAACGGTGCAAAACATGGAATGTTTTTAGGGATGTACAAAAGTCAAGTATACACAAAAATTCGATTCGAAAAAGGTTATTCGATTAATAGTGTCGATAGTGGTCTCAAGCAAATTTCTCCTTCATTCTCTCTTTTGTCTCATTTCTTATACTAAACTCAGAGAGTTTTTCATTCGTCTTCGATTCATCTCTCTGCTTCGGTTCCAGCTTTATTCCAATCTTCATCTCAGCATCTCACAGCTCAATAAGCAATGATGGAAAGAAAACCAAATGAGAGAACTATCCCTACAAGTTCAACAAATAAAAGCGCAAAGCACACTGCTATAAACCCATCCCACAAGGGGGAAATAAAACACATGGAATAGGCAAAAGGGATCATATCCTAACACAACATCGTTGTAGTGCGTAACCTGACCCAAACACACTGGCCGACATGGAATACCTCAGCGAACCACAATTCTTACAATCAACAAACACATGCGTACCAACAGCGAGCACGCCAAGAACTACCATAACCTTGGAGACAGGGATAGCACCATGTACCACAAATATGAAAAATACGACCAAGTGCAAAAGCAACTTGACATCCCAAGAGCCATCTCGCTCAATCTTTTCCATAAGGCCCAAATAAAACCACATCATGTGTGTAACAATAGTCTCACACAACCCATCATAGCATAAGAGAGTAACAAATGAAATATAACAGAACATGAATAAGATCAACTCTAGTTGATGGCACACCCCTCTACTAGCCCTGTGGGGTAAACAAACATGATCTGATGTAGAGTGCACATTCTCATTAGGCCTACCAAAGGACTCTCAAATCAACTCCAATAATCCCCAAATTAGGTAAATAACCTTCCAAAAAATCCACAATAACCTAACCCTAACACATACAATTAGCCGTCAAACTCTTAATATATCTTCACCATTCACAACCAAGGAACAATCTGCCTCTGGGAATGTCAGATTCTAAACCCTCAAAATGCAGGATTCTCCCAACTCTACCACTCAAATTATTGGCGCATTCCTCATACAAAATCATCTCACGAGAAATACCCTCATGAACCTTCCGTGCCACAGAGCAAAATCTGAACATCGGTATGCAACAACAAGGCGATTACCATAATATCAGTCAAACATTCGTTACTCAAAATATAATGCGTCTTCTGAAATGCACACCTTCTCATGTGCTACCAAGTAGTGTCAGAATTCTTCTAAACATATGAAATTATTCATGACGTCTAGGAATCATGACCTCCCATTCGAAACTGAATAGTAACCTTGTACATGAAATCTCAATCGTACACTGTGCACCATATCTATCATGCCATCTTATAAAAATATGAGAATCTCATTATCACCTCTGAATCACAAGTAGGATACACACTCTATCAACTAGAACCCTTCCACTTGACCCCATCAGGGAGAGAAATCACAACATGCAACATACTCCCCATGCCTATAGAAGACATTTGTCTCAAGTCGTGGTCGAAACCATCGATAATTCTTCGAAACCCATTTGTACAAAACTAAGCCATCAAAACTGAATCTCTCTACATCAACCAAGTTACGTAGGTTACCAAACACAAGAGTATTTCCACAAGCACTTGTATAGTTTCACACCAGGGAACCGATCACTACTATTACTATGATGATCCAAGCCACTACTAAGCTGACCCATTTCTTCGAGTTCCTCTTGACTTGCCTTTAAATTAACACTTCTCCTTGCTAGTACATCCCTAGAGATCCTAGGATGAAACCATGTCGCCGTTAGGCTCATAAGCCACTGTAGTCCCTCTTAAGCACCTAATAGTACCACAACTGAAATGCCCACTCTGAAAAGACCTTCTATGAATTTGAAGTTGTTTCTTTAACCTCTCTGATACTGGAATGTAGAATCAATAATGATATAGAAATATCGCAAATCTCAGCATCATCCAATGCAAATCTCAAATCTTAGCCTTATATAAATCCGGAAAACCCTCAAATACCACTTATGAATCTTGATCTTATTAGAACCTTCCCAAGAGTCACTTACCTACTCTAATCCTTGATGCACGGCCAATACACGTAGAATGACTTGTGCACGATTAGAACCTGAATACTCTAAAAGAAACACCCCATGAATTCCTTTTCCTTGCACTCATGACCACAATGAATATCAAACCTGAATCGTTCCAAGATTTCTATATGCCCATGAAATGTAGTACATCATGCATCCAACAATTTTCTTCCCTGCATCATCCTCAAAATTATCCCCTTCAAGTCATGATTGATCCAGATGCATGCCTCAATCCAAAACTAATATAACACATAACTATGCAATTTGATCGTCGATGGTAGACTCGTCCACTTGGCTCGAATCCACAAAACATAACATTTGATATTCCACAATACACTTCCTTCATAACTACCACAGTCTCGCATTATTACTCAGTTGAATTATTCATAAGCTTATGTAGCACTAATCATAATACACCTCAAATCATCTACCAAGTGCATATTCATCCTCGTGACAGTCGTGCGAGCTTCCTCAAGCAATATGAATTCAAATTACAGCACATACATCCCAGTGTTTGTCACACCCCAAAGATGGGGAGGCGTGGCTGGCACTCAGTGTCATACTCGGCTCAAGCGTACCACTATGTAACTGTAAACCCTGGAGGGGTAACCCTCAACTTAGGCCGATGAGGATTACCTACAAGCATCCAATACCAACCAAGGCTTATAAAGCCTTACATTGAAATCTTCTGAAGTTAATAACTAATTTCCTGAAGGATAAACACTCCAAAACATATATACATAACTACGCAAGCCAACGAGGTCGTCGTGAACGTCTACAACCAGCAATACCAAATTGAACATGTACACATGGCCGGCAAGGCCATAATAATAACATACAAAATATACAGAACTTATCTATAAGCCTCTAGATAATAGAACTGTATCATGGTCGAAACAGGGCCCCAGCCTGCCCATCAAATTTGTATTTACAAAATGGACTCCAAAGTCTAGACCTTCTAACTCCAGGGGAGTGCAACTTACCGATCAAGCTGATGTTTGGCTATGTATTTTTGAAAGTTCTATCCAGTTGTCTATTAGGACCTGTAGGTATGAAATGCAGTGCCCCCGATAAAAAAAATGTTAATACGGAATAATAGACCGAGTATGTAAGGCAATAGAATAGCTAAAAGCTGAAATTGAACTAAAGTGCATAGTAAAAGCCAGGGAATGCTTTGAAACATACTCATGTGTTTCGAATCAACACAATGTAATATAGTGATATTATAGCTAGTCGGCCACATATAGGGCGCGATGTATTTCTCACTGACCAAGTGGCCGGCAATGGTAAAACTCTCACTGACCGTTAGGCTAGGAAGGTATAAAGTTTTACTGACCAAGTGGCCAAGCAAATATAAACACTCACTGACCAAGTGGCTAGAGAAATATAAACTCTCACTAACCAAGTGGCCAAGCAAATATAAATTCTCACTGAACATAAGGTCAGGCATTAGTATCTGTCATTGACCAAGTGTTCATGCAACATAAAATATATGTATATGATGTTGTTCATCACGTATATAGTAGAATGTATGAGGGTCCATACGTAACTTCTCTATTTCTATCCAATATCATGAAATTACACAAAGCGGAGAAGAACCCATCTCAATAAGAAATGATGAAAATATACATGCGTTTTTCTAAAAAGTTATTCGAATACTTAAATAGCTTTAAAATAATCAAAAAATGATATATGTTAATCGGAATCAAGGGTAATGTGATCTAGAGAATGTTGAATAAATGAGATTAATGATTATGATGTAAAAATCAAGATATAAGAACGGTAATATGTATAATAGACTTTTTTCAAGAGAGAGAGAGAGAGTTGTATATTTTCAATAATGAAATACACATGAGTCTTTACAATGGGAAAGGTCCCCTTTATATACTAAGGGACCTTCCTCGAAATAATACAAAGGAAGTACAAGAGCTGGTGGCCTCGATATACGAGTGTCAGAGCTTGATGTGACATTGCAGCGAGTCACGTCACTCGGTCCGTTTATTGACTGGGGCCGACCTTAATTGAGTCGACCATGATAAGGCTGCTTTCCTTGGTGAGGCCGTATGCGGACAGTACATGGAAGTGGGGAACCAAATTTACCCAATACAGATAGTCCCTCCGTTTATTGGGGACGCACTCGAAAGGCATTTCCAATGAACGGACATACATGCTCGACGCCTACGAGAATTTGGTCGTTCCTGTTGATACCCCTGTATGAGATGTGCTCCTGTGTGAAGAGGAGGAGATGTTGGAGAGGAGGCAGCGTCAGATTCTTACTGGTAAGGCCGTGGCTACCCAGACGGGAAAGGCTAGGCCATCACGCCCTGAATCAAGGACGACTTTTATAGCAGAGGCTATTCGCTCAGGGAGGGCTGATCTTAGGAGGGAGGCCGCGGAGAGGAGAAGTGAAGACACGGACGTGGCGGGCTGGGGGCAGCCACGAAGGGCGCAAATATTGGAAGTAGGTCCTTGGACCGGGTGGAGATGATGGCCGGGCAATCTTCTCGTCGTATAGTGATCCCAAGTCACTATAATTTGTTAGAGAACTATAAAGAGGTGGCCTCCAGTATGACGCTCTTGTGCGCTGGTGCCGAGCGTGCGACCCTGGTGGAGCTTAGTGATAAAGTCTTGGCCCAAAGGGTGGCAGGTACGGCCTTACAGGTATGCCTTTGCCTTGCTTGATGACCTTTCTTTTTTGTAGAGTGTCAATTTTCCCGTACTTACTTGGTGTCTTTTCCAGACTCTTGTCTTAGAGGTGGAGAGGAATCGGCGCCGGAAAGAGAAGATGGCCAGATACAACAGGTTGGTGCAGAAGTACAATAAGACACGGGAGACGCACCAAACCTTGGTCGACATGTACAAGCAGGACCCCAGCTTTAGGGTGGTTCATGAGGGCCTAGTGGAGTCTGAGGCGCAATTGAAGAAAAGAGTGGCCGAGATGGAAAAGGTTGAAGAACAGCTCATGGTCGCTGTTGCTCGGGCCGCGGAGATGGAGGTTCTTATCCAGGCTAAGGACAAGGAGTTGTAGCTTGGTCGTGTTGTGGCGGAGGAGGCGTCAGAGTTGCGCACCCAGGTTGCAGCTCTAATAGAGTAGCTGAATGCTACGAAGGCCGAGGTCAAGGAGCTTAAGCTAGACTTTACACAAGCCGATACATCTCGTGAAGCGCACGAGATGTGGGTGTATGCAAGGGCTAGGCTAGTCGTGCTTGAGGAATTCCTGGTGGCTGGTCGAGCATTTGAAGCGGAGGTTGAGAACCAGCGCCAATTGGTTAGAGCTGCACGTGAGGCGGCTGGCTATGGTCCTGAATCACCGGCCCAGGAGAGGGGCAACTTTGCATACATCAATCGCTTGGAATCCAGCTCTTGGATTTCCAGGGCGTACCCTCCCGAAAATGAGGGCGGTCCACTTGAGGGCCTGGCCGGGCTAGATAAGTAGTGGTCTCTTAGGGTCATTGTAAATATGCCTGTACATACTGATTTTGTATCATGGGTGTTTGTCCCCTTTGGTAAAAATATATAATTTTTGTGGTAAGTAATCTATTCTATCTTTTGGCATGTCGACATACTTTTCATTACTGTAGTTGCTTAGAATTTGTCGTCCATAGCCGTGCAAAGCTAGCTTGATGGTTTTAGTCGTATAAAATAGGCGGCCGTAGCCTTGTGAATACGATGGCCATAGCCATGTACAGATAAAGGCTGTAGCCTGATAAAAATGATGGCCATAGCCATGTGAATAAAGGTCGTAGCTTAATGACCTTAGCCATGTAAAACGACGGCCATAGCCATGTAAAATAAAGGTCGTAGCTTAATGGCCTTAGCCATATAAAACGATGGCCATAGCCACGTAAGATAAAGGTCGTAACCTAATGGCCTTAGCCATATAAAACGATGGCCATAGCCACGTAAAATAAAGGCCGTAGCCTAATGGCCTTAGCCATATAAAACGATGGCCATAGCCATGTAAAAGAAAGGTCGTAGCCTAATGGCCTTAGCTATATAAAATGATGGCCATAGCCACGTAAAATAAAGGTTATAGCCTAATGGCCTTAGCCATATAAAATGATGGCCATAGCCACGTAATATAAAGGCCGTAGCCTAATGGACTTAGCCATATAAAATGATGGCCACAGCCACGTAAAATAAAGGTCGTAGCCTAATGGCCTTGGCCATATAAACGATGGCCATAGCCATGTAAAATAAAGGCCGTAGCCATATAAAACGATGGCCATAGCCGTGTAAAATAAAGGTCGTAGCCTAATGGCCTTAGCCATATAAAATGATAAACATAGCCATGTAAAATAAAGGTCGTAGCCTAATGACCTTAGCCATATAAAACGATGGCCATAGCCATGTAAAATAAAGGATGTAGCCTAATGGACTTAACCATATAAAACGATGGCCATAGCCCTTTCATTCATTTGGAAATGGTCGTAGCCTTTCCATTCATTTGGAGGTGGTCGTAGCCTTTTTATACATCTGGAGATGGCCATAGCCTTTTCATTCATTTGGAGATGGTCGTTTCCTTTTTATTTATTTGTAGATGGTCGTAGCCTTTTCATTCATTTGTAGATGGTCGTAGCCTTTTTATGCATCTGGAGATGGCCGTAGCTTTTTCATTCATTTGGAGATGGACGTAGCCTTTTCATCTATTTGGAGATGGTCGTAACCTTTTTATACATCTGGAGATGGTCGTAGCCTTTTCATTCATTTGGAGATGGTCATAGCCTTTTCATTCATTTGGAGATGGTCGTAGCCTTTTTATACATCTGGAGATGGCCGTAGCCCTTTCATTCATTTGGAGATGGCCGTAGCCTTTTCATTTATTTGGAGATTGCCGTAGCCTTTTTCTACATCTGGAGATGGCCGTAGCCTTTTTATTCATCTGGAGATGGCCGTAGCCTTTTTATACATCTGGAGATGATACTAATCCAGTCCGTGTATCAGGTCTGGCTTGGAGAGTACACTTGCGCTGCAAACATCTCCAGGTGACCCCTTTGCCGCCTCATTAAAAAATTTCCCAAGAAAACCCAATTGGGACAAAACTGGGGTAAGGAAAAAAGAGTACGACTCAGGTGTCAGCTTAAGTGGAAACGATTTAGGTGAGCGACGTTCCGGTTGTTTTGGAGTGTCTTTCCTTCCATTGTCTCTAGTTGGAATGATCCTTTCCCGGCCGTCGCCGTGATTTTGTAGGGTCCATCCCAATTTGTGCCCAATTTTCCTTCACCTGGGTCTTTTGATGCCAGAGTCTTGGCCTTGAGAACGTAATCCCCTACTTTGAGCGGCCTTATTTTTGCCTTTTTGTTGTAGTATCTTTTGACTTGTTGTTTTTGGATTACCATTCTAATGTAGGCCATTCTCTCCTTTCTTCAGCTTCATCAAGATCTTGGAGCCTGCTGACGTCATTTTGCGTTCTGCTGGTGTGTGAGTATCTAAAGCTGGGTTCTCCCACTTCGACGGGTATGACCACGTCGGTTCCATAAACCAATGAGTATGGGGTTTCTCCGGTGCTAGATTTGGGCGTGGTTCTATGTGCCCACAAGACTTCGGGTAGTAGTTCGTGCCATAGCCCCTTGGCATCTTCGAGCTTCTTTTTGAGTATGTTCAGAATTGTTTTGTTGGAGGACTCCGAGTGATCGTTGGTGGCGGGGTGGTATGGCGTGGATAGTATCCTTTTGATGCGCCATTTTTCGACGAACTCGGTCGTTTTTTGACCGATGAACCGGCGCCCATTATCTCAGCTGATTTCTTTGGGGATGTCAAAATGGCATATGATGTTCCTCCAAATGAAGGTGATGACTTCTTGCTCCCGTATTAGTGCGTACGCACCTGCTTCCACCCACTTAGAGAAATAGTCAGTTAAAACAATTAAAAATCGTACCTTTCCTCGTCTTGGGGGTAGCGGGCCGATTATATCCATCCCCCACTTGATGAATAGCCAGGGGATGTGACGGAATGGAGGGGTTCTCCTGGTTGGTGTATCATTGGGTAGAACCTTTGGCACTGCTCCCATCGGCGGACATACTCCGCTGCCTCTTTTTTCATGGTGGGCCAATAGTAGCCAGCGCGTATGATGCACCATACGAGGGCGCGGTTGCTAGTGTGGGCGCTGCAATGGCTATCGTGTACTTCTTCGAGTATAGGTCTTGCTTGTTCCGGTCCTAAGCACTTGGCTAGGGGACCACTAAACGTCCTATATTAAAGGTCATCGTTGATCATGCAGTATGGGGCGGCCTGTACGCGAAGCTTTTTTGCCTCTTTTTTATCAGGGGAAGTATCCCGTCCTGCAAGTAAGATATGAAATGGTTGCGCCAATCCCAAGTCAGGTGTAAGGAAAGTACCTCGGTGTGATCAATAGCTGAGTGGAGGAGTGTGATTACACTCTCTTTGTTGATGTTTTTGGTGGCGGAAGCCAGCTTCGCCAGGCTGTCTTCTTCGATATTCCGTGCTCTGGGAATTTTTTCGAAGCGGCATTCGTCGAATGAACTATCAGCCTATGGATTTCTGATTGGTACCTTTGTAACCTCTGTTTCTTGATATGATAAGTCCCAGTGATCTGGTTTACCACAAGCTAGGAGTCACAGTGTAGGAGAAATTGGCGAGCTCTGTACTTGGTGGCCAGTTTCATGCCTGCAAAAACGGCCTCGTACTCGGCCTCGTTGTTAGTCATTTCCGGGCATCATATGGACTGGCAAATCGTTTCGCTCGTGGGGACTTCAAGAACAAGTCCCAGTCCCGATCCCACTGCATTGGCGGCGCCATTCGTAAAGGACCCATAGGTCGTTTTCGGAGGATGTGCGATGTGCCTCAAGTTTTGCCTCTGGCAGTACTCCCGCGCTGAAGTCGGCGATAAAGTCAGCTAAGACTTGTGACTTAATGGCAGTTTTTGGGAGGTACGTAATATCATGCTCGCTGAGCTCGACGGCCCATCTGGCGAGTCGCCCTGAGAGTTTGGGTTTGTGCAAGACGCTCCTTAGAGGGCAGGTCGTCACCACCTATATGGGATGGCACTAGAAATATGGTTGTAGCTTCCGTGAAGCTTCTACGAGTGCTAAGGCTAATCTCTCGAGGTGGGATACCGGGTTTCAGCGTCCACTAAATTTTTGCTGATATACTAAATAGGAGATTGCGTACCTTTATTTTCACGCACTAGGACGGCACTGACTGCGACCTCTGATAAGGCCAAATATATCAACAATGGTTCACCGGGGTTGGATTTTACCAGTAGGGGTGGTGATGATAAGTATGCTTTTAAGTTCCTCAGGGCTTCCACGTATTCTTCGTTCCACTGCAGTCCCTGGTCTTTTTTCAGTACACCAAAGAACTTGTGGTATCTGTCGGAGGAGCATGAGATGAACCAGGAGAGGGCGGCTATTCGGCCCGTTAATCTCTGTACCTTCTTCTTGCTGCTTATCATTTCTGGGATGGCCTCTATGGCTTTGATCTGGTCAGGGTTGACTTCTATGCCCCTTTGTGATACCAAAAATCCCAGGAACTTCCCTGACGCTACTCCAAAGGCGCATTTCTCGGGGTTCAATTTCATGTCACATCTCCTTAGTATTTCATAGGCTTCCTTAAGGTGGGTGAGATGGTCTTCCTTTTTTGATGATTTGACCAAAATGTCATTGATGTAGACCTCCATTATTTTGCCAAGTTGTTCTTTGAACATTGTTGTTACCAGCCTATGGTAAGTGGCCCCTGCGTTCTTGAGCCCGAAAGGCATTACTTTATAGCAATACGTCCCCGGTGGGTGGTGAAAGTTGTCTTCTCCTGATCTTCTTCAGCCATCATGATTTGATTGTAGCCGGAATACGCATCAAGGAAGCTTAGTATCTCATGGCCCGTTGTTGCGTCTATCAGCTGGTCGATGTGGGGTAGCGTGAAGGAGTCTTTCAGGAATGCTTTATTTAGATCAGTGAAATCTATGCACATCCGCCACTTCCCGTTATTCTTTTTGACCATTACGACGTTGGCGACCCATTCCGGGTACTTGGACTCTCTGATGGATCCATTAGCTAACAGCTTTTCCATTTCTTCGCTCACTGCTTCGTTAATGGCGGCGTTGAATTTTCTTCTTATCTGCCGCACAAGCGGGTGCAATGGGTCGATAATGAGTTTGTGGGAGGCAATTTCTCGCAGAATTCTCGGCATATCTGCATGAGAGAAGGCGAACAGATCCGCATGGTTAGATAAAAATTCACGGTACTGACATGGGTTTGATAGCCTGTGGCCTATGTAAGCCTTCTTTGCAGGGTCGCTGCTGTTTAGCTGAACGGGGTCGAGGTCTTCGACCGTAGCCTTGCTAGCCTCGACCTCCTTAGGATCTTTGATGGTGATCTCTGTCGGATGGACCTTCGTCCCCGACAGGGCTGATTGCTATACTTCTGCACTTGCTCTTTGGAGTTGCTTGGTGTGTGTGTAATCCTGGGCTATCTTATTGCATTCTTGGGCGGTGTGGGGCTCTCCCCAAATGTTTTGCACTCCCCATGGGGTTGGGAATTTCATTACTTGGTAGAAGCTGGAGGGGACGCCTTTCATGGCGTGTATCCACGGGCGACCGATAATGGCATTATATGTCGATTCTTGGTTCATCATATGGAAGGTAGTTTCCATTGTGACTCCACCTGCAAAAATGGTCAGCATCACCTCGCTTGAGGTTCTTTCCACGTCGGCATCAGAGTTATCGAAGATGATACTATCTTTACAGTCATCATACACTTCGTGAGCGATATTTCATTTTAGCTTGTGGGTGGTGGTGAATTTGACGTGATTGATCGTTGAATCGTTGTCATCTCCAATGATCATGTTGATGGTGCGTGTTGGTGAGGGCGGTCTTGGTGGGCCATGGTGTGGTTCCCGCCCTCGTGTGAAGTAGAGTTTTCCTTTGTCGCTGAGCAGCTCTTTTAAGAACCCTCGGTTCAGCATTCGGACTACCTCCTGACAGAGACCTATGCAGTCCTCTAATCTGTGTCCCCGTTCTTGGTGGAATTCTCACAAGGCATTTGACTTTTTGGTGGCGGGGTCGGACTTCATCTTTGCTGGCCATTGTACTTTGTTGCCCAGCTTTTCTAGCGCGTACATAACCTCTGAAGGAGATACGCAAAAGTTATGTGCATACAATGAAGGGGCATACCTCTGTCGTTCTTTAGTGGAGCGATATGTAGTTGCAAGGCGTCTGCTTGCCTCGGCGGTGGTGGGTGTGAGGACATGACGTATGGATGGTGTCTTTCCCTGTTGAGGCGTGGGATTTGTTCCCGCTTTCCCTCGTTGTGCCGGTCCCTTTGGATTTCTGGGTACACCATTGTCAACCTTCGGGTTGGTCCATTAAGGTCTTCATCATCCCCTCACGTACCTCGGTGCAATAGGCGTTGTGTATTTCTTCCCAGGTGGTGGGGGGATATTTCAGGAGATGGCTGAGTAGCTTCTTGGTCGCCTTCGAACCATCTCTGCTGAGCCCGTTCTGAAAGGCCGCAACCTCCATGCCTTCGGATTCGTTTGGTAGGCTCATTCTGACCCTGTTAAATTTGGCTGGGAACTCCCTGAGTCCTTCTCCTGGGGTCTGACGCACAGCAAAAATGTCGTTGACCCGTGCTTCCGCCTTCCTTGCCCCTGCATGGGCGGTAGCGAATTTATCCGCCATCTTCTCAAAGGTTGAGATGCTTTTAGCTGGTAACTGTGAGTACCACGTTAGGGCTCCTCCTGTCAGCGTCTCACCAAACTTCTTCAGAAGCACGGATGGTACATGTTCTTTCAACAAGTCGTTGCCTTTGACGGCTGTGACATAATGGATCAGGTGGTCCTCGGGATCGGTGGTCCCGTCATATATTTTCAAGTAGGGGGCATTTTGAAGGTTTTTGCGATAGGGTATGGCGCGGCTCTTTTCGTGTAGGGTTGTTCAACGAACCCCCTCCCCCCATGTCTCGCCTTGGCAGCAACTTAGGCGCGCCTGGGATCTTATCCACTCTTTCTTGGTGTTCCTTCATCTGGTCGCGGAGCGACCTGTTCTCGTTCTCCATTTCCTCCATCTTTTTTAGGATAGTTGTGAGTGTTCCGTCATTAGCCTTGACATCGACGGGTACGTTGTTTGTTCTTGTGACCTCGAGCTCATCCTTGGTTGCGACATGATCTGCTACTGGGGTGCATCTATCATTTTGAGGTGCTTTCTTGGCTAGACTGCTCAGAGTGCTTGTCAGCCATTCTTCTAGTAATTTTTTTATCTTTGGGGATGCTTCCTTATTGGTAGATGTTGAAGCTTCTCTTTCTCCTGGTTCCACCAGGTCTTCTGATGAGGGGGGTAAAGCTTCCACACCTATCAAAGTACTGGGGTTGTGTGTAGAGCATATCCTTCGGCAGCCGCATTGAGAGTGCCCGTGAGGTCTGTTCTAACCACCAAGATAGCCTTCATTCTAGCATGGTTCTCAGCCATTTTAGGTTGTAGAGAGTGGCTTTTCGAAGGATCTCTAGAAATAAACTACAGCTTTGATTCTCGAAGCCCCCACAGACGGCTCCAAACTGTTTTGCTAAAACGTTATTCGAATACTTAAATAGCTTTAAAACAATAAAAAAAATAATACGGGTTAATCGGAATCAAGGGTAATGTGATCTCGAGAAGGTTGAATAACTGAGATTAATGATTATGATGTAAAAATCAAGATATAAGAACGGTAAGATGTATAATAGACTTTTTGCAAGAGAGAGAGTTGTATATTTTCAGTAATGAAATACACATGAGTCTTTACAATGGGGGAGGTCCCCTTTATATACTAAGGGAGCTTCCTCGAAATAATACAAAGAAAGTACAAGAGTTGGTGGACTCGATATACGAGTGTCAAAGCTTGATGTGACGTTGCAGTGAGTCACGTCACTCGGTCCGTTTATTGACTGGGGCTGGCCTTACTTGAGTCGACCATGATAAGGCCGCTTTCCTTGGTGAGGCCGTATGTGAATTGAACATGGACGTGAGGAACCAAATTTACCCAATACAAGATGTAACACTTGTGAGATGCGAGATCCATAGTATGTGTTCCTTGTACAAGATTTATTCAACTCTTACTTATTACAAATACTTCCCAAAAATAAAAATTCTTGATCAATGGAGGAACAATATCACCATTTTTGTTCAATAAGGTACCAAAGTGGATGATTGACTGCCAATGAAAGAAAAGGGATAGCTATTACATACATTTCTCGCTTAGTCAACGGCTCAATATATATGTATATACTGCATCACATACTTCAACCTACACTAAGACATTAAAACCATGGTTAAGCTACGAACAACATAAAACATATTTCTATCTAGTAGCTCATTTCTAAGAAATTGGGGAGCATCTCCCCTATAACATTCACTTCCTCCCAATTTAAAATATCGTCAACAACAATAATAATAATATATATACGCTATACCATCAAAAATAAGCAACTCAAAAAATAGTACAATGAGCGGCAAGCACGATTTACAATTAAACGATTTATAGCTTTAAATCCCTTTTCCTTCCGCAATTTGTTAAAAATATTAACCACAATGTATTCATTTATTCATACTGATTTTCAGTCATAAAAAAAAACTTTAAAAAATACAATAACAGTCCATTAATACAATATAACAACACCTTAATGGAAACTCGTACTTAACTTGTCAAGGGGCAAGCTCGGCTTATAGCAAATAACACAACTCTTCCCTGCACTCTTCCTTCCTTCAAACTTCATAGCAGCAGCATCAACATTTCATATATAAGAAATTTTCATAAGGCTAGAAATATTAACACCTTAAAACACTCCAACATCACATAACAACTCAATATATGATTCTCGGCTGTGATTCGCATGTTCTAGCTTTAAATAGCTTAGCCAAGACATATAGACACTAAACACAAGATGAAAAGGGAGATTCTTACCTCAAAAGAGCAAGGAGAACCCGAATCCAAACTTACTTCGCCTTGAAGAATTCTCCAAATCACAAGCAAGGAGGAGGAAAGGAGTAAGACAATGTACGAATAACTTTCCCGGGGTGAAATCATGTCATAAACTCGTTGATCTTATTTGGGGTGGTAGGGGAACTTTTAGAGAGTGTTTAGGAGTGTTTTGGGTTTGATTTAGGCAAGAAATATAAGTTAAAATTACAAAGTGGAATCGCTCTTTATACTACCAGAAGGTTTCCATCGCCTCAAGTGGGTCCCAAAGGGGCTGCCTGTGCAATCTCGCAAAAATACTGTTTAGCTCAATGATGTTAGTATTTTGTAAGCCTACGAAATAAAATATAATGAACCCTAGAGATAATTATAGTTTCAAGAATTCCCATTGATTTGTAATAGACGATAATGGTAAACTTAACTTAAGAGGTAAACAATAGTTATGAACTAGAGAGAGAGGTCGTACTACTAGAGAATAAGACCGATACCCTTTTACAAAGAGAAGGTTTCCTTTAAATAGTACAAAACCTTCCTCGAATAAATAAATAATGACAAATAATTAAAAAAAAGTACAAAGTTTGGTGGCTTCCACTCAGCAAGTGGAGTCAGGTGCTAGACGGCGCCGTTCCTGGTTTGGACCGCACCCGCACTTGGGTCCCCCTTATTATAAAGGATGTGCCCACATGGAGTGGGGACGTGATGAGTCAAATTTAGCCCTATACAGTTAGTCCCTCCGTTCTTTGGAGACGTACTCGATGATCGTCTTCAATGGACGGACATGTACGATTCATTTTTTACGGAAATTTGGCCATGCCTGTAGGCGCCTTTTTTGCAGAATACGATCGTGATGGCATTGCTTGGGCCATTGACGTGTGACTTACCTTTATTAAGGTGATGTCAACAGTTACATGCGTCATCATTACACCTATTTCTGAGACTTGTTCAGAACGCGACGTGACATTTTAGTTTCCGGCGCCGGTTTTAGAACTGAGCCTCTTCGATTCCCGTGTGCTTTTCTCATATAAATAGGAGAGTGGTTCAAAGGGTTTCGCCTTTATATCCTTCAGAAAGTTTCTTTTTCTTTTTTCTTCATCCTTCTTCCCTGTAACAGTTATATCGCTTTTGGAGTGATACCTTCCCTGAGAATTATTTTACTCACCACCAATATTTCATTGTTCCATGCATAATATGGCAAAACGTCGAGAAAGTAAAAATACTAAGGGCAGTGCCTCTTCTAGCGTTCTACCCTTCTCTGATGGTGAAGGGGAGAGAGCAGGAAAGACCCTAGTTCCATTAACGGTAGATAACATTTTGCCGAAGGATTTAAATGTGAGAAATGACTTCAACACGGCAAGCCCCTCTCAACCTTTGGAAGAGAGCGATTTACTTCAGTCCCACCTGGACGTTCTCAGGACCAGGTTCAACATTCCTGATCATATTGAGATGGATTCGGCTGGGACGGACCACGCCAATGTACATAAGCCCGGCTTTTGTGCGTTTTATGAATACTCATTTAAGATTGGGTACAGCTTCCCGCTTAACTCTTTGGCGGAAGAGCTTTGCCGCTACTTTAATGTACGCCCTGAAGGTGTGTCGGATCCTCCCTACGCTTGCCGGTGAGTTCGGGGTTGTTTTTTTCGTTAACCATTGGTTATAGATGTTCAGCACAAACTATACGAAGGTTACCATGCTCGAAGAGCATTGTCATGAGGGCTGACGATAAAAGCTAATCGTGCGTTCTGGCGTATATTCTTCTTCGTCAGGACGTGCCATTTAGTCACCAATCCAAAAGAATTTCTGGAGGTGTGGAATGCAGGATGTAAGTACCTCTGCATGTAGTTTTGCGACGTTCCTTTTTGAATGACTTAACACTGAACTTACTTTCTTTCTTCTTCTATTTTGTTTGTAGTGGTGGCTCGCTCACCCCGCCCCGTTAGCGACATTAGGTCGTGGGTGGCGGGATTGATACCACATGCAGAGAAATGCCTCACCTAACCTGAATTTAGGTTGTACGGCCTAACTGGTAACAAACTTCCCATATATACATTTCTCGCATTCTATTAGCTCGGAGACCTTCTTACCTGATGTGTTTGTCGTTTGTCAGGTCTGGGTGCTTCCTCTAGGACAAAGAAGAAAAAGACTGAAGGCGGCCCGGCCAGAGCGAGGTCTGAATCCGAAGATATATTTGAGGGAAGTTCGCCCAGGGGTAGCCCCCCTTTGATAATCCCAACAAGGGACTGCATCGGTGGCCTCATTGGAGGCGGTACTTGAGGCTGCCTCTGTGGAGGTACCAGAGGCTTCGGCGGCAACAGAGAATGCTCCCGTGCCGGCACCGGAAGGTGCTCCAGCAGGGGCGAGTTCCGAAGGAGAGGAACTGTCTGAGAAAAAGATGTGGCGTCTGATTACTGGCAAAGGCATTGCCATTGAAGACGTGAGTAGGCCCAGTGAGCCTCGCCTAGTGCCAAGGTCGACCATTATGGCCGAGGTTATTCGTGCTCAGGAGGGCAGCTGCCGCCCGTTTGGCTCATGCATCAGGGGGCGGGTCGTCCTCCGCAGTTTATGTGGAGGCCATGGAGACTGAAAGGACGGGATCTAATGCCGCTCTCGAGGAGGCACCGGGCAAATCGGCCTGTGTGGAGATGAGGGCGGGTTGATCGACTCGCCGCATTGTGATCCCTGGGGAGTACAACTTGTTGGAGGATAGAGAGCAGGCTGCGGTGGATATGACCCTGTTGTGCGCAGCTGCAGAGTGAGAGTCGCTGAGCGATGTCAGCAACGGGGGCTAGTCAAGGCGGGTAGCTGGATCAGCTTTACAAGTAGCTTTCAGCCCCATTCCTTTATTTTGTCATTTAAAACGACTGTAGTCTGTTTTGACACGCTTCTTTTCTTCCTTTTCATACCCTCATTTGGAGGTGGAGAGGAGGCGGCGTGAGCAAAAGAGAGCGGCCACCTTCTCCAAGATGTCAAAGAAGTACAGAAAGGTTCGTGCCAAGCATCGGGCATTGGCGGACATGTTTGAGCAGGATCCCCAGTTCCGGTCGTTCCGCGAGGGCCATAAAGAAATAGAGACTCTATTGAAGAAAAAAGTGGCGGAGCTGAAGGCGTTGGATGGAAGGATGATGGCTGCCTTTGCCCCAAATAGTGAGCTAGAAACTCTTCTCCGGTCAAGGGAAGAGTACTTGGAGATTAGCCGCGGGATAGCGGACAAGGCTACGGAATTACGGGCTCAGATCACTACCCACAGAGCCGAGTTGGACACCAGGACGGCTAAGACGGAGGCCCTTAGGCAATCTCCCCCACAAGATATCGTGCACCGTGAGGTGCACGAGACGTGGGTGTACCACGACGCCAGATTGGTCGTCTTTGAGGGGTTTTTGGCGTTAGTCCGAGTCTCCGAAGTAGAGGCAGCGAAACTTGACTCACGTTGCCAAGAAGCGGCCGGTTATAGCTCCGACTCACTTGGTAAGGATGGCTATAATTCTGAGGATGTCAATCGTCTAGAGTCCAGCTCATGGATTTCCAAGACTTACAAGCATGGGGGCGGCAGCGGACCTGACACCGACCAAGCGGGTCATGATGGCAGGGGTGGTGAAGGCCCTGAGGTCTTGTATATGAACCTTTTACATGTGTAATTTTTGTAGAAGTTATTGTGTATATCTTTTTTGGATGAATAAAATATAATTTTTCTTCCTTCCCCTTGCCGTTTTTTCTTTCTTTCATTCTTTAGAGCTTTTGTCGCGTCCTTTGTTGATCGTTGGTGTTGGCAACTTTGGTTAAATTTTAGATTAATGGTTTTGGCCGTAATAGATCAATGGTTTTGGCAACTCTTTTTGGGTCGTTTATTCACCATGGTCTAGTCTTAGGTCGGTCGTTTGTAAGGATGGCCTTAGCCATAATGTGATCAATGGCCTTGGCCATGATTGAACTGATGGCCTTAGCCATGTAGGCGACTTCGACTATTGTCGAGTCATTTATTTACCGTAGTCGAATCTTAGGTCGACCATTAGTGAGGATGGCCTTAGCCATAATGTAACCGATGGCCTCGGCCATGATTGAACTGATGGCCTTAGCCATGTTAGCGACTTCGACTATTGTCGAGTCATTTGTTTACCGTAGTCGAATCTTTGGTCGACCGTTAGTGGGGATGGACTTAGCCATAATGTAATCGATGGCCTTGGATATGATTGGACTGATGGCCTTATCCCCTTTAATTCATTGACTGTAACCTTTCATATGTTGGAGATGGTTGTATCCTTGCATTCATTGGAGATGGTCGTAGCCTTTCTTACATTCGAGATGGTCATAGCCTTGCATATATTGGAGATGGCCGTAGCTTTTCTTACATTGGAGATGGTCGTAGCCTTGCATATATTGGAGATGGCCTTAGCCTTTCATACATTGGAGATGGTCGCAGCCTTGCATATATTGGAGATGGACGTAGCCTTTCATATATTGGAGATGGCCACAGCCTTGCATATATTGGATGGATGTAGCCTTTCATATATTGGAGATAGTCGTAGCCTTGCATTCATTGAAGATGGCCGTAGCCTTTCTTACATTGGAGATGTCCGTAGCCTTGCATATATTGGAGATTACCGTAGCCTTTCTTACATTGGAGATGGTTGTAGCCTTGCATATATTGGTGATGGTCGTAGCCTTTTATACATTGGAGATGGTCGTAGCCTTGCATACATTGGAGATGGGCGTAGCCTTTCATACATTGGAGATGGTCGTAGCCTTGCATATATTGGAGATGGTCGTTGCCTTGCATATATTGGCGATGGTCGTAACCTTTCTTACTTTGGAGATGTCGTAGCCTTTCTTAAATTAGAGATGGTCGTAACCTTGCATACATTGGAGATGAAGCTAGTCCAATCCCTTTATCATGTCGGCCTGGAGGTCGTCATGAGAGGTTGACATGATAACTTTGTTTCGCAAATATTCCCAGGTTCCCTCCATCGCCTCGTTAAAAACCTCCCCGAGAAAACCCAATTGGGACAAAACTAGAGTAAGGGAAAAAGAGTATGACTCGGGAGATGCCTTTAGAAGTGGAAATATTTGAGGTGAGCAATGTTCTGGTTGTTGTGGAACATTTTTCCTTCCATTGTCTCTAATAGAAAAGCGCATTTGCTGGCTACTGATGTGATTTTGTAAGGTCCTTCCCAGTTGGTGCCCAATTTTCCTTCACTTGGGTCTTTGGACGCCAATGTGTTGGCTTTGATGACGTAATCTCCCACCTTGAGTGTTTTTAATTTGCCCTTCTTGTTGTAATATCTTTCCATTTGTTTATGGGCAACCATTCTGATGTGGGCCAATTCTCTCATTTCCTCGGCCTCGTCGAGGTCTTGGAGTCTTTTGGCGTCATTTGTGTTCCACTGGCGTGTGAATTAGGCTTGGTTCACCGACATCGACTGGTATGACCGCATTGGTTCCGAAGATTAGTGAGTATGGTGTTTCCCCTATGCTGGATTTGGGTGTGGTCCGGCAACCCATAATACTTCGAGTAGCAGCTCGAGTTGTAGCCCTTTTGGCGCCCTCGAGTTGCTTCTTCACTATGTTTAATATTATTATATTGGAGGATTCCGCTTGGCCGTTGGTGGCAGGGTGATATGGCGTGGAAAGTAATCTCTTGATGCGCCATTTCTCGAAGAAATTCGGTCCTTTTCTGACCGATAAACTGTCGTCCGTTGTCACAACTCATTTCTTTGGGGATGCCGAAGCGGCATATAATATTTTTCCAGATGAAAGCGATTACCTCCTGTTCGTGTATTTTTGCATACGCACCTGCTTCTACCCACATGGAAAAATAGTCAGTCAATATTAATAGAAATCGTACCTTTCCCCATCGTGCGGGCAGGGGGTCGACTATGTCCATTCCCCATTTGATGAAAGGCCATGGGGAGGTGACTGAATGGAGGGGCTCTCCAGGTTGGTGTATCATGGGGGTGTATTTTTGCCATTGCTCGCATTGATGAATGTATCTTGCCGCCTTCTTCTTCATGGTGGGCCAGTATTAGCCGGCCCGTATGATGCATCGTACGGGGGCGTGATTGCATGTATGAGCACCGCAATGACCGTCGTGTACTTCTTCGAGCACCGGTCTCGTTTGCTGCGGTCCTAGGCACTTGGCCAAGGGTCCGCCAAACGTTCTCTTGTAGAGGTCTCTGTTGATTAAGCAGTACTGAGCGGCCTGCGTGCGGAGTTTCTTTGCCCCTTTCTTGTCGGATGGCAGCATCACATCCTATAGGTAAGATACAAACTGGTTGTTCCTGTCCCAAGTCAAATTTAAAGAGAATACCTCAGTTTGATTGATGACGGAGTGGAAGAGAGTGACAACGCTCTCTTTGTCGAAGTTTTTGGTGGTCGTGGCTAGTTTTTCTAAACTGTATGCTTTGATATTTCGTGCCCTTGGGATTTGTTCCAGACGGCATTTGTTGAACATGGCTATTAACCTGCAGATCTTTGATTTGTATTTTTGCAGTCCCTGTTCTTTGATTTGGTAATTCTGTGTGACTTGTTTTACCACGAGTTGGGAATCGCAGTGAAGGATGAGCCAGCGGGCGCCATATTTTAAGCGTAGCTTCATGCCTGCAATAACAGCCTCATACTCGGCCTCGTTGTTAGTCATTTTGGGGCATCGTATGGACTGGCCAATCGTTTCGCCCGTGGGGACCTCGAGGACAAGTCCCAGTCTCGATCCCGATGCATTGGCAGCGCCATCAGTGTAGAGGACCCATAGGTCATTATTGGTGGTGGCGCATTGTGCCTCAAGTTCCGCTTCTGGCAGAATTGGTGCAGTAAAGTCGGCTATAAAATCGGCTAGGACTTGCGACTTAATAGCGGTTCGGGGAAGATACGAGATGTCGTGCTCCTGAGCTCGATAGCCCATCTTGCGAGCCGGCCCGACAATTCGGGCTTGTGTAGAACGCTCCTTAATGGAAAATTTGTTATCATTTTTATGGGGTGGCATTGGAAATAGGTTCATAGCTTTCGTGAAGCTACGACCAGTGCCAATGCTAACCTTTCAAGGTGTGGGTACCGAGTTTCGGCGTCCACAAGGGTTTTACTAATGTAATAGATAGGGGATTGTGTACCTTTGTTCTCGCGGACAAGGAAGGCGCTGATAGCAACCTCTGATACGGCCAAATATACTAGCAGGGGTTCATCCGGATTTGCTTTGACCAGCAAGGGCGGCGAAGAAAAGTATGATTTCAGCTTCCTCAAGGCTTCGACGCATTCTTCATTCTATTGTAGACCTTGATCTTTTTTCAGTACGTTGAAAAACATATGGCACCTATCGGATGACCGTGAGATGAACCGGGACACGGCGGCTATATGCCCCGTCAACTTTTGTACCTGTTTCTTGCTGCTCAACACCTCAAGTATTGCGTCTATCACCTTTATTTGGTCTGACCTCGATGCCTTGTTTCGATACGAGGAATCCTAAGAATTTTCCTGAGGCTACACCGAAGGCGCATTTCTCGGGGTTTAGTTGCATCCCGTACCTCCTCAGTATTTCTAAGGCCTCCTTTAAATGACCGATATGGTCCTTTTTCCTTGCCTATTTTACTAGCATATCGCGGATGTAAACTTCTATGGTCTAGTCGAGTTGCTCTTTGAACATTTTGGTTACTAGTCTTTGATACGTGGCTCCTGCATTCTTGAGCCCGATGGGCATTACTTTGTAGCAGTATGTCCCCCGGTGGGTGATGAAAATTATTTTTTCTTGATCCTCTTCAGCCATCATGATTTGATTGTAACCGGAGTATGCATCTAGTAAACTTAGCAGCTCATGCCTCGCGGTCGCGTCTATTAGCTGGTCAATATGGGGTAGCGGGAAGGAATCTTTCGGACATGCCTTGTTTAAATCGATGAAGACTACACACATTCTCCACTTCCCGTTCTTCTTCTTGACCATGACGACGTTTGCGACCCACTGAGGGTACTTTGATTCCTTGATGGAATCGTTGTCCAGAAGTTTGTCAACTTCTTTGCTGACCGCTTCATTAATCGCGGCGTTAAATTTTCTTCTCATTTGCCGTACAGGCGGGAGTAATGGATCAACATTCAGCTTTTGAGTGGCGATTTCTCGCAGGATCCCCGGCATATCCGAATGGGAAAAAGCAAACAGGTCTGTATGGTTAGAGAAAAATTCACGATACTGACTTGCATTTGAAGGGTCGTGCCCGATGTACGCCTTACTTGTACGGTCGTCATTGTCTAATTGGACCGGGTCAAGGTATTCGATCGTAGCCTTACGGGATTCTATGACATCAGGGTCTTTGATGGCAATTTCTTTTGGGCGGACCTTTAGCCCCCGACATACCTGATTGCTATGCGTCTGCGCTCTCCCCTTTAAGTTGCCTTGTGGGCGCAGTCTTGAGCTATCTTGTAGCATTCTTGAGCGATGTGGGGCTCTCCTCGAATGTTGAATATCCCCACGGGGTGGGAAATTTAACCATTTGGTAGAAACTCAAAGAGACCGCTCTCATGGCGTGTATCCACGGTCGCCCGATAATCACGTTGTATGTCGTTTCCTGGTTCATCGCGTGGAAAGTTGTTTCCAGCGTGACTCCCCCTAGGACGGATAGCGATTTCTCTCCTGAGGTTCGTTCCACTGCATTATTGAAACCTGTTAGTGTTATGCAGTGCGGTATTACCTTATCCTCGAGTCCCATTAGTACGAGGACCCTCGGGTGGATAATACAGGCACCACTACCGTCATCAACCATAATCCTTTTAACATTCGTATCTGCGATACGTAAGGTAATAACTAACGTATCGTAATGAGGGAAAGACAAACCGCCAGCATCAGACTTATCGAAGATGATACTATATTCGAAGTCGTCATACCGTTTGTGGGTGATGGTTCGCTTCAGTTTGTGCGTAGTGGTGAACTTGACGTGGTTGATTGCCGAATCGTTGTTGTTCCCAATGATCATGTTGATCCTGCGGGCCGGTGAGGGTGGCTTTGGTGGCCCGTGATGTTGCTCCCGTCCGTGTGCAAAGTTGATTTTTCTTTTGTCATTGAGTAACTCCCTCAGGAACCATTGGTTCAACATTCTGACTGCCTCTTGTCGTAGACCTATTCAGTCTTCGGTTTTGTTTCCACGTTCCTGGTGGAACTCGCACAGGGCGTTTGACATTCTGGTGGTAGGGTCCGACTTCATCTTTGCCGGCCATTGCACCTTGTTCCCAGCTTCTCAAGTGCGTACACTATCTTTGAAGGGGACACACAAAAATTATGGGCAGCTAATAAAGGGGGCGTACCTCTATCATTTCGTAGTGGAGCGACATGTCGTTGTAGTGCGTCCGCGTGCCTGGGCAGCGGCGGGTGAGAGGACCTGCTGTAGGGTTGGTGCCTCTCCTTGTTGGGACATGAGCCTTGTTCCCGCCTTCCTTCATTGCGTCTATCTCTCCTGATCTCTGGATGTATCGTTGCTAGACGTTGGGTCGGTCTGTTGGGGTCATCCTCGTCTGCGCGCACCTCAGCTCAATAAGCATTGTGGATCTCTTCCCATGTGGTGGACAGGTACTTCATGAGGCGGCTAAGTAATTTTTTTGTCACCCTCGAGCCATTTCTGCTTAACTCATTTTTGAAGGCAGTGACTGCCATACCCTTCGATACGTTGGGTAGGCTCATCCTTACCCTGTTGAACCTATCTAGGAAGTCCCTAAGTCCTTCTCCTGTGGTTTCCCGAACGGAGAAGATGTTGTTGACCCTTACTTCTGCTTTCTTGGCTCCTGCATGCGCAGTGACAAACTTGTTCGCCATTTCCTCGAAACTGGAAATAATATTGGCCGGTAGCTGGGAATACCAGGTCAGTCCTCCCCTGTTAGTGTTTCGCCGAACTTCTTCACTAGTACAGACGGTACATGCTCCTTTGAGAGGTCGTTACCTTTTACGGCACTGACGTCATGGATTAAGTGGTCCTCGGGTTCTGTAGTTCCGTCGTACACTCTTAGATAAGGTGGCATTTTGAAGGTTTTCAGAATGGGGTATGGTGCAGCCTCTTCTGTGTACGGTTGTTCACCTCCCCACATCACGCTTTGGCAGCATTTTGGGGGCGCCAGGAATTTAGTCTACCCTTTCTTGGTGTTCCTTCATCTGGTCAAGGAGTGACCTGTTTTCGTTTTCCATTTCCTCCATCTTCTTGAGGATGGCTGCGAGAGCGTCGCCATCGGCCCGAGTTTCGAGGGGCGCATTGTTTGCGTGGGTGATCTCGGGTTCTCCTCCGACTGCATCAAGATTTGTGGTTGGCCTGCATCTGACATTATGTTGGGGTGGCTTCTCAATCAGGCCGTTTAGAGTGCTTGTTAACCCCTCTTCTAGTAGTTTCTTGACCTCCTGGGGGTGCTTCCTCAGATGTAGATGTGGAAGCTCCCTTTTCCCGCTAGATTGTTAGATCTTCCAGCGGTGGAGGTGGGATTTCTCCGCTTAAGGTGGTACTAGGGGTTGTAATCATGACCCCATCTTCACCGGCTTCGTTGAGAGGGTCGATGATACTGGTTGGAACATCAGCTATTGTTTTCATTCTTGCGTTTTTGTCAACCAATTTTCGTTTTTTGTGTAGTAAAGGAAGGTTTTTTGAAGGTTCTCTAGGTGCAAACTATGGTTTGATTCTCGAAATTCCCACAGACGGCGCCAAATTGTTTAACTCAAAAATGATGTTAGTATTTTGCAAGCTTAAAAACAATCAAATATATATATATATATATATATATATATATATATATATATATATATATATATATATGAGGGTAAACCGTAATCAAATATAATGAACCCTAGAGATAATTATCGCTTCAAGAATTTCCGTTGGTCTGTGAATAGATGATAATGGTAAACTTAACTTAAGAGGTAAACAATAGTTATGAACTAGAGAGAGAGGTAGAGATAGAGAGAGAGATAGGTCGTACTACTAGAGAATAAGACCGATGCCCTTTTACAAAGAGATTCCTTTATATAGTAGGAAACCTTCCTCGAATAATAAATAAAGACAAATAATAAAAAAGTACAAAGTTTGGTAGCTTCCACTCTGCAAGGGGAGTCAGGTGCTAAACGACGTCGTTCCTGGTTTGGACCGCACCCGCGCTTGGGCCGCCCTTATTGTGAAGGAAGTGTCCACCTGGTGTGGGGACATGATGAGCCAAATTTAGCCCTATACAAATACGAATATCTCGGTACCTCAATGTAGTATTGATGAACAGTTTAACGCGTTGGAATTTAAACTAGACTCGTAGATAATTAATTTGATGGGTAGATCACCCCGTAACTCCTAGTATATCGAGAGAAAAACTCAGTGACATTAGGCCCAAATTTCAGTAAAATAATAAATGTAATTTGTGATAATTTTTACCTACTTTTGTTTCAATTACCTAACAACATGACTTCCTTAAGATAATAAGCACTTCTAGTTTACCCTGAATGTACGGGTTATAATTTCTTTGACTCGTTTAACCTTCAACCCTCACGATACTTCCTTAACTTATTTTAATTCATCATTATTTTTGTAAAAACCTTAAGCTCTTCAGCTTATATTAATTCACTTAAGACGCATTTTAACATGAAAGTATGGGGTGTAACAATTTTATTCATGCATTTCAGTATCATACGTGATAATAAAGGGATAAAATAAGTGTAAGATATATAATTTGGAATTGGGATAAATATCGAATATAGTAGTTTCATATGAACGTACAATTTTATCTAAGTTAATTGTTAGTAAAGGCAAAAAGAAAAGAAGGTATGTAATTTCCTTTTATTGTAATAGATAGATGGTGTGTTTTCCATAGATTCAGGGCCGGCTCAATGATAAAACTAGGGGTGTTCAAAATCGATCCGAAACCGAAAACCAATCCAAACCGAAGCTTAATGGCTTACTGGTAACGGCTTAACGGCTTAACGGACGGGGAACGGATTGAATTTTTTTTATTAACGGCTTATCGGTTTGGGGATGGATTATTCAATTTTCTTAACGGCTAATCCGTTAACCCGTTAAGAATATAAATATATATATATATATATATATATATATATATATATATATATATATATATATATATATATATAATTTATTTTTATTTATATATATTAAATATAAAAAAATTAAAACCCTTAAAAATGATTAACAAAAGTTTATTTCTACTTCTAAGCATTTTTAATCTCGGGATCTAGATGATTTGCAGGTACTCGCCCAACATAAAGGAGATGAAGGTGATGGACAAGAAAAAAGTGAAGAGGGCAAAGCTATACTACCTCAGGGATAAAACGAACGCCCTGAAAAGACATTAACAAGCTAGCTCATATGAAGGTATACTGGAATAGGTGTTTGATCTATAATTGCCTGAAGAGATCTATCAAATTCTAGTAAACATGTATGTTAGGCCGATAAGCCGCCCAATAACCGCCCTAAAAGAGCTAACCTGATACCAATCCGCCCGATATCTTATCGGGTGGCTAACGGATTAATACATTTAAAAGCCGATAACCGCTAAGCCAAACCGTTAAGAGTAAAAGCCGCTCAATCCGCCCGATCAACACCCCTAGATAAAACTACTCAGGCAATTGCTTGAGGCCCCACATCTACGGGGGCCCCAAGCTTTTCTGATATACCCGGGTCTCTATAAAACAGAATGAAAAGCCCGGGTGGAAGCACAAATAAAAGGAGAGAGAAAGAGTAGAAAAGAAAGGGGGAAGAAGTCTAGTGCTTATTAATAAATTTTTTTTAAAAAAAATCTGATATTGATAAAAAGATGTATCGGTATTTGATGAATTATTAAAAAATATTTAGTATATAAAAAAAGTATCTTTCATAAATAAGGAAATTATGCGATCGATAGAGATAATTTGTGTGACGATCGCAAAGGTCATTACTATAATTCTCCCTTTCCCTACGCTTCTGAGGCCTTGAAAACTTCTTAATTGGTTGGCTCGATTTGCGAGCGTGGTAAGGGCGCGAAGCCAAAATTTTTTTATGTGGAAATATTTGAATTCTGTGTCAAAAACTATAAATTTTGATAATAATATTGCAATAGTTGACTTTGGTCAATGTTCCGGGTAAACGGACCCAGGCCCGTGATATGAAGGTCCCGGAGAGCCCACAAGGAAATTTGGGATCCTGGCGTATTCCCATAATCGAAATCTGAGGTCCCAGGCCCGAGTACGGAGCTTTTCTGTGAAATTATTTTCTGAAAATACTTAAGGAAAAATAAAAATGAAAATTGATCAAAAGTAATAGTATCGGGCTCGTACTTTGGTTCCGACGTCCAGTGCAAGTCTTAAATGGGCATTACGCGCTATCTGTAAAGTTTGGTTTAAAACGGACGTTGTTTGACGTGTTGCGGACTAAAAATAGAAAATTTGAAAGTCTTGAACTTTGAAATGAAAATCATGAGTTTTGGAGGTTGATTCTTTGATTTTGAAGTTAGTTTGGCGATTTGATTGCTCGAGCAAGTTTCTAAGATGATATTGAGTTAGTGTGTGGTTGGTTGGGAGCCCCGAGGGCTCGGAAGTGTTTTCGGGGGGGAGGGTTCGGGATATTTTAGAACCTTGGAACACATCAGAAAATCCAAATATGTTGCAGACCGATTTCCCCTTCGCGATCGCGTTCACCCTCTCGCGTTCGCATAGCCCAGCCTCCAGTATTCTACGTGATCGCGGAAGAGCCCCCGCATTCGCACTGTGTTACCAGTCCCTTCAACGCGTTCGTACTCTCCGCTTCGCGTTCGCGTAAGACACTTGGACCCCACCCCCCCTGACTTCCTTTTTCGCGATCGCGTGGAATTAATCGCGATCGCGATGCCTCCAGACTTCGTACATCGCGAACGCATCCCAATTTTCGCGATCGCATAGGCCAAATTCCTTCAGCGATTTAATTAGGTCCAGAACAGTGTTTTTCCGAGATACTTAAAAAATTCAATCACGAGCTCTCCTCCTACACTATCTATTAACGAACTCCAAGCCCCTACTTCACCATAACTCTTTGGGTAAGTGATTCCAATTTCATCCTTCCATTATTCCGTCATCTAATCATCAATTTTCTAGCCCTAAATCATAGTTTCATGGTAGAAATTAGAGATTTTGGGTAGAGTTAGATTTGTAAAATTTTGAGCGATTCAACCTCAGTTTAGGCTCGAATCTTGAAACAAATCATATATTTGGACTCGTAGGGTTATGAGTAATTGGAATTTGGTCAAAGCCTTGAGTTTGGACCATGTGGGCCCGGTGTCGAATTTTGATATTTTTGGAAGAAAAATTAGAAATGAATTTCTAAACTAGGAAAATGTGTCCTTATGCTCTTATTGATGATAATATTGAATCGATTTATGTTAGATATCGTTGGTTCGCGGTCGAATTCTATAGGAAAGACGATTGTTGAGCTTTGAGCTGCTATTTTCGGATTCGAGATAAGTGCTTGATCTAACTTTGGCTTGAGGGAATAAGATTAAGTTGATATTTGCTATGTTCTATGTGGAGTCGATGTATAGGTATGGTGACGGTTACCTGTGCGCCCGGGGCTAGCATGACCGTGAGTCATAATTGCTATTAAAATTTCGAAAGAAGTGAACAAATGTGGTAGCTACTTGCTAAATGAACTACGAAGTGATAGTTGAGAAGCAAATGAACTAAAACGGAAATTTTGGTACTTTTCCCTTGCCGGGACTTATTGTTGAGTTGTATTACCTTGCCGGGATTTATTGTTGAGTTATTCTCCCTTGCCTGAATATTTTTCCATGTTATATATTTCCCTTCCCATTTGGTTGTGACCATTGATTGGGTGAGGAAGAGAGAGTAAAAGCACGAAGGGTGATGTCGTGCACTATATATTTGACAGAAAAAGCATGTAGAGTGATGTCGTGTACTGTATATTGAGAGTAAAAGCACGAAGGGTGATGTCGTGCACTATATTTGACATTCTTCGTGAGAAATGAGAGTAAAAGCACGAAAGATGATGTCGTGCATTATATTTGTCATTGCTATTATTGCTAAAAGTCTTTCGCGTGTATTAATTAATTAATTCAGTATATAATTTGCTTTAGTTTAAGGTTACTGTGAAAATGATTAAAAAAGGGGTTGGCTTGCCTAGCTTCGACAGTAGGCGCCATCAAGACTCCTGATGGTGGGAAAATCCGGGTCGTGACAAGTTGGTATCAGAGAACTAGGTTACTTGGGTCTCACAACTCATGGACAAGCTCGGTAGAGCCTGAGGGATCGGTACGGAGACGTCTCTATTTATCCCCTAGAGGCTACAGAGTTAGGAAAAATTCACTTTGTTCTTTCTTATCGTGCAATTCTGTTTCTCAAATATTGATTGTCGTTCTACTCTGTTCTTCCGCAGATGGCGAGAACACGTGTGTCTTCTTCTTCCACACAGCAGTCCGAGCCCCCAACAGCAGCTCCTGCGAGAGGAAGGGGCCGAGGCCGTGCCAGAGGCCGTGGCAGGGGAAGAGCTCAGCCTCAGGCGGTAGTTCCAGAGGTGGAGCCTCATATTGACTTTGATGAGGAGGTTCCAGCTCCACCATCTCCAGTGGACCCAGCTCATGTCCCAGGAGGAGTGATGTTTTCTTCGGATCTGTAGGATGCTCTTATCCGCATAGTAGGCTTTATGGACAGTGTCGTTAGAGCGAGATTGCTGCCAGTAGCACCAGCCACTTCTCAAGCTGGAGGGGGTTCAGACTCCTGGTACACGTACTACGGAGCAGATAGCTCCCCAGACTCAGGTTCCGTTGGTTCAGCCCGCAGTGGCAGCTCCGACAGGCATTACAGCTCAGGCCGGAGATGGTACAGCCATGTCTTCAGATGCTTTGTGGAGACTTGATCGGTTCTCCAAGATTTTCACCACCACTTTCAGCGGTGCTTCATCGGAGGATACCTAGGATTTTCTATACAGTTGTCACGAGATCCTCAAGACTATGGGGATAGTAGAGACCAATGGGGTCGATTTTTGCACTTTCAGGCTTGTGGGATCCGCCAAGACCTGGTGAAGGGATTATCGCTTATCTAGACCAGCAGGGTCATCAGCCTTGACATGGGATCAGTTTGCAGAGCTATGTTTTGAGAAGTTTTGTCCCGTCACTCAGCGAGAGGCACTTCGCAGATAGTTTGAGCGCCTTCAGCTGGGCTCCATGATAGTTACACAGTATGAGACCAGATTTGTTGACTTGGCACGCCATGCAGTAGTGATACTCCTTACAGATCGAAAGAGGGTCTGGAGGTTCATTGATGGATTGATTCAGCCGATTCGCCTTCAGATGGCTATGGGAGTTAGAACTGATATTACTTTTTAGGAGGCGGCCAATGTGGCACGCCGAGTAAAGATGGCATTGGCTCGAGGAGGTAGCCAGGGTTCAGGAAAGAGGCCTCGACATTCTGGCAGATTTAGTGGTACCTCATCTGGAGGTAGGGATTTCTATGATAGAGGCCAACCCCCGAGACCTTTCCAGTCGGAACTTCAGGTTTCTCATGGTACACCAGGCGGTGGTGGTCATCAGCAGCATTATTCAGATCAGCAGTCCTACAGCGCACCACCACCCCCCATCAGTGCACCACAACTTCAGAGCTTCCGGGGAGGACATATCGGTCGACAGGGCCAGTAGTCTCAGCCGCCGAGGGCATGTTATGGTTGTAGTGACATAGGTCATGTTGTCAGATATTGCCCTCGAGCCTCGAGTAGTTCTCAGCAATAGGGTCCTCGCCCTACGACCCAGGCAGCAGATGATCCACAGGCCGCACAGCCAGATAGAGGCGGGGGTAGGGATCATAGAGGTTGAGGGAGAGACCGTAGAGGTGGAGCCCGAACAGCAAGAGGTAGGGGTCAGCCTGCAGCAGAATGTCCAGAGATACAGTTCAGGAGGCGGGGGCCAGCCCCGTTGTTATGCATTGCCAGCCAGGCCGGAGGCCGAGTCATCTGATGATGTGATTACAGGTACTATACTGATCTGTGATAGGGGTGCTTATGTATTATTTGATCCGGGATCTACTTATTCTTATGTGTCATCCTATTTTGCACCATATTTGATCATGCCTAGTTAGGCTCTGGGTATTCCTGTATATGTGTCCGCACCTATTGGTGATTCTATAGTGGTCGACCGAGTGCATCGTTCTTGTGTGGTGGTATTTGAGGATCTGGAGACTCATGTCGACTTATTGCTTCTAGACATGGTGGACTTTTGTCACAGCCCTTTTTTTCAAAATCTCACACCAAACCCTCTTAAATAAATAAAAAGATTTATGTGAAGCTTGAAAAAGGTTTTTCAATTTGAAAAGTGACAAAAATGGTGTTCGAAAGGATTAACTCAGAGTCGTCACCCGACATTTGATTTCGGTGTGCCAGGTCACCGGGTTTTTAGAAATTTTCCTTTTAGAACACTTCAAACTCTAAACATAAGTCTACACTCGAGATTCGGGTAAGGGGGTCCATTTGATTCAGGGAGAAGATATTAGGCACTCCCCAAGTCCCGTGAAAGTCACGGTTGCGTACTCGATGAAGTTGGCTTTCAAAACATTCAAATTGAGGTAAAACACACCGAAATAATATAAACACACAAGAGGCTCGAGGTCATACCCACCTAAATGAAAGAAAAAGAAAAGAAAAAGAAAAGAAAAATCCTAAACTAACCTATACTACGACTTTTCTGCCATGCTCGCCAAAATGTCCAAAATATGTACATAGGTTTTCGTGGCATACCCCGAATAATAATATATACAAACTTCACGGGGTATTCCCCAGATAAATTTAACTACGAGAATGACCTCTCGCCTCGATACTAATAAAATCTTAAAGCTTGTCTACCCAAGTGTGGTCGGCCTAAACATGCTCCTAACGATTAAATTGATAAAAAAAATAAACGAATGACAAAATTTGTCCAAAAGCTCAAATCATTTTGATTTCAGTTTTGCCATGATCAATTTATCTTAAGAAACTCACATCTTTAAAAATAAATAATAATAAATAAATAACTTGAATGCAACTAATCCATAGCCAACCTCAAATAAAAGTCATTAATTAAATAGCAAGATCTCAAACTCAAATAAAAGTCATTAATTAAATAGCAAGATCTCAAACAATATCCAACAAAGCAAATAAGAAATCTAAAAGTCAAAGAGATAAGAAATGACCTCGGGAGTGAACTCTCTTTGAATATGAAAATATGTTACTACCAAAAACCTTGGACGACGATGGAATCACGAACTGGACCGCGATCGGACACCCGACGGATCCTTATTTGGCTGGAAAATCCCGAACCCAACTCAGAAACTTCAGCTAAACGTCATTAGAAAGGAACTCGGTTTTGGTTTTCATTGAATTTTAGCGCGAATTCGCATTGAAGTGGCGGCTGACTTAGAAATATTACAGTATCGATTCTTCAATTTTGTTTGAAGTTTCTCAATCCATTTCTAAGAATGTTTTGAAATTCCAAAAGGTTGCATAGATTTTGCAGCGATGGATTTTTGCTCAAATTTTTGAAGTAGATAGAAATATCGTCTCTAATTTCTTGTTTTCCCTTTTTCCGTTTGCTTTTGTCGCCATTCTTTTTGTTCCAAAAACCTGCTTCCAGCTGCTCCTCCTTTTTAGGTCTTCTCCCATGGTCCTAAGAAAAAGAGTTAAGGGTTAGGAAAGCTTGGGCTTGTCAAAATTTGACCTCTATTTATTAAAGTTATGGCCAAAAAAGAGCTAAAAATTCAACTTAAAATACCTATAAAATATAAAAATTTCTAATTAATTTTGATAACTATTAATATTTAAATAAAAGCTAAAAATAAAAGTTCAAACTATTTATGTATTTCCAAGGATTATATTAGAATTAAAATAGGTTAAAAGTAATATATCTTTTTAAAAATACTAATATTGATTAAATAGAAAAGTCAAACTATTCTTTTTGTATTTTTTGATTTCATGATAAAATAATGTAAAAGAGTCAAAATTAGTTAAAATAACGATATTAAGTCTAAATTAGTTAAAGTAACTATATTAAGCCTAAATTAAATATTTTGCGTTAAAATAGGTAAAATTTTGGGAAGGGTCAAAAATCACGTGTCTACAACTTTGATGTTATATTGGGGATGGACTGGTTGTCCCCATATCATGCTATCTTGAATTTTCACGCCAAGACCGTGACTTTGGCCTTGCCAGATTTGCCCCGACTTGAGTGGAGAGGGACCCCAGGTCATGCCACCCGTAGTGTTATTTCGTATGCCATGGCCCAGCGTATGGTTGAAAAGGGGTGTCTAGCATATTTGGCGTATGTTCGCGACTCCAGCGCAGAGGTTCCATCTATCGATTCTGTCCCTATTGTTCGGGAGTTCCCGAGGTTTTTCCTTCAGACCTGCCGGGTATGCCGCCCGACATGGATATTGATTTATGTATTGATTTGGCTCCTGGTACTCAGCCTATTTCTATTCCACCGTATCGCATGGCCCCGCTAGAGTTGAAAGAGTTGAAGGAGCAGCTTCAGGACTTGCTTGATAAGGGTTTCATTAGACCTAGTGTATCACCTTGGGGTGCACCACTGTTGTTTTTGAAGAAAAAGGACGGGTCGATGAGGATGTGCATTGATTACGGCAGTTGAACAAGGTGACGATAAAGAACAAATATCCACTGCCGATGATTGACGATTTGTTTGACCAGCTCCAGGGTGCCAGAGTGTTTTCGAAGATAGATTTAAGGTCTGGTTATCATCAGTTGAGGATTAGGGCGTCTGATGTCCCTAAGACAGCATTGCGTACTCTGTATGGGCATTATGAGTTTTTGGTCATGTCTTTTGGGTTGACCAATGCCCTGGCAGCATTCATGGAGTTGATGAACCGAGTGTTCAGGCCTTATTTGTATTTATTTGTGATTGTATTCATTGATGATATCTTGGTCTACTCCCGCAGCCAGGAGGAGCATGAACATCACATCAGAGTGGTTCTTCAATCTCTGAAGGATAGCCAGTTGTACGCCAAGTTCTTAAAGTACGAATTTCGGTTGAGTTTATTCGCATTCCTGGGTCATGTCGTATCAGTAGAGGGTATTCAGGTAGACCCGAAGAAGATAGAGGCAGCCAAGAACTGGCGTCGACCAGCTTCAGCTACAGAGATTCGGAGTTTCTTGGGGTTAGCTGGTTAGTACAAACGTTTCGTGGAGGGGTTTTCATCCATCACATCCCCGATGACTAGATTGACCTAGAAGGGTGCCCAGTTCAGGTGGTCGATGAGTACGCGGCGAGCTTCCAGAAGCTCAAGACAACTCTGACTACGGCACCGGTATTGGTTTTGCCCACGGGATCTGGGCCTTATACTGTAAATTGTGATGCTTCCCGCATCGGACTGGGCGCAGTACTGATGCAGAATGGCAAGGTCATAGCATAGGCTTCAAGGCAGTTGAAGATCCACGAGAAGAATTATCCAGTTCATGACCTAGAGCCAGCAACCATTGTTCATGCCTAGATCTGGAGGCATTATTTGTATGGTGTGACATGTGAGGTGTACACGGATCACAAGAGCCTACAGTACTTGTTCAAGCAGAAAGAGTTGAATTTGAGACAGCGGAGGTGGTTGGAGTTGTTAAAGGACTATGATGTTTCTATTTTATACCACCCGGGGAAGGCCAATATGGTGGCTGATGCATTGAGTAGAATGTCCGCCAGCATGGGTAGTCTTACATATATTCCGGTCAGCCAGAGACTGCTTGCCTTAGATGTTCAGGCATTGGCCAATAAATTTGTGAGATTGGATGTTTCTAAGCCCAGCAGGGTGTTAGCTTGCACGGTTGCTCGCTCGTTATTGATGGAGCGTATCCAGGATATGGTGCAGCGGGGAGGTGCCAGGGAGATGACTTTGGGAGATGATGGCCTATTAAGGTTGAAAGGGCGTGTTTGTATGCCCAATGTTGATGGTATTCGAGAGTCGATCTTAGCGAGGCTCACAGTTCTCGGTATTCTATTCACCCGGGCGCCGTGAAGATGTATCAGGATTTGAGACAGCACTATTGGTGGCGCAGAATGAAGAAAGACATTGTTGCATATGTGGCCCGTTGTCTGAATTGTCAGCAGGTTAAGTACGAGCATCAGAGTCCTGGTGGGTTATTTCAGAGGATTGAGCTTCCCGAGTGGAAGTGGGAGAGATTCACCATGGATTTTGTTATTGGCCTTCCGATGACTCGGAAGAAGTTTGATGCTATATGGGTTACCAAGTCAGCGCATTTTATCCCAGTTGCCACCACCTATTCATCCGAGAGGTATGCTGAGATTTATATCAGGGAGATCGTTTGCCTTCATGGGGTTCCCATATCTATTATTTCGGATAGGGGTCCGCAGTTTACCTTGCATTTCTAGAGAGCGGTGCAGCATGAGTTGGTCACCCAGGTCCAGTTGAGTACAGCATTTCACCCCAAGACGGACGGACAGTTCGAGAGGACTATTCAGATTCTTGAGGATATGCTCTGAGCATGCGTTATTGACTTTGGAAGCTCGTGGGACCAGTTCTTGCCTTTAGCAGAGTTTGCCTACAATAACAGCTACCAGTCCAGTATTCAGATGGATCCGTATGAGGCATTGTATGGTAGGCGGTGTCAGTCCCCAGTCAGATGGTTTGAGCCGGGAGAGGCTCGGTTATTGGGTACAGATTTGGTACAAGAGGCCTTGGATAAGGTCAAGATCATTCAGAACAGACTTCGGTCAGCTCAGTCTTGGCAGAAGAGTTACGCAGATCGTAAGGTCAGGGATGTTGCTTTCATGAATGGTGGGCGAGTTTTTCTACGTGTATCGCCTATTGTCGACGCCCCCTTTTCCAAAATCGAAATCGGGCTTTACGACATTATGGGCAAAACAAATCTCATTCCCGTTTGGGAATTAGGTTACTGAATTTGAAGAGTCGCCACCTAATGATTATAGTGCATTAGGACACTTTAAGAAGAGAGTATTTTAAAAAGAAAACCAGAGTTCGGGTAGGCTTGAGATTATCTCGAGGGGAAGGTGTTAGGCACCCCTCAAGATCCACTAGTGTGGTTTCCAAGCGTGTTAATTGTGACTTTATGAAGAGATGGAGCAAATAGACAAATAAGATTTACATGTATAACGTTCACACAACTTGGAAAGCTTTAAAAGAAGAAGGAAGGGAATAAGTTTGAAAATAAAAGAGGATTGATTTAAAAAAAACATCATTATAGGAAAACATTAAATAAAGCAAATAAAAGAGAGAAGGGTCTAGGTTTAACTATAATATGCATCACATCAGTACAATACCCCTCACACACTCCTCAAAGAGGGGTCGCATATGGTATTAGCGTACCGGTCATCATCTCTATATTCTACCCTTCCCACCCCGTTAAGGTATTTAAGCGCGTCGGTATCGTTTACTAATTGAATACTAATACCCGTTCCAACCTGTTAGTCATGGGGTATTAGGACTTCTAATCCTAAGAAGGGGGGAGAGAGAGATAGGATATATATGGAGTTTCAAAGGTAAAAATACTAGAACGACAGTCAAAACATGTAGCATATAAGAGGTATGCAAATAAGACAGTCAAAAGCTCAAATAAAACCCCGTAACATTACACCAACTAGTTTAGCATGACTTCAAATACTGATTTGGTCTTTAAAAGAGGTTAAAATAACAGGCAGATTAGTTTAACACATAACAGTTGAATAGAAAATCTGCTTCGAGCTCCCCGGGCCCATTTTAGGAGTTGACGGGATTTAGAAATCAGTTGATTATTAGAGGAAAAACATTAGTTTCATACGCGAGTCTATTGAAAAGAAAATTGAAGTTGCAGAAGAGTTTGGAAATGGCTTACATTCAGCCGAACATCTTGAATACAAAAGGGGATGCAAGAAGAAAAGTTTAAAAGACCTTAGAGCATTAAACTTAGGCGGGCGAAGTAGCTGAAACCACAAATTTAACATTTTAAAAGACATTACAGGTTCAGAGTAATGTGAAAAGGGGCAGACTTGGGCCCGATTTAAAAGTAAAAAGACTTAGGGACGAACTGAAACGTTTTAAGCACTAGGCGAGTTTGGACCTTTATGACATGCTTATTAGCCCTTTTGTTACTTCTTTACACGTATTTAGACGACCTAATGTTTCGCCTAGCGTTTTAGACATCCCAATAGGGATGTTTTCTAGGCTAGATTATAAGAATGCAAACCTATAGGCATGGTTTCTATATGAAATTACAAGAATGCAAAGCCCTGTAGACATGGTATCTATGTGATTGATGCAATATTGTAAAACCTTATAGACATGGTAACTATATGAGATTGATGCAATAATGTAAAACTCTATAGACATGATATCTAGATGATATTGGTTCAATAATGTAAAGCTTATAGACATGGTATCTATATGAGATTGATGTAATAATGTAAAGCTTTATACACAAGACATCTAGATTATATTGATGCAAGATAGTAAAGCCTATGGGCATGGTACCTATATGATATTGATGCAAGAAAGTAAAGCCTATGGGCATGGTATCTATATGATATTGATGCAAAAAAGTAAACCCTATGGGCATAGTATCGATATGATATTGATGCAAGAAAGTAAACCCCTCCCATATTCCCTTTAACTAGGTCCCCAAGTTCTTTTACTACAATTTATTACAAAACTGGACAGAAAAAAAACATTAAAGGAAATAAAAGTAGAATACATCAATAACTACAATACGCCCGAGGAGTCTCGAAGCAACTTTAGTGTCCAACAAAATCCAGGCTCCCAAATCCGAGGCTTTCTCTTTAGAGTGTTACAAAGTTCCAAAGGTTTTCAAGGAAACCCAGGCAATGCTTACACTCTGAGCAATTAGAGTAGTGCAAGTGTGGAATTACCAACCCTAAGGTATCCAAGTTCAGAGGAGACTCCAGGGTCCCTAAGCATGGCTTACCAGAGGGGGGTAGGACTTAAAGAACTAAGAATAAGTGTAAAAGTGAGGAATTAGAGGGAGACCAATGTAAGAGGTGGTCATACCTAGCCAAGAAGTGAGACTGGCACACCCCTAACCTCTTACATGGTTTAACAAGCAAGAGAAGACTGGAATATAAGTCAGACTAGGGCATGTATGGTGATTAGGACACAAACAGGCCTTTGTCAAGGCTCAAACACATAGTATAAGGGATGGGGAATGGGATTACTTTGAGTATATGCTGTTAACAACCTTAGTTCTAAACTAGGAGTGGCAATGAAGTGCCACCCTAATCCAGAACACACTCATATACAAACAGGGGCTAAGGGAAAGGGGAATCACATAAGAATACTTGGAAAACACATGACTAAATTGAAGGATTCAGGGGAAAGTGGTGTACAGGAACTCAAACAAGAATAATGAACAATAAACAAGCAAGGGGAAGGGGAAAGGGTTTAAACATACTGAAACTTAAATGAAATACTGAACATAAACAGACAAGGGAAAGGGAAGATTAACATGTTGAATCTAAACATAACAGACAAGGGGAAGGGGGAAGGGGATTAACATGCTAAAAACTTAAACTGAAATACACAAGCAGACAAGGGAAAGGGGAAAGAGGGTTAAGCATGCAATTAACTCAACTGAACATCAATAGAAAAAAGAATAGGATTAAGTAAACAGGTAGTTTAGAGATTAGTAGTGTAAATTAAGATCCCACCAGTTGCAAACTTGAGTCACAAAGCAAAGATGGATCCTTATAGTTAACCTTTTTCTTTCAGCCGGTTAACTCTAGCAATAGAGCAAGTAACAGAGAAGATTATAGAAGGGAAGAGGGAAATTTTAAGTGAGTCAACTTAGAGAGTATTCGTGTATCAGTGTGTTGAAGTGAGAAAAGGTGAAGTCTTTTCATAGTTTGAAAAAGATGCAGCACTAAGGCAAGAAAATATTCAATCAGTATCAATCACAAACAATTAAGGAGAAGGTTTCCTTTAATTAAGGAACCGGCTTGAGGTAAATAAACTTTAGTTTATTTTTGGAAAGAAATTCAAGTATCAATCACAGAATATAGGGCAAATACGTGTAAAGAATTTGAAAAATTCATACGGGTGAACACATAAGGCAGGTCCATTACCTAGAAAATCAAGGGATTATAGATACTAGCTTATTCGAACTTAGTCAGAAAACAGGTCTCAATTAGAGAATCAAACAAACTGTACAAAATCAATTTTCTCAAATTAGGGTTGTTTAGAAAAGGGGAAATGTGATAATATAAAAAAGATACATAGATTCGAGCATGCATAAACTGGAAGTAGTAGAATAACATGTAGCAGAAACACACAAGCCAGAATTAGAGGCGGCTTGGGTTTCACAGAGAGAATGGAAAACCCCCTTAAAACTTAGGGTTTCCATTACACATAGAGCATAAGGAATATCACAGATGAAGATGAACAAAAAAGCAGAACAGCATGATGGAAAGCATAGAACACATTAACTCGAAACCCTAGAAAACAATCAGTAAAGCAAAACGCCATAGAGACATAGTAGAAAATACTCAGAAATCAAAGTAAGAACTAGAGTAGAACACACAATACAGCAAATAAAGTGAAGAAATCAATGAAATCAGAGAAATAGTGGGAACCCTAAATTTTAGAAGGCGAATAGTTTGAAAACAAAACAGGCGAAGAAAAGGCGAGAAATACTAAAAATTTTAGAGAATAACTAGAGCTTAGAGAAGATGGTGAAGATAAACACAGAGAAGAACCTCGAGAAATTAGGGTTTCAGAGAAAGGTCTCGAAGGATCGAGAAAAGCCCGGAATGGACTCGTCGGAGTCGGCAAAGAACCCATAGCCTCAGGGCTTGCTGCAAAAGACCAGACACGGTTGTAGATCTTCAAATCGGAGGACCTCTGGTCCGATAACCCTTGAAACGGGACTCCCATCTTCAAACCCAAGGACCAGGATAGGTGAGGAGTGACGGATATAGACGTTTGAGGGCTAGAACGGCCATAGATGTCGGTGAATCAGAATTGGAACGAACTAGGGTTCGAGGAGGGCTAGAGAGCATTTGGGGGTAAAGGGGGATACAAGGGCCGCTGGTTTGGGAAATTGTTAGGGTTAGCGGGTATTTGGGGTTTAATTATGGTAGGTTAGACGTGGGCCGTTGATCTGAGTGATCAACGGTCACGATTAAACGAGAACTGGGGCGGGTTCGTTTAGATGGGCATGGGTCGGGTAATTTCTGAAGTTGGGTCGTGTGATTGGGGGCTTTAATTGGGCTGAAATTTGGCTACAATTGAAATTAAAAGGGGCTATGATTTAAATGGCCAATTTTCCCCTAATTGATTTTTTATAAAATAGTAAATGGCATTGTAAAAATCCAATAAAAATGCTGAGTTAATAAAAATACGTATAAGTATCAATTAAAATTATTAAGAACGATTTTGTAGTTAAAATACTCGTCGAATTGAGAAATGGGTTAAAATTGCAATTTAATGCGATTTTAATTTAGAAATATCTAATGACCTTGTAAAATTCTATAGAAAAATTATGTAAATTATATTTTATGCAAATGAGAGAATACAATAAATTACTTATATTAGATTTTATAGTACAAAATAAGTCGTAAATTAGTTTTAAAATACTTGAACAAATGTAGAAAAATACCAAACTTTTTTGTGGATGCTTATATATGCATCTATATGCTATTTTGGGAATATTTGATTATAGAAATACATGGGAAAATTTTTGTATCAACACTTATGAAGGGCGTGATGAGATTCGGGAAGAAGGGCAAGCTTAGCCCTAGGTATATTGGCCCATTTGAGATTCTTGACCGTGTGGGGAATGTGGCTATCGACTTGCATTTCCGCCTAGCTTATCAGTTGTGCATTCATTTTTTCATGTATCCATGCTTCGGAAGTATCACGGTGACCCAACCCACGTGTTAGATGTCATCATTGTCCAATTGGACAAGGATCTGTCACATGAGGAGGAGTCGGTGGCTATTTTAGACCGGCAGGTTCGACAGTTGAGGTTGTTCCTTCAGTGCGGTTCAGTGGAGAGGTTAGCCTCCTGAGGCATCGACCTGGGAGTCCGAGTCTGATATGCGGAACCGCTATCCCTATCTATTCCCCGACTCATGTACTTCTTTCTTTTGTCCGTCCGAGGACGAACGATTGTTTTAGAGGTGGAGGATGTGACGACCCAAAGGGTCATCACCAAAATTATCCCTTTCTCTACGCTTCTGAGGCCTTGAAAACCTCTTAATTAGTTGCCTCGATTTGCATACGCAGTCTGGGCGTGAAGCCGAAATTTTTTTATGTGGAAATATTTGAATTCTGGGTTAAAAACTATGAATTTTGATAATAATAATATTGCTATAGTTGACTTTGGTCAACGTTTTGGGTAAACCGACCCGTACCCGTGATGTGACGGTCCCGGAGGGTCCGTAAGAAAATTTGAGACCCGCGCGTATTCCCGGAATCGAAATCCGAGGTCCCAGGCCCGAGTACAGAGCTTTTTTGTGAAATTGTTTTCTGAAAATGCTTAAGGAAAAATGAAAATGAAAATTGATCAAAAGTAATAGTATCAGGCTCGTATTTTGGCTCTGACGCCCGGAACACGTCTTAAATGGGCGTTAAGCTCTATCTGTAAAGTTTTGTTGAAAACGAACGTCGTTTGACTGTGTTTTTCCGAGAAACTTCAAAAATTCTATCACGAGCTCTCCTCCTACACTCTCCATTGACAAACTCCAAGCCCCTACTTCACCATAACTATTTGGGTAAGTAATTCCAACTTCATCCTTCCATTATTTCTTCATCTAATCATCAATTTTCTATCCCCAAATCATAGAATCATAATAGAAATTAGGGCTTTTGGGAAGAGTTAGGTTTTGAGAATTTTTGGCGATTCAACCTCAATTTGGGGTTGAATCTTGAAACAAATCATACATTTGGACTCGTGGGGTTATGGGTAATTGGAATTTGGTCCGAGCCTCGAGTTTGGACCATGTGGACCCGGTATCGATTTTGGTATTTTGGAAGAAAAATTAGAAATGACTTTCTAAGCTAGGAAATTGTGTCCTTGTGCTCTTATTGATAATATTGAATCGATTTATATTAGATATCATTGATTCGGGGTCGAATTCTAGAGGAAAGACGATTGTTGAGCTTTGAGTTGCTATTTTCGGATTTGAGGTAAGTGCTTGATCTAACTTTGGGATGAGGGAATATGACTAGGTTGATATTTGCTATGTGTTATGTGGAGTCGGTGTATAAGTATGGTGACAGTTACCTATGCGCCCGGGTCTAGCATGGATGTGAGTCATAATTGCTATAAAAATTTCAAAAGAAGTGAACAAATGTGGTAGCTACTTGTTAAATGAACTATGAAGTGATAGTTGAGAAGCAAATGAACTAAAACGGAAATTTTGGTACTTTTTCCTTGCCGGGACTTATTGTTGAGCTGTATTCCCTTGCCGAAATTTATTGTTGAGTTATTCTCCGTTGCCGGGATATTTTGTCTTGTTATATATTTACCTTCCCGTTTGGTTGTGACCATTGATTGGGTGAGGAAGATAGAGTAAAAGCACTAAGGGTGATGTCGTGCACTATATATCTGAGAGTAAAAGCACGAAGGGTCATGCCGTGCATTTTATATTGAGATTAAAAGCACGAAGGGTGATGTCATGCACTATATTTGACATTCTTGGTGAGAAATGAGAGTAAAAGCACGAAGGGTGATGCCGTGCATTATATTTGACATTCGTAGTGAGGAGTGAGAGTAAAAGCACGAAGGATGATGCCGTGCAGTTGTTGATTTCACTAGTTTTCTTTATTAAATTATTATTTATTCAGTTCCATCTCTTGTTTGTTGAAGTTATAATTGAAATGTTACTCCCCCGGCATGTCCCCTCCCTTTTATATGTCTAAATTCTTGTTCTCTTTCTGTTATTGCACATTATTCTGTACAGGTTGATTGTGGTAGGTCCAATTTAGCCTCGTCACTACATCCCCGAGGTTAGGCCGGGCACTTACCAGCACATGGGGTCGGTTGTGCTGATACTATACTTCTGTGCCCTTTTTGTGCACAGGTCAGGACACAGCCTACGGACCGCAGCAGTAGTTAGGGGCGATCTTTCAGTCCAGAGACTCTGAGGTAGTCGCTGGCGTTCGCGGCCCTGAGTCTCCCCTATCTTTTCCAGTTTGTTTAATTGTATCAAACAGACATGTTATGTATTTCTTTCAGACAGTAATTTTTAGTACTCTTTTAGTCGTCCGTGAGTAGTGACACCAGATACTGGGTAGAGACATGTTGTTAATTTCCGCATTTTGTCATTGCTATTATTGCTAAAAGTCTTCCGCGTGTTTTAATTAATTAATTCAGTATTTAATTTGCTTTAGTTTAAGATTACTGTGAAAATGATTTAAAAAAGGGGTTGGCTTGCCTAGCTTCGACTGTTGGCGCCATCACACGACTCCCGATGGTGGGCAAATCCGGATCGTGACAATTTGGGAATTGAAATAGTAGCTTAGGTGTGAATATATTTCTTGTCTCTTTTATATTATCATTATTATCACAGGGCCCATATTACTTCTATTTCTTTCTCATTAAACTAATTTTTACTTAATATTTTATATTTCTTTTAGCCTTTCCAGACTTATACGTCTACTGTCACATAAAATATTCTGTCAAATATGATAGCAGAAAGGAAATTGGGAACTCTTTTTTTGTCAAGCTTTCCCGGCATTGCACCAAAAATATTGAAACAACAAAAGTAATATCAAGTTATTTATGACTCTCTGTTAAACTAGGTTCAATTATCTATACTTTTCTTATTACTTTGCATCGAAAATCTATTATCTTTTGATATTTTTTATTTGAAAATATATGTATTATCATTTTTAATTTATTAGAATCTTAATATGTCAACAAGAAAATATGAATCCGCATACTAAAAATACCAGAAAAAGATAGAAGAATTGAAACTTTATTACAATCCCCCAAATTAGAAAGAATTTATGGTGGATAAACAAATCACTAATAAAATTGAGCTAGAAGAAGAAGAAGAAGAAGAAGTTGGTGAGAGTTTAACATAGATCTTTTAGAAAATCAGGAAATTCTAAAAAATTGAATAATAGTCCTAAAAAGTAAAAATATATATAATCCTAGTTAAGAAATCGATTATAAATAAATTATTAAAAAATTTATATCTCAAAAGCTAGAAAAATAAATTTCAAAATAAAATTTTATTTAATAAGTTTTTAAATATGAAAAAACTTAAGGTCCCTCGTTGAAGTTTGATTTTAGGTCCCAAATACCGTTGAGCCGGCCCTGCATAAATTGTATTCATAATAGTGCTATCTCTTTTTCTTCAATTGGTTGAGTACGAGGAGTTTCATTTTTAATTTTGATCTCATCAAGTTGTGATCACTAGATATTTATTCATTGCAACGCAGATATATTTATTCTTTTTTATATATGTTTTGTGTATATAACTATCTTTATTTTTGTTCATTTTTTGATTAGTTAGTTATAGTTATTTGCTAGGTGCCTTGATAGTATTAAATTTGTTTTAATTGTCCATGTATAAAAGTTGAATTCTTATATTTTTATTCTTTTTGCGGCTCTAAAGTATACACTTATACATACTTATATATTATTCTACTTTATTTTCAGTATTCATGAATAAATTATTTTACGAATATCCAAAACTTGCCACGGAGATTATTATCTTATTTGATGATTTCTTATATGCAAAAGCTCTTTACTAGGAATGGGTTTCCTGGGTCAGCTGCAAATTTGATAAATGAAAATAGACTTTAATACTTTTGGCATTTATATTGTCCGTATAGACTTTTCACCAATTGGCCTTATACCGAGTTCGTTTGGCCAAGCTGTTAAAAATTAGTTATTTTAAAAAGTATTTTTTTAAGATATAATTTTCTCCAAAAGTACTTTTAAAAAAAATAGGTTGTATTTGGACAATTCATTTAAAAAGTACTTTTTGTACCATTTGATAAACAAATTATGTTTGGCCAATCTTTCAAAAAAAAAATTTTAAGTGTCAAATTACCAAAAAGGATAGAACCAAGGTCTTATAATTATTTTAAACAGGAAAAATAAACATATATATTTATTTTTATTTTATTTAATTAAATATAAAACATAAAATAAATATACATATTAAAGATTTAAGTCAATATAACATATATAGTTATGCCAAAGGATACAATATTATCTAGTATAATCATGTATTATCATTATTTAGTATGAATTAGAATTCTATTCCACAAATTACAATACATTGATAATCTACTATAAAATAATAAGTAAAGTCACCCACAAATGATAATATTTCTCAATAATTTTTTTAAAATTTAATTCAGAAGGAAACTTATTATTACCTAACCTAACTAACTTTGCCCTAAACTGGCAAGTGACCTATTGTGAGATTGTCACTTTGCTTAATGCGAAGGCTTTTTCTTCTTCTTTTAATAATATATAGATTATGCGATGCAATTGTAAATTTATTACCTATTTGTAGCTAATTTTCACAAATTAGATTTTGTAATTATATTAAAGATTCGGGAATTAATAGCCTATAATTATAAATAATTATTTGCGGGAAGAGGATTGATAATCCAAAGAAGAATGTAAATAATTTAATAATTTGATAAAAGAAGAAGATAATTTGAAAAGTTACGACGAAAAAATCAAACACAAGAAAAGTCAAAAATGAATTTGAAAAATTACAATATATTCATACATATGATACCTCTGATTTTAAAAGAACGGTAGAAACCCAAAATAAAAAGAAAATAAAAGGCTAAAATTAGTTCGGGATAATTGAAAAAATATAAATTTATATTAAAAATAATTTTATCTTAAATAAATTAATTTTCTATTTCTGTTTTTTTAGATGAAGTTAGAAATTTCTGCTTTTTCCCAAAAACAAAAAAATTGTTACTATTGGCCAAAAGTACATCCCCATCCTTATGAAATAACTTAAATCCTTTTAAAAGTATTTTTTTGAAGAAAGAAAGTGCTTTTGACCCCAGAAGCTTGGCCAACTCAAATTAATTCTTTTTGTTGCTAGATGATGACTCCAAATCATAATTAGGTAGTGATTTCAAATCAATATCTTTGTTCTTTTCTGTTCCCAACTCAAGCAGTCAACAGCCAATTTGGTTCATTTAATAGATCTTGATTTTTATTACTCTCTCCAATTCATAATAAATATTTCTTTTATTTTTAGTACGTCCATTAAAAATACTAAATTTTATATAAAATTATCTAATATGATTAAATTATTTTTATTAAATATTGAGTATATGATTATAATGATATTTATTGCTCTTCTATATATAAAGGTAAAAGAGTAAAAATAAATTAAATTTTTTATTATTATCTAACCAGACACTTATTTTGAATTAAAATTAAAAAGTAAAAAAAATATTTATTATAGCCAGGAGGGAGTACTATACACAAAGGAAAGCAAAGCACCTCTCCAATCACAATTTTATTTGAGGGTAATTTCGTCGTTTCAGTGTATTGAGTTTATACATAAAGCTGAGTCGCTACACTACACATGTATATTTGTCTTAAATGGACGAAAACATGAGTGTATTCTCAATTAATGCTTTGTGTTTTCTTGCCTTATCTGAAATTTGCAAACCTTTTAAACTACCACTTATGTTAAATTATGTGCCACTGAATTTTCTATTTGTTGCTTTTTTAAATATGCAAGTACTTTTGTCTCTCTCTGGATAGCTTTTTTTTTTTACTTTTGTCTCTTCATTGAACGTATTGACAACTGTTTTTTCTAACCATTCTACTATTTTCATTTAGTATTTTCCATTTCTATACATGTCGTTATAGCAGAACATCTTATTTACTTCACTTCCTACGCTTCAAAGCTCAGAGAGCTAAACGTACAATGGAACTTATTTTTATCACTTAAGTAGCCTCCTACAAATACAATTGGATGAATATAGCCAACTTCAATAGTTTCTAAATGGTACACATTTTTCACGTATTTAGTTCTGATTTACAAAAAAGAATGGTCAGCATGTTGTAAATAGCCTTGAAAAGCATAAATCTATCACCATACCTAAAATCAACATGAAGAGTTTAAATGCAGAGTTGTGAATAATAATATTAAGGTGAATTTTCATGAACCATTATTGTTTAGCACATTAATTTTTCATAGCTACTATATACATAATTACTTTCAATAGCTACTACTTAGTTGTACGATAATGTATTCGTTGTATTCACGCTCTTGTATTCATGAATACATTAGTAAAAAGCACCAAAAATTAAGGTAGTCCAACTATACGCGCATGTATTCGTATGTATTCGTGCAATGTATTCATGAATACAGCAGCAAAAATCGCCTAAAATCACGGCAGTCCGGCTGTACATGCATGTATTCACATGTATTTGCGATGTTGTATTCATGAATACAATAGTAAAAAGCGCCTAAAATCAATGCAGACCAGATGTACGTGCATGTATTCACGCCATATATTCATGAATACAGCAGCAAAAAGCGCCTAAAATCATGGTAGTCCAGCTGTATGCGCACGTATACATATGTATTCGTGCTGCTGTATTGATTAATACAACAGTAAAAACTGCCTAAAATCAGGGCAGTCCAGCTGTATGCGCATGTATTATATGTATTCGCGCAATGTATTCATGAATATAGTACAGACAATCACCTTAAAAATATGTACGTCCAGTTGTCTATGAGAAAGGAAAAATATAAATAGCGCATTTCATGCCTCAATGGTAGAACACACCAATAATTATTTTTTTATAAAATATAAAAGGTAGTTATAGAAAATAATATTTTAAAATAAAGTTAATTTATAATAAATAGGATGTATATCTTTATTGTATGAGATAAAATTTCCTAATATGAAATAGCCGTTGGGCCTGGGCTTAGCCCAGGCATATCCACACTATACATAAAGGAAAGAAAATTTTTCACAAAGCACCTTCTTTTTATTCTAATTAGTCATTAATAGAAACTTTTTGCTATATTACGTCCTATAGATACCTTTTTAATGTATTTAATGTATTAAAGGTTTTGTATTTAATAATACATCACAAAAGGTCGGCGTCCAATCAGGAATGAAAGCTAATTTTTTATATGTATTTATATGTATTCAAGCGCTATTTACACTAAATACATAACGTATCTGCGCAAGATATGGAACGATAAAACTTTTAAAAATGGAAGGGAATCAAATCAAATTTGATTTCCCTAATTTTACTCAACAAACATATACCCCATGAATCTGTATTCTTCTGAAGTTAAGAAACCCAGAAAGAAGCAAAAAAAAACAGAGCAAGAGGCGTCTCCTTTTTGTGCCATTTTCTTCTCCTTCTTATCGATTGATACAATACAAAAAAATTTCTATACAAAAGACGGTATAACTCTTCTATACAGATGGCAAGCTTAATAATTTTGTTGCGTCATTCTGGAAAGTGGATGAGGGAAATTATATCGATTTTTCCATTGAGGGAATCCTGATTAAGGAGTATGCCTCCTTTAATGATCTAGTTGCTTCAATTTCCAATCACCTAGGTATAGATTTGAGCACAAATACCAATAAAATTCAATACAATGTTGAAGGAAATCGCACGCCAATGGAAATACACAATGATATGGGTTACAAAGTGTATGTAGAATTGAAGAAAAAATAACAAAGAATTTGGGATGTATCCTTTGTGCATAACAACTATGGAAAAGGAGCTTATCTCCGGAGATGGTTTAAATCAATGCGACATTTTGCAGATAGACGAAGCAGTTCAAAGGTATGATTTCGATTCCGATGATACACTGGCTATAGAACTTGCCCATTCAGGAGAAGCTATTGGAGTTTTCAAACTCAAGAAGGATTTGATAATTTCAAAAGCTAATCAAAAGGATGTTATGGCTCGACAATTTTATAAAGATAAGGCTACATTAAAAGAGGTGATGGAGAATTATGTTATAGCTCAAAGGATTCAATTCCGGGTTGATCGGTCTAATGCTGTCAGGTTTGATGTTTGTTTAACTTTGTTGTATTTAATTGTATTTGAGTGTTACCTCCAGATGATGAACTTGAATGACAATTTATATTTAATTAGTATTCATAATTATATGTATTCAAATGTATTTTACTGTTGGAAAAATTACAACAACATCTATAAATATTTTGGAATTATAACTACTATTCTGTTAAGTGCTTGGAGAGTTATTCGAATGTATTTAGGTGTATTTATTGTATTTGATCATATAAAACAATATTGGAATTCCTTTGTATACGAAACTACATATACAGAGAGTTAAAATTTGGTACTTTATTGCTAGGAACTATATTATGTAATCTGCGTTAAGTTGTCTGATGTGTATAATTTCTTTTCCAACTATGCATTAATATGTATTTTAAAAGATTGTGATTGGAGGTTTAAGGCTTCAAGCATAAACAAATCGGAATTATTCAAGGTGAGAGAATTCAATGACAACCATACATGTCCTCTGAAGGATAAAGTGTACGAGCAGGGTAAGCTAATAGCAGGCTTATAAGTGGTATTTTAAGGCCAAAGCTTATAAACCATAAGAGGAAATACACCCCGAGGGACATTATTGAAGATGTGAAATTATATTTAGGTGTATATGGTAGCTACATGTTGGCGTGGAGGGCTAAAGAAAAGGTAATGAACTTTCTTAGAGGTGAACCGGCAGATTCATACAAAAAATTACCAGGATACTTATATACAATGGATAAGACATATCCAGGTTCTCATATTAGAATGGAAAAAAGTCATCAAAGAATGAATTCATGTGCGTATATATTTCACTGTATGCCTTTATAAGGGGGTTTGATCATTTAGACCAATTGTTGTTGTGGACGGAAATCATCTAAAATCCTACTACACCGAGACATTCGTTTCTGCAAGCGCGTTAGATGGTGCAGGTGAGTACATCAATAATAATACAATTTGTTAATATTTAAATCTATTGGAAAGCATGTATTTAAAAACAATTATATTAAATTATATTTAACATGTCATATATTGCCACTAGCATATGGTGTTATTGATTCAGAGAACGATGCTGCTTGGATGTGGTTCTTTAAGCAATTCAAGATAACATACGGTGTAAGGGAAAACATGTGCATTGTTTCTGATAGAAATGAGAGTATCATTAATCTGCATCGAGGGTGTATCCTGATGTATCGCATTTTTCTTGCATATGGCATCTATGGAATAACGTATACAAGAAATTCAAAAAGAGCCATGCCAAGTTGAATGAGATATACTTCTAGATGGCAAAGGCATACACATAAACAAAATTTGATAGTCTGATGGAGAAGGTTGAGAAGGTAGATATTAGGGTAAAAGAATACTTAGAGTTAGCTGGTTACGAAAAGTGGGCTATGTTGTATGTACCTATTAACAGGGGATGGACAATGACGTCAAATATCACTGAGTCAATCAATGCAGCACTAGTTTCAGCAAGGGAATTTCCAATATATGACTTCCTTGAAGAAGTTAGGAAGATGTTTGGTCGTTGGAATTGTAGTAACCGTAAAGAATCTAATCAGACATACAAGACGCTTGGAAAAAAATACCAGGAAATGCTGGAGGTGAATGAGACCATGTGTACACGTATGACTGTAAGTTAATTTTTATGAATATTTACTTGAAGTAGTAAATAATATAGATGAATACAGTTAAATACATGTGATTATTAAGACCGCGTGCACGTGATAATAATTACAATGGAATTTAGGTGATTGATACTATTTAAATTGATTGTATATAACTGAGAACATTTGCTCAACAAAGGTTGAATACAAATGCATACAATTGCAAACTGTAGAAAAATACACAGTAATACGATTGAATACAGTTGCATACAGTTGCTGGAAACAACTGAATATAACTCAAATTGGATGAAGTTGCAATTTTTGAAGTTGATAGTAACCATTTAACTTAGCCGTATATATTTGTTAATTCATATAAATGTGTTCAACACTAATATTTATGTTTTTAAATGTAGGTTGTACCCTCAACTGAATACTTACATACTGTTAACGATGGTGGGAGGAATTACACAGTCTGCCTTCTCGAGAGAAAATGTGTTTGTGGGAGGTTCCAAATTGATGAATTCCATGCCCAAATACCTGGGCTGTATTGAAGAGAAAGTTTGTAATGCCCGAAGAATATTTCTCTAGTTATTACAAGCCAAGTACAATTGTAATTGACATATGATGTGCCAGTGTACCCGCTACCTGACAAAAATGACTGGAATATACCAAAGCATGTTGCGGAGGAGGTTGTACTACCACCCAAATGGAAAAGACCTCCTGGAAGGCCAAAGAAGAAGCATGACAAAACTTTAAGTGAATTGTTGTTGCCGAAAAATCAACATTCATGTAGCATATGTGGACAGGGAGGACATAACAAGCGAACTTGTAGGAATGCTCCAAGTAATTAATCATTGTATTCTGACATGTATTGGTGATTGGACAATTTTACAACACTTATTATGACAAGTATTGGTGATTCGACGTTGTATTCTGAATGTTCCATGTATTGGTGAACTTTATTTAGTTGAAGTATATATATATATATATATATATATATATATATATATATATATATATATATATATATATATATATATATATATATATGAAGTGAGAGTATCTTAGACTATATCAATTTCTTAATACATGTGAATATAACATGTTAACACATGTGAATATAACATGTTAATACAGTTGAATATAGGTTAATAATACTGTTGAATTCAGTTGCCTTTGGATGACTACATTGTAATACATTTGAATACATATATGAACAGTTGCTTCATTTTAACTGACATTGGATGAACATCGTTAATCCAATTGTTCAATACATTTGAATACAACATGTTCATAATGTTGACAATAGGTTATCAATACAGGTCAATTATATTGATTATAGCTGAATCCATATGAAATCAAAGAAAGATATAGTTGAATACATGTGAATAATACAACAAAATTCAAGTTAATACAATTGAATGGATACAGCTGAATATATCTTTATGGAATGACCTGTATTGATATAGATTAATACACTTGAATATAGTTGCATACAGTTACTGAAATAGATTAATACACTTGAATACAGTATTGATATAGATTAGTACGCTTGAATACAGTTGAATACTGTATGGAATAACCTGTATTGAAATGACCTGAATAATATAGAGTAATACAATCAACTAAAAACACTTGAATACAGTTGCATACAGTTACTGAAAGATAAAGCTGAACTTACGCAATTGAATACAATTCAAAAATTGGCATTAACAAAAATCATTCAACATACTTAAAGTTTCAGAAACTGTAAGTTAATAGCATCTACAACCAAAACCACCACAATCACTATCATTGTTAAAACTATATAAAAAAAACTATTCTAAAACTATCTGGATCTTTGCCTCCGACGCAAAGATTTGTCTTTCAATCTTTGAAGGTGCTTCACTCTCGCTTATTGCATCAGCATCTATCTTGCGCATGGAATAGTCCCATAACAGAGCACCGTATCTTTGTCGGAGAAGAGTGGCATCAAATAATGTTTTTTTGTGAAATCTCTCCAATAGTGCTCAGAAACTCCGCGAAGGCTGCAACGTGCACTCCACAATCCCTAAAAAATAATAGATTAAAACAGAATATAAAATAATTAATTCAATTAGATTTGTATAAAACAAATAAGAATGATGATTGGATACTTACATGCTGCCCGCTTTCTGTTGAGGCAGATTTTGAATGAAGATAACCTCAAAAGGTTCGTTCTGATCCTTGTTTATGTATGCGGGATAAAAAGACCAGTCAATGCCTTGACTATCAATGTAAAAGCCATGGACAGATACAGAGGTAGTAGCTTAGCTATCTTTACAATCTCAGAGACTACGTAAGCATCATGATCGGAAGACGTGTACGAGTCGTACACTCTGATACATCTATCTTTGAAAGTCACAATAACCAACACCCAATGAAGTTTTTCCTTCAAGTTCCTTGGTACCAAGACATTATCCACGGTATTCCAGGGTACATTAGCATGCAATATGTAGCCCCTAATATACTCACATACAACGTCTTCTTGTTTGGCTACATTAGCATCACTATCTGTACCTTCGTACCTGTCATATATCTCAGCTATTCTGGTCTTGAAAATACAGTCAACAGCAGTAAACGTGAAGTCCCTATGCTGATTGTACTTGCCCATCTTTCGCAAATAGTAGAATATGACATCCATGTGCTATAAACAAATGAGGTTAGTAGATAGTATGAGTTTATTTGCTTGAACTAAGAAATAATATATAGGAATACCTCAATACATATGCTAGAAAATATAGATGTACACTGAAATACAGGTTAATACAACTATATACAGCTTATGGGATACAGTTGAATTCGACTGACGTTGAAGAAAAACAACTAATTCAGTTCCTTAATATAGGTGAATATAACATATTGAATAGAGTTGAAAATAGCTTTTTTAGTACAGTTTAATTCAACTGACTTTGATAGAATACACTGTAATTCAGTTGTATACAAATCTGGACAACTTTTTTGAAACAGTTAACTGCAATTCAATACATTTGAATACGACAGTTTAAATTCATTTTATTATAGCTTAATTAAAGAGTTCAATTCAGTTGAACTATAGCTCAGTACATTGGAAATAAGAGGAAAATATAGATGTTCACAAGGTAAAACCAGTTTTTGAGAAAGATTCACATTGTCATCTCATAACTTCCCGTCAATGGATAGAAGGTAAAACCAATTTTTGGAATCCACTTGATCAACTCCAAAATCCAATGGAATGTGGAGTATAGACTTTTTTTTTCTTGTAATGGTCGTCGAGATTACCTCTACAAGTATGATATGTTACTCATTATGTACATACCTTAAAAAATGAAAACATAATACAATGAACAGGGGAAAACTCACTTCTCATCATGTCTTGCTAAAAGACCTTCACGGACCCACTTATCATATTCTCGAATGAGTAACATAGGATGTGGTCGGATCTCCTCAAAGGGGGTGTGTTTTCTCAAAGATGGAAGTCAACTTTACGGAGGAACATGCAGTAAATTTAATTTGTGTTTATTGAGTACTATGAATGATTCAATCACGATGAATGCTTAATATTACGTTCGTAAAATCACTTACCTCCTGGTTCGAAGTTATACTGATAAGGCGAAGAGTTCCATCTACTTGGTCGCCTATTTCGTTGAGCTTGCACTGGTGTGGCTTCAACTTTTTTTGCACTTGCGTGAACAACTATTCTAGTTTCTGGAATTTGACTAAGTAGAATCTTGTCGTCCAATTCAAGTTGAGAAACATAAAATTCATTAGGTACCTCCTCTTGATTTGTGGTGGATGGTTTGATGGACGGTGCCTCTGGAGTAGTTTTCTGTTAGTTGTATGTATCATTGTTAGGATGGTAACTTAATGTTAGAAAAAAGAATTAATACATATAAGTAGCTAGTATACATTACAAAGAGGTACAAAAATGATATAAATGCAGAATAGATATAAATGCTGTTGAAATGAAAGATTATCAAGGGATACAGATATTCCATGCTAGGATGAGGTAGGCTTTCAACAGCATAAGCCACCTCCCAAGCAGCTTCCCTCCAGTGCCTTTGACTATTGCTATGGTCATCAACCGCAGCATTGAATTGAGACTTTCCACCTTGCTTTGGACTTGAAGTGAAGATTATTTTGAATACAACAGTATATACCCAACAACATGTAAACAAAATAAAGATATTATAGAAAAAAACAAAACACACTATGAAGACACTATACAAAGAGATACAATAATACAAGAAGAAATAAATGCATATAACATAATACATGTAACACTTAGAGTATGTATAAATGGAGTTAACTGAAACTGCATCATAATTTTAAATACAGAAGAATACACCCTAAATACATGTCAATACATCATGATAAAGCTACTGTAGAAGAAGCAACACACACTATGAATACACTATGCAAAGAGGTACAAAAATACAAGAAGAAACATATGAATACAAAAGAACACATATAACAATCAGATTAGATATAAATGCAATTGAAATAAAACTGCAGATTAATGCAGAATACAGGAGAATACTCCCCAAATACATTTAAATACATCAAAATAGATTGGCTAGATTAGAACATATATCAATATAGCTAAATACATATGTTCAATATCTTAACTTGGGGTATACCTCATGATTATCTCCAACATCTGGGTCCATGGCAACATCATTTCTCATTGTGGGTTCAGTTTTTTGATTTTGTTGAAACTGGTCTGAAAGCATCTTGAAATTATCATTGATGAATGTCCTTAGAGACTTGAACTCTCCAACAACTTTAACAAGAAAAAATAGTTATAAAAATACTAAAACACATAGCTATCAAACTTTATTGAAGATAATCCGTGGGTAAATACTCATGTATTCTTTCAATGAATTTAGCTCTTGCCTCAAAGAAGACACTTCCTCATTTTGGCATTTGGGGCGCTGATGGTCATGAACAAGTTTATGTCCAATGTCAGAAACACAAACTGGAGGAACTTTGGGTTGTTCCTTGAACTTCTTACGTGGCGGTGATGAAGATGGACCAACACTTTCAATATGCTTTTTCTTTGATTTAAGATTGGGTGTAGAAGAAAAGTCATCCATATCCTGTTCTGATTTGTCTGACTGCGCAGAAGTGGAAATTTTTTCAATATCGGGGCACACTTGAGGAATCTGAAGAACAACAAGCTCTACATCTAGAGGAGTGATGTCCTAGAAACACAAGCTGAGAACAAAAAATAGGATATGACTTACAGATTACATATTAAAATGTAATTGTATAATGTTGTATTCAGGTGTATCTAACTATGTTGTATTTAAATGTATTAAAATGTATTAATATGTATGCAAGTATTCATGTATATAAGCTTTTGCATCCAGTGTATATTACAGTAGGCTTCCACTCTAACTAAATGCAAATGTATGCAAATTATAGATGTATTTGTGTTCAATTATGTTCAGAATAATGATAACATTTGTATATTCCCGTGTTTTTGGTGTCTTTGAGCATGCCGTTCATCAAGTAAGAAAATGTTGGCTGACTTTCGGTGGTTCTCCAATTGAGTATTCTGGGTACCACATCATCGACTCGGAATGCAATTTTGGAATCAACAGAAGAACAACACTCATAAAACCACACCTGCATAGCTAGGGGCATCCCAGCTATCCTGTATTACTTCTTCACAGCATCCATCTTCTTGCTAATCGAGTTTATCAATAGCTCAAATGCTTCAAACCCCAATGATATTAAGAATAGCGCCCACTCTATACTAAGTCAAAATCTAGCCTCGGTATAGTTGCACTATTCTTCTCAGATGAAAATATAAAGGTGTGGATGAAATACAACAAAGATATCTTCAAAGCATCCTCATCATTGTCGGGGCCCCATGCCTTGTCATTGAAGCATTGTCTCAAGTGTTTATTCTTTACAATTTTGGCACTTCCAAAATAAGTCACAATAAGCATGTTTGGAAGAGTTTCGTCAAACTCAAAATCTTGATCTTTACCGACACATTTGAGGCCAATAACAAGAGCAAACTCCCTTAATGTGAAATGTAATACAGTACCATTAACGTATACTACAAAAATATTGTTTGGAGTGCCACTTATCTGACGAGCCATGAAGCATCTAAAGAGTTGCTGTTGAACATCAAATCGCTTCATTTGAAGAAATGAGCCAAAGCATGTATTCCCGAATTCTTGGTACTGATCGGGAGTAAGCTTTTCTCTTAGGTGTGAGACTATATCGGTGTTGGTGTAACTACTGATATGGGGAGCTAATTTGGGCTGTTGTTTCACAAATAAATCAATTCCCTGCAATGAACATTGAAAGATACATGTTAATACCTATGAATACATTGCAAAAACACATTTTAAGTTTTGTTAGAATACGTGTAAGACATGATACAGTTACAAAGATAAATGCATGTCAGACAACTACAAACATATATGCTACCATATGATAAGATACTTTGTAACATACAGATATAATAAAAAACATTTAGGATGAATACTGCTGAATACATATGAATACATTTGAACTCAAGCTGGACAATTGAATTAGCGTAATATACATTACAAATGCTAAATACACCAACATACATAGGAATACAGCTAAATTACATTAAATAGAACTGTTAGAAACAACCAAATACACATGAATACATGTAAGAAATACAAAAAGATATTATTGTATACAATTGAATACATGTAAGAAATACCAGTTACCTTTTGATTTCTTGAATCTTTTGCAGGTTTTTTCCTCTTTTTTCCAACTTGAATATTGGTTTCTTTTGAAGCTTCATCAACTTGAACTTCTTTATACTTGTCAATTTGTGTTTTGATTCTTCTTTCATCAACTTTGGATGCCGATACACCTGCAAAATCTTTCTCCGCTTGAGTCAGTTGCAACGAGAAAGAGGGCCCATCAAAATTGAGAATTTTGGTGGGTATACCTCTGGGTAGTCTATGGATTGGGGTGAAATCCAACATTGTTCAAGCAAACTCAAAGAATCCTGGTGATGAACAATACAAATGGAAGATATATTAGAAAATTGTGTAAATTCGCTAAAAAACTTAGAGAAACAAACTAATGAAAAAGCAATTTCGAATTGGTTGAATCATCTACGGGGAAAAGATTTCCAAAATACAAATTTGAATCTCTAAATACGCTTGGACGTGAACTGAGAACACACTTCTCGGTCAAAAAATACGACGAAGAACAGTGGAAGTTGAAGTTGAAACCAGTTGGGAAGAAGAATGACGTGATTTGTGATAATGGCGGTGAAGCAGATGAGGGTTTTTGAAAGTGTATGGAACGTGTGTTTGTGGGAGAAGAGGGAAAAGTGTATTGAAAAAGAGAGAGAAAAGCTGATGAGAGGACCTATACGCTAATTAGGTGAAAGAAAATAAAAAAAAAAGAGAAAAATATTTTGTAGCATATATTAAGCCTTAATTTTAGGATGGAATTAGATTTAAATTTTTTGCTATAAATTTTAAAAGGTATTTATAAAATATAATATTTTAAAAGGGTGTTTATAGAATATAAATAGGGTAATAAGCTATTGTATAGGTGGTAATATTTCCTAAAGGAAAGCCAAGCTCCTCTCCGTCGTCGCGTGTGTCTCTTGGAATTACATTTATTCCGAGGCTATCTTTGAAATTTCATGTTCTGCTTTGCTTACGTGTATTGCATCGTGTGGCAAATGTTTTTTGACATTCGGCTATGTAGACTGAAAAATCAAGATTCTTATCTATTATTCCCATCTGATTCTTGTACTTGTAATGGAAAGACATTGAGTACTTTTTGCAAATTTTATTTTGCTCTTGCTTTTGGGCTATTTTACAATGATTGCACTTGTACACTTTCGTAAATCCAATAGATAGCTAAGCCTTCTTTCAATACCCAAAAAGGGGTCATAGTTGCCGATGTCACATGAAAGTGACACTCTCTCACAAAGTCCAACTTACTTTTTGGTACATGTTATACAAAACTTTTTTCTTCTTGAAAGTAAATATCATAATTCATACACAATATACAAAAAAGGATCAAGCTTGTTTTCCTGACTTAAATTTGATCTTTCTTTTTAGTGATTGTAATTTAAAACTAATCTAATCTCCTATTTTGATTATGTTTTACTCTTTTAACAAATCTAATCTGCTAACAAAAATAGTAAAACGTAAGAGTAGAAAGACGATGAATTGCAAGACATAACACTGATATATTTTTCAACTTTTTCATCAATGGTGAAATTAAAGTTACACTGATCCAGTAAATTTGTATAACAGTCCTCTCCCAAAAAGTCATGACCAGCAAATATTTTTTGCTCTCTTCTCTCTCCTCCTCAAACGCTCCCTCTCACAACGGTAACTAACAGTTATCTTCTCCGGCAACTCACCGGCAAACCAGTGTCGCCGGCTCCTGTCCAGGTAAGTACCAGTACTCTTTCTCTCTCCTCTCTCTCTCCCTGCGTCCCCTCTTCTCTCTCCCCGTTTTTTCTCCTTTCTCTCTCCTCACATACCTCTCTTTCTTCCTCTTTCTTTAACCCCTATCAGTAGCTAGGCCGACGTCCGGCGACCCACCAGCGCCATATCATCTTCTTTCAGCTTCTCCGTCCCCACCAGACCAATCTCCTCTGTGATTCCCTCCCTTTCTTCAAACCTTTCTCGGACCGGCTCTGTTGCCGGTGACTGTTCCGGTGGCAGTCCCCACCTTTTCTTGGTCCCGTGGTGTGTTTTGTGTGTTTCAGGTAGCAGGGCAGGGCAGTTGGTCGACACAGGCGTGAGGCATACGGCGAGTAGAACGGAGCATCACTGGACACATCAGGTCATATTTTCATATTTTCATATTTCCAGCAGGTTATATATTTTCCGCCAACTCCCGTACAGCTTCCAGTCACGACGCAGAAGGATTTACCTGAGTTTCAACAACCAACGACAGGAGTTGGACGCAAACGAGCTAGGTGGATGCAATATAGTCGAGCATTTTCAAGACAAACTCCAGGTTACTCTTACGGGAATTGGTACCTCCCGTTTGCCTATTTACCCCTATTTTGTTAGTAAAATTGTTGCCCGTTTAATTCTTATTAGTTTAGTCTTCGGACTAGGGCGCCTCTAGTGCCATCCTGTCTTATTCTAGCTTGTCGTATGGTGTCTGTTAGGGACTCCCCCTAGTCCGCGGAGTTATAGTGGCTGTAGTTTGGGATGGTCAAGTCAGTTCATGTCCTGGGATCGTGCGGGGGGTGGGCTGGGAGGTAGGCCGGGGTCTAGGGGCGGGGTGGGACGTAAGGGAGGTAAAGGGAACAAGGGGGCCCATTGGTTGAGAATTGGGTCATGGAACGTAGGTTCATTGACATGTAAATCTCTAGAGCTGGTGAAGATCCTCAAGAAGAGGAGGGTCAATATAGCGTGTGTCTAAGAGACTAGGTGGGCAGGGTCGAGTGCGAGGGACGTGGATGGGTACAAGCTTTGGTACTCTGGAATCCAGAATGGCAAGAATGGGGTAGGTGTTTTGGTGGATTTGGAACTTAGAGAGTCTGTGGTTGAGGTTAGATGAGTGAATGATAGATTTATGACTACTAAGTTGGTTGTTGGTCAGCACACCGTAAATGTTGTTAGTGCCTATGCGCCACATATGTGACTAGATGAGGAGGTTAAACTGCGCTTTTAGGAGGGGATGGATGAGATTATACGCCAGGTACCACTGACAGAGAAGTTATTCATTGGTGGAGATTTCAATGGCCATATTGGGTTGAAAGCAGGCGTGTCTGATGAAGTGCATGGAGGCTTCGGCTTTGGGGAGAGGAACGGAGGAAGAATTTCGTTACTGGACTTCGCTAAGGCTTTTGGGTTGGTGGTGGCTAACTCATGCTTTCCGAAGAGGGAAGAGCATTTAGTTACTTTCCGAAATGTAGTGTCAAAGACCCAGATTGACTATCTCCTCACTAGGAGCCATGATAGAGGGTTGTGCAAGGATTGTAAAGTGATCCCATGTGAGATACTCGTCATGCAACATAGTCTCTTGATGATGGACGTTGGTATTATGGTGAAGATGAGGAAAATGTCTGCTCGAGGAAGACTGAGAATCAGGTGGGGAGCCTTAACTAAGGACAAAGCTCAAGAGTTAGTAGAGCGACCGTCAGATATGGGAGCTTGGAGGAGCAGTGGTAACGCGAACTCTATGTGATTAATGACAGCAGACTGTATAAGAAAGGTTGCGAAGGAAGTGTTAGGGGTCTCGATGGGCGTCTATGGCAGGCATAGAGGAGACTGGTGGTGGAATGAAGTGGTACAAGGCAAAGTGGAAACAATAAAAGAGGCATACCGAAACTTAGTGGGGAGTATAGGTGAGAGGGTAAAAAGAGCGTGCATTAAGAGTTATAAGGTAGCTAGGAAGAAGGCGAAGCGGGCGGTCACAGAGGCTAAAACTGCGTCTTATAGTCGTATGTACGAAGAACTAGGGGAGAAAGGAGGGGAGAATAAGCTATTTAGACTGGCCAAGCTGAGGGAGAGGAAAGCCCGTGATATAGACCGAGTCAGATGCATCAAGGACGACGATGGTAGAGTATTTATGGATGAGTCCTAGATTAAGAAGAGATGACAGACTTACTTCTAAAAACTTTTCAATGAAATAGGGGATCGGGATATTGTGCTCGGTGCATTGGAATATCGCGATATTCGTTGTGGCTTTGGGTACTGCAGGCGCATTAATGTCGAGGAGGTAGTGAGAGCTATGAGTAGGATGAGCAGAGGCAAAGTGATTGGGCCTGATGAGATCCCGATAGAATTTTGGAAGTGTGTGGGAAAACAGGGTTGGAGTGGTTGACTAGGTTTTTTAATGTTATTTTTAAGGGGAAGAGGATGCCGGATGAGTGGAGGTGGATACGATGGTTCCACTGTATAAGAACAAAGGTGATATACATAATTGTAACAATTATAGGGGTATCAAATTAGTGAGCCATACTATGAAAGTATGTGAGAGAGTGGTTGAAGCAAGGTTAAGGGTGGCAGTGTCCATCTTCGAAAACCAATTTGGTTTCATGTCGGGTCCCTCTACTACAGAAGCTTTACACCTTGTTAGGAGGTTGGTTGAACAGTACATAGATAGAGAGAGATCCGCACATGGTGTTTATTGACCTAGAAAAATCATATGACAAGGTTCCTAGGGAAGTTCTCTGGGGAAGCTTGAAGTTGAAAGGTGTGTAGGTTCCCTACATTATGGGGATTAAAGACATGTATGATGGGGCAAAGACTCGGGTTAGGACAGTAGGAGGTGACTCTGGGGATTTTCCGGTTGTTATGGGCTTAGGTTCTGCGCTCAGTCCGTTCCTATTCGCCCTGGTGATGGATGCGTTAACACATCACATTCAAGGGGATATGCTTTGGTACATGCTATTTGCCGATGACATAATTCTGATTGATGAATTGTGAATCGGTGTTAACGAGAGGCTGGAGATTTGGAGACAAACTCTTGAATCTAAGGGTTTCAAGCTTAGCAGGACAAAGACGGAATACCTAGAGTGTAAGTTCAGCACTGGGCAGAGTGAAGTGGGCGTGGATGTAAGGCTTGACTCACAGGTCATCCCGAGCAGAGATAGCTTCAAGTACCTTAGGGCAGTTATCCAGGGGGGAAGGGAGTTCGATGACGGTGTCACACACCGCATAGGGGTAGGATGGATGAAGTGGAGGTTAGCATCTGGAGTATTTTGTGACAAAAGAGTGCCACTGATTCTCAAAGGTAAGTTCTATAAAGCGGTAGTCAGGTCGGCCATGATGTATGGGGCTGAGTGCTGGCCGGTTAAGAAATCTCACATCCAGAAGATGAAGGTTGCAGAAATGAGGATGTTAAGGTGGACGTGCGGGCATAGTAGGATGGATAAGATCAAGAATGTTGTTATTAGGGAGAAGGTGGGCGTAGCTTCTATTGATGACAAGATGCGGGAAGCAAGACTTAGGCGGTTTGGGCACGTTCAGTGAAGAAGCCTAGACGCCCCGGTAAGAAGGTGTGAACATCTGGTTGTGGAGGGCTCGAGAAGAGGTAGAGGGCGGCCCAAGAAGTATTGGGGTAGGTGATTAGGCAAGATATGGTGATGCTCCAGATTTCCGAGGACATGGCACTGGAGAGGGACTCGTGGAGGCCGAGTATTAGGATTATAGGATAGGAGGTAGATGAGTGTTGCCTTATGTCACAACTTTGTGAGGCTAATTTGGTAGGGATACTTTTGCTTTTGCGTTACATCATCCTTGTGTTTTCATTTCAATCTTTCGTATACATATATATATATATATATATATATATATATATATATATATATATATATATATATATATATATATATATTTATTTGTTATTTCTATGGCATTACTAATATTTTCTTCCTTTGTTCTTTTGTCTTCTTGAGCCGAGGGCCTTTGTGAAACAGCCTCTCTATTCCTTCGGGGTAGAGGTAAGGTCTGCATACACACTACCCTTCCTAGACCCCACTAGTGGGATTGCACTGGATCATTATTGTTGTTGTTATCGTCATGATAATTTTTTAAGTATAAAATTATAACACTAAGAGTAAAATAGACGTTGAAGATTTAAAATATTTCTAGAATATTTATAAAGTGTATCACCCTTTTTAAAATGTATTGAAAATAAAAATAGTAATATATAAAATAAAACAATTGGCTAAATAATTTGTGTTTTTATTGAGTAGTGTAATATACTTGCAGAAACGAAAGTGATGATTTTGCTAATAGCCATAAATCTACACTAAATATATCAATTATCTGTGTTGTATCTTTAAAGCAAATCATCATTATCTCGACTTAATATCATATGTTCATATAACAATCAAGAAAATAATATATATTTATAAAGGAACAAATAAAAATAAATGTGTAAGTGCATAAATTAATAAGATCATTCCAAGCTTCCGCTTGGTCACGAATTCTGGCTATGTTATTTCAAATTTTTTTAAAACACTGTTTGTTTACTAAGTATAATCTTATTCTGGGAAAAAAAGAAATAAAAAAACTCAAGTTCTCAAAAATTGGTTTAGGATAATTTTTGGGTGAAATTTTTTTCTTTTGCTAACAAAGCTTCATATTACCTTCCCCAGTTCCCACTTCTGGGATTATACTGGGTTGTTGTTGTTGTAGCTACTATATAGATAATTACTTTCAGTAGCTACTACTTAGTTGTACGGTCACGCTGTTGTATTCATGAATACATCATTAAAAAGCACCGAAACTCAAGATAGTCCAACTGTACCACTACAATATTATGTATTTTAGCTACGAATTTAAAAAAACATGGCTGTTATCAAGTATTAGCTACAAAAACTTTAATTTGGTAGCTATTCACAATTTCATAAATTTTTAAGCTACACGGATTAAATTGACAAAGCTAATTTCTCATTTTTGTTATATTTTCTAACTATCGTGGTAATACTTGCCAAAATAGCTACAAACTTATTGCTACGCTAAAAATTTGTGGCTAATTGTTAGTTTTTGCCACGTGTTTGGAGTTGTTATAGCAACAAAGTATTTTTTACCATAATATTTTATGTCAATCAATATCGTGTAGCTAAATGAACAACTTTGCTTTAATTTATAAAATTCGCGGCAATGGATAGCTCAATAGCTATAACAAATTATCAAGACAAAATGATATAGCCACGAATTTAAATAGCTACAATAATTGACGTAGCTAATTCTAAGCTTTTATTATTGAAGTCTATTCAAGAAAGCCTTTAACCATTAACTTCTCAGCAAAATTCTCAGTAACCCACCTCGGCAGAGATGATGAATGAATATGAGACTTCATCTTTGAGAGAAATTAATTTTGAAAGTTGGGGATTTAGGATTCTTTTGGTACGGTGTAAATTAGATCAAATAGAAGAATGCTTATGGGGATTGTAGCTAACTTTTAGTTATGCCACTTCTTGCTATGAATGCTACGGAAAAATATTTTGTGGCTAAAGTGTTTAGCTATGGAAATTTTATATTTTGCTACAATATATCTTATAGCTATATATACATAATGCCTGTAGTGTACGCGCATGTATTCGTATGTATTCGTGCTATGTATTCATGAATATTGCAGCAAACATCGCCTAAAATCATGGCAGTCCGGATGTACATGCATGTATTCACATGTATTTGCGCTGCTGTAATCATGAATACAACAGTAAAAAGCGCCTAAAATCAAGGCATGCCAGCTGTACGCGTATGTATTCACGCCATATATTCATGAATACAGCAGCAAAAAGACTCTAAAATCATGGTAGTCCAGTTGTACACACATGTATTCATATGTATTCGCGCCGCTGTATTCATGAATACAGAAGTAAAGACCGCCTAAAAGGCAGTCCAGCTGTATGCGCATGTATATGTATTGCGCCATGTATTCATGAATATAGCATGGACAATCACCTTAAAAATAGGTACGTCCAGTTGTCTATGAGAAAGGAAAAATATAAATAGCGTATTTCATACCTCAATGGTAGAACACACCATAAATAATTATTTTTCTATAAAATATAAAATGTAGTAATAGAAAATAATATGTTAAAATAATTTTAATTTATAATAAATATGGTATATATCTTTGTTGTATGAGATAAAATTTCCTAATATGAAATAGCCGTTGGACCTGGGTTTTAGCCCAGGCATATCCACACTAGTGTAGATATAAAACAAAGAGACTGAACTAATTTTAATAACACTATATAAGAAAGGCACGTTAAAATCAAGTATTATATCTAGTAAATGAAAATAGTTGAACAATAAAAGCTCTAATAAGGTTTGAATACCATGTATAACACTTTACAATTGTCAATATGTGGCGTTAAAACTCCCCTATATATTTATTTGAATTTGAAAGCCAAAAAACAATATTTTGCAGGGTGCGACACAGGAGAAAGAAACATCACTTTTTAAGATATCAAATAAAAATAAACATACTTATATCAAGTAATATTATGTATTTCAATATATACACAATTACACTAATACAAGGATGAAATAACAATAAAAAATTAATTGTTTGAGAGATTAAAATGTATTCAAATATTTATAAAAGATAAAAGACTTACTACAAACATTATGTGGAAAATATAGGAATCAAAGACAAAAATACTATTGCAATTTTTTGTTTTAATAAAAAAGTCAATAGTAAATTGAAAACTAAGGGCGTCAACCATGAATACACTAATAGCATACAGTTTCGTTTGGTTGTCTGTAATAATCAAGATACTAGAGAAAGATTATTTCATAAATGTAAAAACATTTGCACAGACAAATTTATGAATAAAGGAAGCTCCGCTTATCTACAATTCTGCACTGATCAACGAACACACAAGTTTTCTATTCTCATTGATCATACATGCCAGAGTGAATGAGCCAAGTTATTGTGAGATTGTTTTCACAAACTAAATGAACAACATCATTTGGGGTAGAGAATGTCGTAATGTCCTGGCCGATACAGCAAGGTAATAGATGGTTTTGTGGTATTGGAAACACCGTTATTACCTATGTCATCGCTCGTAGGAACAAAATCGTGGTGATTTACATTGATGCTGTTATTCTCACATGAGCTTCTATCAAGATATACGACACGGATTGGTACACCCAACGCATCTGATAGGGCTATAATCTGCACATGATCACTCTCTTCGCCCATGGGTTCCACTGATGACTTGCAAAACTGTGTTTTAATTTTCAAATAAGAAAAAGCGAGTTAACGCTTACTTGGATTCTAAAAGCAGCGGTGCTCGTAAAAGATAGTGTATTTAGTGGACGATACTGTTAAACGTAGACAGTTATAAGCATACGTTCATCGGTAAGAGAATAAGTTTGAAAATATCATGTCTTAAGAACGAACCTGCTCCACTGAGGCATTTGTTAGTCCTAGTATAAATGGTTCAAAAAACTCCAAGCGCTTCCTTATTTCACCAGATGTTACAAATCTGAAGAACATCACAACTAAAACAGCACATATCATCAGGTCACAGAGAAGAATACAACACTTCATTATCTCACATTCTCAAAAGGTTGCCAATGGTCCTCACCATAGTCAGAAATGGACGGATCACGACTTCTGCTTAGGAGTTCGTCATGACTGCAATGAATAACCAATTTTGCTCCTTTAGTACCGATTCCAGTCGGACCAGTGGAAGCATTAAGATACACAGCTAAATGGAAATTCTAAGTCAAGAGAATTTTAGAACTCAAACCTTATGGAATCTTCGCTACCTTGAAGAACATTATCGAGTTGCTCGAGGAATAACTATGATAGTCCAAAAAGACGACAGAGCCTCAGGGCGACGAATTTCATAATCAAACGAAAGAAAATGAACAAATGCAAGATCCCAATGTGGTAGGTGATGCATGAATGAAGGTGACGACCAGAGACTACTCAATCTATATGGAATACAACATATATGAGTAATGATAAGGTTAATAGTTGGCAAAAGTGTACCACAATATAAGCTCTAACAACACGAAAGCATTCATCCGACATACCATCAACAACAGATGTTCCCCTCCCAATTCACTTACCCCCAAATGCCTTTATGCAAACAAACACGTAATCTAGTCAAGAGCATGCAACTCCTGGACATGCAGTTTCCCTGGTTTTCGTTTTAAGATTAGATACTGACCACTGGCTAGGAATACAATCGCCCCTTCTATTATCATTATCAGTATTATCAAAGGCGAACAGCGCAAAAAATCTCTAAGTTCAATTGGGGCTTTAAGCGCAAATATAGCGTGGGCTTCAATGAAGAAAGGCGCAGATGAAGAAGAAGTATCTATGTGTAATCCAAGACTAATAATTATAAGCATGAATAACAAATATATTAAAAAGGAAATTGAAAAAAAAATTACAATGAATTGAAATATCAATTGTTTAGTGTCGCCTCTTCAAGATTACGCTCATTGGCAAGAAAAGGTACGCCTTAGAGCCTTGATGACAAGGCGAAGCACTCAACATGTATTGCACCTCGCTTAAGCGCGCCTCTGACAACACTGATCATAATAATCAAGAGCCCTTACTGTATTGTATATATCTTTATGGAAAATACAGGCTAGTGATTGTTACTCAAATCACTGGCACTGCCATAAATCCTGAAGCAAAAAGATTTAGACATGTGAAAAGATAAATTAAAGGTGCAAAAGGTCAGGATAGGAATGGGCTTGAAGATCAACTAAAAGCCCTTGACCAAATTGTGATGCGAAGAACTGCAACAAGCAAGGGTTTCCTGGCATATATATCTGCGGGATGGACTGATCAAGGTTCAGGGTCTTGAATAAAAAGATGTAGGAATACATTTCAAGAAAGATGAAGATAGGAAAACAGAGGAGATATTGGCACAGTAATACCATGATATGAACCAAAAGAAAGAGAGTGTTCAAATTCATGAATCCAAGAGAATCAAATTTCATTCTTCATGAAATGGAGTGAAACTGGGAGTTCAATTTAATCTATCCAAATGCAAACTAATATCGGTTAATGCCAACAAATCTTACAGTTGTCAAAGAAAAGTTAAGAACACTCTTGAAAATGCAGTTGGGAGAAAAACACAATCAAGAGGAGCTTGTGCTTTTGTAACATTTTTTGGTAATTCGCGATGATAAACTCATATGGTTATTCGAACAAACTCCAGAATGTAAACAAGAAAGGATATGCCGATTTAATTCAAACTATTATAGAACACTAACAGTTTCTCTTGAAAATTCATTGATTAGAGAATAGAGAGCAGCTTTTATATTACACTATATGTCAAGTTTGGAACTGTGAACTATTCTTTTGACCAACAAGTTTCCATTTCGTGTTAAATTGATCGTACATCATTTAAAAACTAGACAGAATATATCCGGATACTACAAAAGAAGATTGAAAAAATCTTATATTTAAAGCATCAAGACATGGAAGTTTTACACAAAATGCACCTAACATGCAAAAACAAATATTTAAACATATCAAGGTAGAAAGACAAGAATACCGCAAAAAAGTCTTCAAATGTGAATTCTGCGTAGCCCAAACTTTGAAGTGTCTTTTTGCATTCCTCAATACTAGCTTTAATGCGATGAACTTCACTTTGATCTTGTGATTCCAGAATATGCTCCTTTAGTTGAAATACACGATCATTTAGTAACTAAAGATGCCAAAACTCAAAGTCCACGCAGAAGACCACATATTTTCTACAAAATAAAATGCAGTATAAGAATTTAAGCATACAAGGTAACCAAACATGAAACTGCGGAAAAAGCAATTTCCATCTCCACGTGTTCTTCTAAGGGCGGCATATTGTTCACTCAGCACCTGCAGAAGTGACATCAGCTACTGAGCAACACAGAACAATCACCCCAAAGACAAAGATATAATGTTCAAACCTTTATTTTCTCCAGCAAAATTGAATTTCCCAGATGGTATTCAGCTTCTAATGAAGACAAAGGTTCCTGCAGTTATCAGCCCCCGCAAAATACTCAAGTTAATCAATGTATTCAAGTAATTAGAGACACATATCAACAATTTGTGTATTTTTAATTCTTTAGAACATTTTCTTTAAGGATCCTAAAAAATCCCAAGCGTTCTAGAAAGCACAACAAGTTTTAACAGAAGAAATGGTAAACAAAGGAAGGAGAAATTGCAGAACGATACATCAGCAAGATTTAAAGATGAAAAATGTCCTGAAATTAGCTTAAAGGGTAAATACATTGCATGAAGACACTTGCTGGCAGCGCTATGCTCCCGACTATTTTATTTGGTATTCAGTTCAATTCTAGTGAGAAAACATTTTATTATTGTTCAAACTATCCATAAGTTGCTCATTTGCAATACCGATGTGAATTTTCAGAAAATCAAGAAAAATGTATCCTTTCAGGAATATGTCGTACCCATCTTGATAAGCCATGACTTATTTTGTTTCCAGAAAGAATCAAGAAAAACAATATTCCACTTGAAAGAAACAAGTGGAGCAGAATCAGCTCAGTATTATGTCGAAAACATATTTTCATTGATAAAGAATTTTCCTCAGGGACATTGAAAGAAACAAGTAGGGTAGAATCAGCTCAAAAATATATCAAAAGCATATTATTGATAAAGAATATTCCTCAGACACATTATTAACTCACCTTCAGAAGAAGAAGAAATTCCTTAAAGCTTGTTAGCAGAATACCTAGCATCCAGTCAAAAAAATACTAACTTGGTCCTACTGTCCTATGCATGAAAGTTCTATCCATATACAACACATAAAAACTGCAGGAATTAAGCAAACTTGATTATAGAACACTAATATGTTGAGCTGGGGAACTGATATGCCGAGAGCTAGATGGTTTCGAATCCATTTAGTACCTTGACTATAAACAACGTAAATAATAAGAAAGAAATAAGTCAATGCTTCGAAACAGGATAGCACTTGCCTTATCACCAACAAATTGAGTTTTTACAGCTTGTTCAGCCTGGATGGAAGATTGCTGTTGCATAATATCATCATCCTTGTATTTTGTCCAATATTCAATTTCAGATGTTTGAACAGATGTCAATGTTTCTTTTCCTGCATCAGCCACATGCCCTTCCTGATCCTGCATCTTTTACTTTGTTTGACGGTCAGATCCGATATCTTTTCTGCTCAAGGACACCGACAACATAGTTAAATTGCATAATAACATCAGACTCCTTTTGCATTTACAATACGTAGCACCCAATTGAAAAGGATATGTCAATCATGGTATCAACATGCATAAAGGCATTTAGCAATTAAAGTATCTCACTGCAGACCCCCAATTATATGCTAAAGGTATTAACAAAAGCTCAAATTCCTAGAGTAATTCAGGGAAGTGAGAACTGAAAATAATTGGAGATAACAGAAACAAGAAATAGAGGAATGCCCTAAATTTCATAATTATCTTGAAGGGACTAAATATGTGGCAAAATATTGTGAAGAGGTTCTAATGTATTAACTCCACAATTGAAAGAACCTCTCCAGGCAGATAAGGATTTCATTTGAATCTCCAATGCATATAACAGAACTAGTACAATTCAAAGAGTGAGGAGCAACTCAATTTAGATGTAGTCATGTGGTTAAGTGTAGATTGAAATTCTGTAAAGAGATCTCCACATATGCAAGAAGAATCACTGCCTCACCCATAACCTCTATAGTATAACATTATTCCAAACAACATTTTAACGACTTGCATCACACAAATAATTCGTAGTTAGTCAATCTTATTCCGCATCGGAAATTAGTAAAATATTAAGCAATTTCTTTATCTGGAAAACACATCAAGAAAGGTAAATCCAATTCATGGATTAAAAGCAAATATCGAAACAAAACTGAGTACCTAAAAGAACAAAACAAGTAAAGTAATCAGATCTCACGGCAGGGAATAAGATGGATCTCTGACTTCTCAAGGGTACTCAGAGGATACGGCAGAAAGGCAAGTAAACTTACCCTGGTTAAGCATTGTAAACTAGTGTAGTGTGGAGTCTAAAGCCTAAATAAAAGAAAAAAGAAAATACAACCCAACATGCTACATTGCACATATGTACCCATACTTTTACATAATTTTTAAGAAAATTGGTTGTTTATAAAAAATGCACTTCATATTCTTTAGCTAGGAACTTTAAGGATAATTTCTTCATGCTAGTGCATTAATAGCTTTGGTATTGTTAATGTCATAGTTTGGTATGCATTAGCTAAATATAGGATAATACCAAATAGAATATATAATTAATGCTTGTATTAGTTATGCATATGTTGAAAAAGTATACCAAATAAGGTATTGCTAATACACAAAGCTACTAAGTTTAATTTAGTATAACCCATTATTTTTCTGCAAAAATATTTGTACACCGAGTATACAATATTAAATAATATTATTAAATTATGTAATTAACATAAAATAAAAATTTTAAAAGGCTAAATATATATGTGTCCACTTAAACTTGTCCATTTTTTTCATTTACACACGTAAATTAAGGGTTGTTCCTATCGAAGACTAAACACCTCAAGTAATTTTTTTTCCTTGTTTGTTTATTGAAAATATGCTCTAGTAGAAGCCCGTGTGTTTTCAAAATTATTGGTATTATCCCTGTGAGAATGCACGGGAAAAAAATTAATTATTAATAATGATACAATAACAACGACCCAGTGAAATCCCACTAGTGGGATTTGGGGAGGGTAGTATGTATGCAGACCTTACCCCTACCTCGAAGGAGTAGAGATGTTGTTTCTGAAAGACTCTCGGCTCAAGAAGATAAAAAGACAAAAGAAGACAATATTAGTAACACCACCGAAATAATATAAAACAAATATGACAAATAGAAACAAAAATTAAGAAAAATTATCCAAAGTAAGGCAGGCAAAAGCAAAATAGTATCCCTACCAAGCTAGTCTCACAAAATATGGCATAAGACAAGACTCAACTACCTCCTAACCTACAACCCTTGTACTCGACCTCCACATGTTCCTATCAAGTGCTATGTCCTCGGAAATCTGAAGTCTTGCCATATCTTGCCTAATCACCTCCCCCCAATACTTCTTATGTCGTCATCTACCTCTTCTCGAGCCCTCCAAAACCAGACGTTCGCACCTCCTTACCGGAGCTTCCGGGTTTTTCCTATGAACATGCCTGAACCATCTAAGCCTTGCTTCCCGCATCTTGTCATCAATGGAAGCCACATATACCTTCTACCAAATATGAACATTCCTAATCTTATCCATTCTAGTGTGCCCGCTCATCCACCTCAACATCCTCATTTTCGCTACCTCCATCCTCTGGATGCGTGATTTCTTAGCCAGCCAACACTTAGCCCCACACATCATGGACGGCCTAACCACCACTTTATATAACTTACATTTGAGTATCAGTGTCACTCTATTGTCACACAATACTCTAGATGCTAATCTCCACTTCATCCATCCTATCCCAATACGGTGTGTAACGTCCTCGTCGATCTCCCCTCCCCCCTAGATAACCGACCTAAGGTACTTGAAGCTGCCTCTACTCGGGATGACCTGTGATTCCAGCCTCAAATTTATTAATAATGATACAATGAGACTTATATATAATAGATATTCTACTCCTACTACATATGGAACTAGGACATATTCTACTTCTACTACATACGGGACTAAGACTATTATACATAACAATCTAACACTCCCCCTCAAGCCGATGCATATAAATTATATGTACCGAGCTTGTTACATATGTAACTAATACGAGGACTAGTAAGGGACTTGGTGAAAATATCTTCAAGTTGATCATTCGACATACAAGGTCGGAAAATCATTGTTCACGCCGAAAAAATAAAAGTTGTCAGAATTTGATGTAATTTATATGAATAGGCTCAGAATCACTGGACAAGTAAGTTGTCCTAAAGAAATTTTCTCAAAAGTGGACAGAATGGCTTACACGTGTGAGAAAAGTTACTGCAGCTCGGTAAAACACTAGTTCCATTGGAGCATGGAGGCACGTGACTTTCTGCCGGAGCGACTGATTGAGGTTTTGTCGCTTGACTTTTTCAAACAAGATGGTAGTGTTGGTTTTCGCAAAACACTTACCGATACAGAGATAAGGCAAATCAGTCTTGAGTCATCAATAGAAAAGACACATGGTGACTGATTTTTCTATTCATATAGGACTGGAATTCCTAGGGTTTGGTTGTATGAAGGTTTCAGATCTGATGGCAGTACCGGTATATGCATAGTATCAATGTAGCAGTGACCTTGGGAACAAGGCGAAGTTGCCGAAAAATTACACGGTGATAAGATCTTTCATTCTAAATGTCATTGGAATGATGTGCAATGATAATTTTTTCACTAAAGCTCTCATACCATATGAGAATGTATGGAAGAAAAATCTATTTATTAACAATGATACAATAAACGCTATATATAATATGTATTCTACTCTTACTATATATTAGACTAAGACATATTCTACTTCTACTATATATGAGACTAGGACTATTTACACACAACTATTTACCAATTCCTTTCTAACTTGGTCGTATATGATTGCCCTTTTGTTTTGAAACAATTCATGTATTCTACGTGATCCGTTTGAAGATTTTTCTAAGAGAATTTGTTTTCATTTTTAATTTTGAATCTGCCAGAGTCTAAAATCAACGAAAACTCATTAGTGAAAACTGAAAAGCATAAGTAGGAAATTTGTTTGATTATTAAATAATTACTCTCAAAATATTAAGATTCAAAACAATGAAATAGTTTAAGCAGGTAAACCTTATGATCAAAGTTACCTTTTATCTATAAGTCTTGGATTGCATGGTTTTCCTAAAATAATCAAGATGACAAAGGATATCCAATAACAAAGTTCTTCAAAGACAAATACATAAAAGAAATTTTTACCTATGTATACCATATAGCAAACCTTATTACCAAAAATGTTTAAGGTTTGGTATTTATCCGCCTAGACCATATTTTGTTTACAAAAATTGTACAAACCAAAAATAGGTGAATTCTACCCTAAAAAAGCGCCAATTTTGTAGCAATAAGATTTAATGTGATTCTGTCACCATTAATTTCGAGTTTGAAAATGGAAGAAAATCCTACAGCAGCATGATTCTCTCATTCTGTTACAGAAATATATCTCTCATCTGTAACTCAGCTACAATTCAAAAAACACGAGAATCTCCCGCAATCAAATTGTTGAATACAGTTCTTCGTCTACATCAGTACAAAAATTATCGAATTGTTGAATACAGTTCTTCGTCTACATCAGTACAAAAATTGTCGAATTATTGAATACAGTTCTTCGTTTACATCAGTACAAAAATTCTCGAATCTAAATCTGTTCTTCGTCTGCATCAGTACAAAAAATTGTCGAATTGTTGAATACAGTTCTTCGTCGACATCAGTACAAAAATTCTCTAATTGTTGAATACAACTCTTCGTCGAAATCAGTACAAAAATTCTCGTATTGTTGAATACAGCTCTTCGTCGACATCAGTACAAAAATTCTCGAATCTAAATTTGTTCTTCGTCTATTTTTCTATCAACTACACAAAATTATATCAAAAATCCCAAAATTGCTGAAATCGAATGATTATTGGGATAACTATGGCAGATTCTGAGATTTTGAAGTTGATGCCATTTTGGTAGATGATAATGCAAGCCACGGAATTCTCCTTTCTGCAATTGCAGAACAATTATCGATTGATACATCGGATAAAATTGTAGAAATAAAATACATTGTGAATGATAATTGTCCTCCATAGGAGATTAGGAATGATATGGGGGTTCGTGTATATATGAAAACGGAAAAGGAGAATGAAAACTTAGTTTCGTATCCCTTATGTATTAGCGTAAGAGATTTCAATATGGAATTTGCAATCACCAATGAAAGCATCAGTACAGGTATGTTTGATTCGACAATGCTGAGAGTTTTTGTGTTACCTAGTAATCTACAATTTAACGACATTTATCTACAATTAAAACTACAATTATGATATAGTACTGGAAAGGACAAAGCGATGTTGCTTTCAAATTTACCTACATAGTTACTACATTTGTGAATTTATTGTCTCCAGGTTCTTCAGGATCACTAAGGTTACTAGAAATTCCATCCTCACCAGCTATTGAGGAATATCAAAGTGAAATAATAATTGAATCTACGCAAACATGTATTGAAGAAGGACAAGTGTACCAGGACAAGAAAACAATAGCTGCTGCAATGAAGAATTATTCAGTTATGCACAAGTTCCAGTTCAGAGTGAAAAGATCAAGTCATAGAAGGTATGTAGTTATTTATGGATCATAGATTTGCCAAATTACTGTATTATTGAAGATAGGTTTGTTTATTCAATTGTAGTCATTTCGTAGTTAATAATAGTATGTAATAAACATGTCTGAATATTGTATTTTCTTGTAGCTATTGGCTTGTATGTGTAGCTAAAAACTGCAAATGGCATTTCAAGGCAACGTCAATTAATGATTCTTCATTGTTCAAGATAAGACGTTTTAGCCGACAACACACATGCTGCCCAATGGACGAAACGCTCATACAGCGCAAATGTACTGCAAAAGTAGTTGGTAGCATGGTCTTTCCAAAGTATTGTGATCCTAAGACTGTTTACACGCCAAAGGACATACAACTAACATGTTATCTGAACATAGAGTGAACCTAAGCTACATGCAAGCATGGAGAGCAAAGGAAAAAGCATTACAGTTTTTGAGAGGGAATCCGTGTGACTCCTACAACAAATTACCAAAATATTTTTATATTCTTGAGAAGAATTATCCCCGTTCTGTTGTTAAATTGAAGAAGGCAGCAGATGATTGCTTCTTATACGCATTTGTTGCTCTTTGTACATCAATAAATGGTTGGCAACGTTGTAGGCCGGTAGTAGTGGTTGATGGGACATTCTTAAAATCAACATATAGGGGTATTATGCTGACAGCAAGCACCATGGATGCAGCAGGTATATAATGCAATAATTTTGTAGTTATTTTGTAGACAGTCTAAACAATGTAGGTAAATTTTAGTTATAATGTAGTTAGTAAGTATTTAGATAAAGGAATGTAGTTAAATTGCCTAAATTCTCAATATATATTTGTATTTGATAGTTAATCTTATTTTATGTCTAAAAATTGTAGGTTCTATTTTGCCCTTGGCATATGCTGTTGTTGATTCTGTAAACGACGCATCTTGGAAGTGGTTCTTTGAACAATTCAAGGATGCATATGGTGAAAGACCATCAATGTGTGTTTTCTCAGATAGGCATGAGAGTATATAGAAGGCAACATCAGTTGTCTATCCGGGCATGGCATACTACTTTTGCATGTGGCATATATGGACAAATATAAGGTCAAAATTCAAGAAGACACATCTACAATTACATGAATTGTACTTTGCTACAGCATGGTCATACACTCTGGATGAATTCAATGAAAGGATGATGAAGATTGAAGAGGTAAACCCGCGTGTATCGTCTTACCTACATGATATTGGCTATCATAGATGGTCAACAGTACATGCAACGGTGAATATAACTTTTACTATGACGTCAAACATTGTTGAGTCGTTGAATGTTGTAACAAAAGAGGCAAGAGAGCTGCCAATATTTGATCTATTTGAGTATATGAGGACTATTCTAGAACGTTGGACAAAAGAAAAGTTATTAAAGGCAAAGGGTACTTTCACATTCCTTTGTCCCAAATTCAACAAAGAATTGGAAGATAACAATACATTATCCCAGAAACTAAAGGTAATATATTCTTGTTTGGTGCAGGAGAAAAAACAAAAATAGTAGTAGCTTTACTGTTTCCAGTTTGTAGGTACAATGTAGTCACGTTGTGGGTAAATGTAGTTATCGTTTATATGAAGTTTATTTGTAGATGATTTGTAGTTAACTGATTGTTGCTAATCTAGTTAACTTATTGATGTATTATTATTTCTCTTTGGTCTTGAAATGTAGGTGAGGGCTTCAACAGATCATATACATACTGTGTTAGATGGTGTGAAGCGATACATTGTATGTCTAGAAAACAAGAAATGTAGCTTTGTACAATTCCAACTTGATGAACTTCCATGTGCCCATGCTTTGGCAGCATTAAGGCATAGGAATGAAAGGCCTGACAACTATTGCTCTTCGTATTACACAAGGAAGAGCCTTCTTCTTATGTATGAAATGCCAGTAAATCCTCTTCCCGATGAAGCCAAATGGGATGTTCACAACATATTTTGGATGAGGTAGCAAAGCCACCGGGGGGAGATAAAAGGCAGCTAGGTAGACCTCACAAGGAAAGATATAAAATATTTGATGAAATAAAGTCAAAGAAGTACAAGGTGTCTTGTTTCAATTGTGGAGGTGAACGGCATAACAAAAGAACTTGCAAGAATGCGCCGAAAAATAAATGAATATCATATAGCTAGAATAGTTATCCAAAATAAATGTTAGTGAGCTCAAATTATCGGAATTTATTGTGTAGCTGTTCTACGTTTTGACGATGATTAAGAAGTATAACCATAAATTTGTGTATCTGCACTATTTACATTTTTTATGTATTCCGTCAAGCATCAATTCTTTTTATTTTTTATTGAATAGTTGATCTTTTGTAGAAGCTATATGCAAAACGTCTGATGTTAATAAAGAAAACAATGAATGTAAAGTGTTGCCTGATTGTAGTTAAATGTAGTTTAATTGTGGTCTAAAAATAGTACTGGGAATCACCTAATGGGAATTTGTATTTATAATGTAGTTCAAAGTAGTTTTTGTAGATAAATTTATTTTTTCTGAGAATAATTGTTGATAAGGGATGGCTAAATTATTTATCTGAGACCTGTATACATTTCATCTTTATGCTATGTAAGAATTGACAGTTATATAAACATATTAAATGGCAACTGAAGGTATTATATAAAAATAACTCCAACATTAAAGTGAAATTATAAGACAAAGCTGTTACTGCAAAAATGCTATCAGATAACTCGAATACTTGAGTATAATGTAATCAAGAAAAATTGTTGATTACAACCAAAATGACTTAATTCATACATTGTTTTCCAATTCAACTACCAAATAGGAACAAAATAGTCTACTTCTTCCTTCGTTGAACTTTAGTCCTCTCATTCTTTGCCGGTGCACCCTTCCTCCTTGCAAGTCTGCCAGTAACCTCACTCTCACTGATTGAACCATCTGTTAACTTCTTTGTGGCATAGTCCCACAGTAGAGCTCCATAGCGTCTATGGTGTTGGTCAATATCAGTAAGATCTCCTTTGGGATAGACAAATCACCATTGCTAATATACTTCGCAAAGGCAGCCATAAATACACCACAATCCCTGCAGAAGATCAGAATTTTTCATTATGTAACAAACGATTAAAAAAAATAATTAAACATATAGTAAGGGAGATTATCTTTTTACAGTGAGCCTTCCTTTTGTTGTGGAATCTCAGCAAACATCCATTGTATGTTGAGCGCGTCTGTAACTGGTTTCTCTATGTATAACTTTGTAGTCTTGAAGTGAATGTCTTTGTGTTTACCATAGATATCAGTGCATGACAAATAAAGAGGAATAATGACTGAAAATTTCTCAACCATGTCTGAACTGTTTGATTACTCTTTGTTCTCACCAATGAATCATAAACATTAAGTTGCCGGTCCTTTATGTCAAAAACTAGCAACAACCAATGAAAGTTCTCCACAAGGTTAACAAGCATGAGCACATAGTCAACAAGATCTCATGCTACATTAGCAAGAACTCTATAGCCCATAACATATTTTCCAATATCATCCTCGGCTTTAACAACTGAATTCCTTTGATCCAGTGGAGAACTAGTGAACTTCTCAGAGATTCTTCCAATCTTTGTCTTGAACAAGCAATCGGTTGTTGTAAATCTAGTTTAGATTTTGGGGCCATATTTTCCCTTTTTTCTCAGATAGTACATAATAACATCAATGTGCTGCCAAAGTAAAAGTGCAATATACAATAAGTTGTAGTGTAGCCAATCACATCTATAAAATAACTACATATTAACTACAATTAGAATTTATGAAAAAATCTAACAGCTTGTTTCACTTTAACAACACCATAACTACAGATATATAACAGTTAGCCCAAGTGCATCACAAAATGTAATTTGATTGCATTTAGCATGAAAGATATAGAAAACAAGTACTATATCTACAATTGACCAATCATAATTACATAAGAACTACACTTTAACTACATTTTTCACACTGATTGCATAAGGTTAAAAAAAGCAAAATTTTATAGTTGAAGAATAAATATAGTAACATATCTATGATGTGTACGATGTAACTACATTTAAACATTATAGTTAAAGACAAAACTACAATTAGAAACTATATACTTACTGTGCTATTGATTACTTGTTCGGGGTGAGCAAGGGCATAGAACCAGTCCTTCTTACCAATCTTCTCACAACCCAAATCCAACCAAGGATTGATTTGGTTATCGTTCTTTGAAAAGAAATATTTCCTCCTGTAATAATAAGAGAATGAATCAAATACAAAAAAATTTCAAAAAGATTTACAACTTTAAAGTCTAAAAATGGTGAACTGACTGTGTAAATTTAAGCATCATACCTCCTAGATACTTTGTCAATGCTATGGTATAACCAGGTTGTGAACCTATCTATCAATTCAGAATCTACATCTTCACCTATGACACATGTGAAGGGGTGCTTTAGGTAAAAATATTTGGGCCCAACAGAGGTGCTGCCTTAAGTACTATATAGAGGAGTGAATGGTGATCGTGCATGTTTTCCTGGTATCCTTGTTCTTCCTTGATGAACGGGGGTTGAATCAACTTGTATGGGCTCGCCATACATGACCAACTGTGATAGGTTTTCTGGCAGCTCAAAATCATCCAATGCCACACCTTTGTTTTCAATGCCTTCAGGCACAACTTCAGTCTCATCTTTTTTATCAAGGCATTCCTGGACAACTTCAGTCACTGTTACACCATGAATTGGTGACTGTGGAATGTTATCTTCAACATCTGTTACATAAAAAATGACATACTTAACAGAATTATACCAGAGTATAATCAACTATTTTCTATTAAAAACTACATTATTAAATAATACCTTCTTTTGCTGCCTCAGATATTGAAATTTTGAATAAGATGTAATTAAAATGCAGTTATGGTTCTATACCTGCTTTAAAGGTCTACGATGCTTCTTGGAAGTCAGCATACAAGTCAACTTGTGGTTGAACATGTTGTGGATAAGTGGGAGCTAAAAAACATAGTGAAAAAGTGATTAGCAATTCTTGAAGTTTGTAGATATGTATGTAGGAATTATGTAGATACATGTATTACTTGTGTTTGCATGGAGTAGATCACCAACATTGAACTGAAAATGATTGTTTTTTTCTCCTTGATTTTGGTCATTATATTTTGTTGAACTACCAGCAAACTACATTTTTTGGGGAATATTTGAGAATGCTTTTTTGTCATAAGTATTATATAGTCTTAGCATAAAATTATATGTAAATTCTTACCTTTGACTCATCCAAATCATTCCTCCTGTTTATAGCTTTCATTACACTGTTCAAAGATTGATCTATGAACTCTCGAAGGCTTGAGAGTTGATCAAAAACATCCTTCTTAAACTCATCTAACTTTACATCAACCTAATAATTAATTATGTGTAATTAGTTGGTAAGCATATTCTATTAGTTACACTTAAACAACAAAGAAACTACAAAGTAGTAGGAATGAATTCAAGTGGTGCTAAATTATGACAAAATATTGTAGTTTCTCATAATACCTGCTCAAGCCTCTTTTCCAAATTGCTGATCTTGCTACTGACAGATTCCATGGCCTTTTGAGAATTAGCTTCTTTGGGTTTAACTGTTGGAGAAGCAGCAGTTGGAACATTTGATGGTTGAGCAACCTCTTCATCTTCATATTTAATATTCTCTGGAAGATTAAGCACTCCAAGCTCTTCTCCAGATTCAACCATGTTTGTGAACTGAATGATGGAAGTGACAGTTAATTCAATTGAAAAGAAAAATGTAAATGAAATGTAGTTACTATAACTGTAATTGTAGAATCATACAAAGGTTAAAAAAAACCTTGAGCCACTCAGGTTTGATCATCTTGTCTTCAATTGCAGTTAACCAAATCTGTCCCTTTGTAGCTGACCATCTTAAAATCCGAGGAATCGATTCAGAACACCGTGTAGCAAGCTCGGTGCTGACGGAAAAGCAACACTCGTATAGCCACACTTGCAAGGCTAATGAGCATCCACGTATAAGATAAGAATGTACATTGGGATTAAGACGATGTCAGACAGATTCAATAACCTGCTTGAAGGATTTTTTACCCCATGGGTACGACTCAAAATTACCAGACTCGATAATAAAGAACATAAGCTTGTCTATGAAAGTAACATTGTCCTTATCTGAAGGATAAACAAAAAATGCCAACATATAAAGGACGCACAACTACACCGCATCCACATCATTTGTCCATGCTTTGTTAGTCACTACATTTTTCAGATGCCATTTCTCAACCCTTTCTTTGTTAGGGAAATATGTATTCACTAAAGGGCTAACATAGTTCGAATTGAAACCATAGTCTGAGAAACTATTGACACAATTAAAACCAGTTATCAAACCAAATTCTCTCAATGAAAAAATTAATTTTTCACCCTTTAAAAGAACAGAAAAGTATGCGTTAGTAGACTTTGACAACTCATACTTCATTAGAAGATGAATGGACTGGTTTTGCACACATATTGGGGGCAGATCTAATAAGTAACCAAAACATGTTTTTGTGAAAACACGTAGTTGATTTGGGGATATTAAAGCCTTTATCTGGCTAGGTATTGTAGGATCACACAAATTGTGGAATTGAAGCACACCATAATCAACATTTTGTTGAGCAAAGTAAGGGCCATTCAGCAAAAAAAATAATATTAACTGTGGTTAGAATGACGTTATAGATTTCAGCATTACAGCATAGAATGTAACATATCATACCTACAACTTTAATCAACAGATTACAATTAAACTACAATCTAATTACATTTATAAACTGTATAAGAGGCATTGCTCCAATTAAACTACAAAATTGAGCCAAATAATCTACAAAATTAGGACCAGACCAAATTTACAAAAATACACTTGAACAGACAAATAAGAACAATATAACAGTTAAATGTAACAATTACTTAATGTAACCTTGAAAAAATGTAGTATAATTGTATTGAGAATGAAGTTAAATGTAGCAGCTATACAAGTTGCAGTACAAAAACCATAGATACAATTTACTTAGCAGATTACAAATCAACTACAATCTAACTACATTTATAGACTGTCTAGTAATCGCAGTGCCAAATAAACCTACAAAATTGCGACAAATAATCTACAAAATTGAGACAATATCACATTTTTCCAAAAAACACTTCAACACCAAAAAGCACTTGCAGAATATTTTTTGGCAACCAAAATTAAACTACAAAATAGTGAGGACAAATAAATATTGTTTACCTTTAATGAAATTTTTTGAGGAACCAATTTTGGTAATTTTTTTAGGGTTTCTTCTTTTTTTGTTTTGACGGTGAAGGAGACACCTTTGGTTTTTTCCCAGTTGGAAGTTTGGGTGAATCTTCTACAAAATCATCATCTACCTCAACTCTTTCCCCTTGCGCTTCTGTTGTTTGTCGACTGCTTTTTCTACTCTGCTAGCATCAACATAGTGCAAATGCTTGCTTCGCATTTCAGTACGGATTTGTCTTGGAGATGAAAGACCTGTATTTTTTTCACTTGCATGTGTAGATTGTGGGTTTTTGGGTGGTGATTTAGGTGTTAAAACACCCAAATCAAAAGACGGAATATCTGCTAATACAACTTTTGATGTTTTTTTTGTGGAGTATTTGGTTTTCTCATGATTTATGAGTTGAATACAAAGTTGGAATGGGGGTTGAAAATGGTGGGGGATTCAACAGAAATTGATGAATGCGAAGGTTAGAGCTGTACGACAATGGCGGAAAAAACTGAAGAAAAATGGTGGGGGGGAGGGGGGTAATTAAAACGAAAGGTAAATCGTGGGTATTCATAGCGAGAGAGAAGCGTGTACTATAAAAATCCTGAAGATACGGTTCCTATTATAAAGCCTACTATAAATGAGGCCATAACTAAAGACTTAATTTGAATTATGGTACATAAATTGAAACTTGGTATGCTTAAATGTAATAAACACAAACCTTAAACATGGTAGGTAATAAGGTTTGCAATATGGTATACATAGGTAAAAATTCCTACATAAAAACAGCAGGTAATAACAACAATTATTTTAAAATAACGGGAAGGAACGATGGATTCTCAATATTGGGCTGGCAAGTAGCCAGGCCCAGCTGGACTCAAATAAGCAGGGGACTTCAACAGGTGATAAGGAAGCGGCCTAGTTCCTAAACTTAAGCCCGAGTTCTCAATTAACTCACGTAACGATCTGACCGGTCGTTTAGTGTGTTTGCACCTCGTTTTCCCTTTTGATATTTCATACATGTATAATATAGGTTTTATAACTTGCGAGTTTGATTGGTTTCATTACGGGAAGATTTCAAATTAATTTAGACCATTTGGTTCTTACGAAACTATGACTTCTGTGAAAATGATCCCTGTTAATACCCAATTTTATATATTTTTGTATACTCAGATACTTTAAAAATAGTATATGTATACATATATAAGTATGCCTAAAGGTTTTGGTATTTTTCTCAATTTTTAAGGATTTTTAGAATCGATTTTTTGTCTATTTTTAATAGTAAAAAATCTAAAATTATTTCCAAACTATCATTTTTTGGTAAATAACATATTTTATTCTCATATTTATAATAAAATATAATTAATATAATTTTTACATATTTTTACAAATGTATTCGAAATTTCTAAAGCTTAATTGCATGAAATTACAGTTATAGCCTATTTCATTATTAACCACGTTTTATAAATATAAAATTATTTCTAATATTTTTAGATTATTTTTTATATATTATTAACTAGTTCTGTACTTTTAATTTTCTTTTTATATATTTTTAGCTCTTTTAATTAATTGAAAAGGAGGAAATGGCTATTTAAAATTTGGCCCATTCCTATTTCAGTATTAGCACAAATTGACCTCATTTTAAACCCAATCTTAATACCCAATTAGACGACCCAATTTCCATTTAACCCGATCCAAACCCAATTAATCTAACCCGCCCGCTTCCTATCTTTAAATCCTGGCCGTTGATTGATTTAATCAATGACCCTCGTTCTTTCTTTCCTTTTTATTTCCGCCCCAGCCCCTAACCCTAATCATTTCTCCAAATTATCCGCCCCCAAATTCTCTCATCCTCTCAAACTCTCTCTAAACCACTCGAAACCCTATCCGCATATATCGTCATCTCTGACCAGTTTTCACCGGAGTCCATGGCTTCTAAGGCCATGGACGACCTATGCTTCCCTTCTCCCCAAACCATGATTATTCGAACCTTGAAAGTTCCGTTCTTCAATAAACATTTTCAAGTCCTTTGCCGACCTGAGCTCCTCTGGTTTCTCCGGCTCCGTCCCGGCGTGTTCAAACTCTGAAAAGCTCAGTCATGGCCCAGACTTGTTCAAAGACCAGATCGTTCTAGGCCTTCTTGTTTCTAGGGTTTTTGAGAAACCCTAGAAAACTTGTTCGAGGTTTTTCTTCCATTGTATTCTTAGATCTGTAACAGATATGTGCTTTATTCGACGTTTTAATGATTTTCCCAAATTTTTCCTTTTAAAATTAGTTTGTTCAAAATTAGGGTTTTCAAAAATCCTAAAATGACTCTTCTTCTTCATTCTTTAGTGAATCTGTGTGTTCGTGCCATGACTTATGTGTTTTCGTATGTTCTTATGCATGTTTTTACTCTATTATTGCTTCTACTGGTTGTTACAAGTATGATTTACATGTTTATTTTGCATGGCTTTCTGTTATTTCTCCTACTGGGATTGTTTGCCTTTAATGGATTAATTTGGTTTATAACTTGTATCTTTTACTAAAATTCAATGGCATCTCTTTTCTCATCTGACTCCACCTGAGTTTTGAGCTTTCTCTTAAGCTTGTCCATTGCAATTTTGTCACTCTACTGCTTCTAACTTGCTATGTATATTTTGTATTTCCTCAGGGAAAGAGTTACCTAGGCTTATTATAAGGGCTTGCCTTCTCCTTTCTGTATCCTACTCGGTCTAAAGCCCCGTGTTTGTGATTTGTTGCAACCTTTTGGTTCTAGGGTTCTATTCTAGAAACCTCAGGCCCTCAAACTCGTGCTGAGTTTATAAACTGAACTGAAACTTGCTTTTAGCTTATGATTTTGAAACTATTTATGTCGATCTTTTTGTTTCTTGCTTGACACTAGTATGATTTATATGCGAGGTTTTCCCTTTGAATTGATTTTGTTAATTTGTGATTGATTTCAATCTCCTCTTAGTAAGGCTCGAATGATTTGCTATTGATTTTTTAACTTAATCTCTTCCCCTGTTTTCATGACTAAATTCATTCAAGACTTTTAAATTTCTTACTATTTGATTACTCTATTTTTCTTATTCTCTTAAAACCGTTTACTGTGGGCTTCTTACCTTACATAGACTATATGAACTTACCCATATTATGCTACTCTGATAAGGTTTTACTATTCTTTCTTTCCTTAATTACTCATTCCCGTTTGAAATCAAATCCCTTTGACTAAGGGAGATCTGGTTTGATTGACAAAAGTTTATTTTCTTGCCTTTTTGTGTACTCGTTTTTGCACTATAAAAAGGGACAACCTTTTCAACTATAGATAGCTCTCTCTCGAACACAGTTCTTTTCTGCACCTTTGCAATGCACAATCGCCTCTGTTTTTGAAATATACTGGCTACTACTTTCTCTACTATTACTCTCTCTACTACCACTTTCTCTACTATTATTTTCTCTACTGAGCATCCTACTCCTTTTGATCTACTGTGGAAGTTGTCTTGGTTTCTCAATTGCTCTTTTTAACTATCTAGCTCTCTAATTGCTGTTGTTTCTCTGATGTACTAGAACTGAAAACTGGTATATATTTCTAAGTTAAATAACACCCTCCTACTATGTGCATTCACTTCTCTTCTTCTACATATTCTTCACTATGTATTTATGTTCAGTAACTGTAGAATGTTCTATTCTTTTTTCTATGTCCTTGCATCTTCAGTCTGCTATGCTTTCTTATATTTTCCTTAATGTATGTGCATTTATATGGAAATCCCTTTCCTCTAACCCTTTGTGTGTGAGTATGTCCTGAATCATGGCAGCATCCCATATTGCAATCCATGACTTAGAACAAGGTTTCCTGATCCTCTACCCAAAATTATTTCCCTTTCCCTCTCCCCTTTATGTTTTGAGCTTTAACTTGGGTCTAGTAGCGTCATAATCACTATTCAGACCTAAGTTTGACTCCCCAGAGTCTGCTCCTGTTTGTTTGACCTAAGCAAAAGGTCAGGAGTGTGCCAGCCTATGCCATGGCTGGGCATTACCACCCTCTGCTATGGTTCCTCTCTCACTTTGCACTCATTCCTAGTTTCTTAAGTTCTACCCCCTTTAGTAAGCCATGCTTTGGGATCCTAGAGTTCCCTTTGAACTTGGATGCCTAAGAGCTGGTAATTCCAAACATGCACAATTCTGTTACAGTACTTATGATTCAAAGTGTAAGCATTGCCTGGGGTCTAAAAGGCACTTTGGAACTTTGAAACACTCTGAATTAGCGAAGGCCTTGGAATTTGGAATCCGATTTTGGTGAAACACATGTTATTGGATATTAAGATTGAATTAGGCTGCTCGGATCTATCTGTGGGCTATGATGTATTTTTTTTACCTTATTTCTTCTAATTTTGTAATAACCTTGTAAAAAGAACTCGGGAAAAATATTAGTAAAGGGTGTGGGAGGGGTTTACTTTATTGCTAAAGGGTAGATACCATGCCTATAGGCTCAATATTGTTGCTTAATCACTTAGATATCATGCCTGTAGGTTCAACGCTTTAAATCACATAGAGATCATGTCAATAGGCTTTTGCAGTTTCTTAACTCAATCATCTAAAAATCATGTCTATAGGAATTAATATTCAGTCATGTTGCAAATCATTAGAAATCCTGCATGTATGACTTACTAATCAACTAATTACATATAGAAATCATGCCTATAGGAAATGCATGAAACATTAGGCAAACCGTAGGGCAATCAAATACTCATTTTCTTAACGTTTAATAACAGTAACGAGTCTTAAAAATCAAGGTATAGATATCCTGCCTATAGGGTTTCAGACTCTCCTAAATATGTGTAAGTAATAACCTAGCTATTGGCTTCAGCGTTTTCAAACAAAGCTCGTTCAAACTTGTCTGCAATTTTCTAATCTTGTATTTTCTTTTTCTGAAACATTTTTCAACTCTCTGCCTAAATATTTTATTCATCTCATGAAGCTCACTTTCAAAACAGGTGTTAAACTCACTCTTCTTTTAAAGCATTCTTACTTCTGAAAATTCTACTTTACAATTCCACCGTACTTTTACTTAAACAATTTTGTTGATTTTTTTCAAGAAATCTTTGAATTTCTATAACTTCCAACCTTCTATTTTAAACTCTCCTACATTAGGTTCTTAATGAGTAACTTGTATGAAATACCTCAACTTCTGACAATTGGATCCGGGTTGCCTAATATAGACTTTCTATCCAACTCTATGTGTTAAACTAATCTGTCCGCCATTTAATTTTTAAAGACCAAATCAATATATGCAAGACATGCTAAACTAGTTGCTATGTGATTTATGGGGTATATATGATCCTTTTGTATGTTTGTTTCATCCCTCAATTTTTGCTACTTATTTTGTTTGTCGCCTTAGTCTTTTATCCTTTTGAAACTCCATATATACCTTTACTCTCTTGCCTCCCCCTTAGGATTAGAAGTCCTAAAACCCCAGAACTGATAGGTTGCGGCGGGTATTAGCATGCAGTCAGTAAACGAGACTAATTGTGTTTAATACCTTAACATGGTGGGAAGGGTAGAATATGGATATGATGACTAGTGCGCTAATATCTCGTGTGAGAATGATTGATGGGTATTTCACCATTGTGATCCATATTGTATTCAAACCTAGGACCCCATTTCTTTATTTATATGACGTGATGTTTTATTAAAAATTAATGTTTTCTTCAATTAATATTTTTCTTTCCAAAACCACTTATGTCTTTTCTCTCTTTCAAAACTTTCAACTTATTTGTATTCCCTATGTGCAAACATTGTTTGTTTACTTCTACTCTTCTTAAAGTCACAAGTTAGTAGCCGGGAACCACATTAGTGGATCGGATCTTGAGTCTTGAGGAGTGCCTAACACCTTTCCCTCGAGATAATCTCAAGCCCTTACCCGAACTCTGGTTTTCTTTCAAAAAAAATCTTCTTCTTTTCTTAGAAAGTGTCCTAATGCACTATAATCATTAGGTGGAGACTCTTCAAATTTCATAACCTGATTCCTCAAAAGGGAATAAGAGTTTTTTTGTCCATAATGTCGCAAACCCAATTTCGCTCTTTAGAAAAAGGTGGCGTCGACAGGATGGAAACTCTGCTGGGGGTTTCTTTAAAGCTTTTACCATTACATGCTTTCGTGACTTTATTGCTTCCTTAATTATATTTATTTTCTGTCTTTAATTGTTTCATTATAATTACTAACTTGGCTCTTCATGTTTTTCTTTCCTTTTAATTTCCTCTTTTACTACCTTATTATTATTTCAATTCCGTTTTAACTTCCGAGCATTTATTGTAATCTTTACTTTATGAAGTGAAAATACATGCATTTTGTTTCATTGGTGTAAGTGAATTCCTCAACATCATGTTTCACTCGTGCCGAAACAAATCATATAGAAATGCTTATAATGAGTGGTTGCGCCCTTCCGATATTATGAACCCCAAAGGCATATTTGCGGTAAAACCAGTCGATCAACGGTGTAGTTAACGATTCCACGCCTTTACCTCTTGAGTTTTCTACTCAAGGGTACCTTGTCTAGAACTTCAAAAATAGAAACCTTACTCTGTTAAATTGTTCATGCATCATGGCCAACTTAGTTGAATCAGTTATGTTGTCCGCATAATGACTCATTAAGATAGCCTAAACCAAAGTCCACCAGGTTTCCTCGAAACCCAAACGGACACCTCCACGTTATGTGCATTTATTTGGAGAACTAAATGTCTTTATTGCTAATTATTGATTTAAATAGTTGAGTCTGGTGGGGTTAAGGGCCTACACTTTATTTTGCAGAAAATGAGGCCCGAAGTCCCCAGATTCGGTATGGTAACCAACATCCACCCAAGGTTGTTAAGCTGGTGGGAGGACCTTCATGCCAGTGATCAGACCCTTGTCCGCAAATACCTAGGGAGCCTTCCTCACTTTGGAAGTTAAGCCTGACAACAAGATTATTGAAGCTGCTACTTTATTCTAGGACAGTGGTTAGTTTTTCACTTCGGGGACCTCGAGATGACCCATTTGCTGGAAGAAATAAGGGGTCTAGCTGGGATAACTTGGGAGACTCCATGTCTACTAATGCCAGAGAATCGTAAGGGTTGGGGTTTTCTCAAAATGATGGGACTCAAGAAGAACCTCGATCTGACTTGTCTGAAGGAGTCTTACATACGATTTGACTTCCTATACGAATGGTTCGACCACATCAAATCCTACCGCATCTACTCTGATGAGTTTGCCCTTACATCTTTGGGACACATACATAGAAGGGTCTTTGTGGTTCCCAACCGGGGAATTTATTGTTCGTTCTCGGGAGGCACCATTCCTCATACTCATAGGCTTAAGAAGAACTTACCATTATTCCCCTCTCTCAGCCATGAGGCAAGCTGGAAGAAAGAAGATCATACCAAGGATAGAGAAAATAAGTCATTTCAGGGCTGACTTTCAAGATGATGATAGCCCGCAGAGGCGTCAGGCTCAGCACATGTGGCACTGCAAGCTCGTCTTAGGGAAGGAATCTATTTAACCAGGAAGGTATCATGCCGGATGTGTGTCGCGCTACACGTGTTGGTTGGAAGAAGATCACATTGGTTTGGGTCGCCCTGGGATTGTCCATGGTCATAGGCTTATTGATGAGAAAACTACTGCGCAAGTCAAATACAATTAGCTACGCAAGAGGATGCGAGAGTGTGAAAATGAGCACCGACAAATACAGGAAGCCCACGAGAAGCTGATGAACGAATGGAAAGATATGGCTGTCAATGCCAACAATCGGTTGGGGTATCTGGAGCAAGGTCTAGTGGAGTTGGAAGGGAAGTTCTTGAATAGGGTTGAAAATTGCAAGAATGTCGAGAGAAGTGCAGGCGGACATCTGGCTTGAGCCTATCTGCTGTTAGAACTGAGCGAGTTGATGCAGCTGTACGAGGGAGGCAAGAGTACTGAATCTGGGGAAGGTCCTTCTGGGACCAAGTAGTTAGGATTTTTTTATTGCTTTTGTAATGTAATAAGGCCATTGTCCATTAGTGACATCTTTTATCATTCAGTTGTTTTAAGACTCGTCTTGATTTTATAAATAAAATGAGGCATTTAGCATTATAAGTTCTCCAAATTTAATTTATTGCTAGGCCTACCTCGGGCACATCGAGGCACCCAAATTAGGAGGCGATTTATATTCCTGCACAATGTGTTTAAATATCACAATATTATTTTTCAGAATCCATACTAACTTTTTACGTTTTTGTTTTTCTTCTATTTTTATTCCCTCCCCCAAAGGTTAGTTCGTGCATTCTGTTACCATCCGCATACTCAACAAGATCCAAGGGACCTCCACCTTTTCCTCCTCCGAGTCCTACCAGAAACAGGAACAAAGGAAAAATGGGAGATGCATGGGCTAGAAAGGAACTAGAGGAAACGTCTCAGAACACTTCAATTACCAAGGAGGCTGCTGCTCATCTTGAGCAGACTTTGCTGAGATTTCGGGAACAATTGGACCAAGTTCGGAACCTGGCAAGCCTGTCAATCACTCTTGCCGCTCCAAATGTTAAAACCCAGAACCTTTTACCTCCACAAAATACCCCACAACCACCAATACAACCCAATCATACCCAAGCCTGCAACACGTGGAGTAACACTCCACTGCTCATTCCCGAACCACAAAACACCACAAAAGACCGCATCCACAACAATCTCATCTTTGTGGACACTGTGCCCCACTATACCCAGCCAATCACAAGTGCACTCGAATTAGATGACAAAGACTACCTCATTAAGAATTTGGTTGTTGATCTCAAGAAGCTAACTATCTGGGTCCAAGGTGTCGAAGGTGGCAAATGCGTTGAGTGTTTGAACTATGAAGATCTTTGTGTTTAGCCTGATGTTGAGCTCCAAGAGGGGTACAAACCCAGGGTCCATATGAGAATGTATTGTGATAAGCTGGTAGGAGTTGGGAGGGACAAGAAAATCCGCATGAAGTTGTTCGTGAGGAGTCTGAAACTTTATCATGGTATATCAGCCAGGATGCAAAGAAATGGACAAGTTGGGTGAACATGGCATCTGAGTTTATGGACTGATTCAGGTTCAACACTGAGAACGCACCAGATGTGTTCTATATCTAGAATCTAAAGAAGAATCCCATAGAAACCTTTCGCGAGTATGCTACTCATTAGAGGTCAGAAGCTGCTAAGGTCAGGCCGGCCTTAGAGGAAGAGCAGATGAACAGGTTCTTTTTCCGGGCTTAGGATCCTCAATACTATGAAAGGCGGATACTATTAGAGGGTCAAAAGTTCTCCGACATCATCAAGTTGGGAGAAAGGATCGAAGAAGGTATCAAAAATGGCATGATCACTAACCTCAAGGAATTTCAGGCTACCAACAAGGCTTTACAGTCTCGTGGCACGTCAAAGAAAAAGGACGTAAATTCTGTAATGGTTGCTCAAAGGACAATTCCCCTATGAAGTACCAAACCTATCCCTCAAATCCACTCACATATCAACCTACCATAAATTACCAAGAACCCTCACCTACATACCAAATGCCACCATCTACCTACCGATCGCCTCCACCGTCCACATACCAACCCACTTACACGCCTGTGTACCAAGCATATAACTCCCAACCTTCACATTACCCATAACCACCTACACGCCAAAATGTTCCTCGACCCAGGCCAAGTTTCGACCGAAGACCTCCCAGACAGTACACCACCATAGCCAAGACAATTGACCAATTATATGAAAAACTCAAAGCAGCCGGTTACATTTCACTTATCCCAGCCATAACTACAGAAAATCCTTCCCAATGGATCAATCCCAACAAAACATGTGCATACAATTCCGAAATGAAAGTTCATACCATCGACTAGTGTCGCTCATTGAAAGACAAGATTCAGACTTTGATTGATAACAAGGTCATTATAGCAAAGGATCCTACTCTCAATGTCCGCAACAACCCTTTGCCCGACCACAAGGGTGGAGGCATCCATATGATCGATATTGAGGATGAATGGGCCCCAAGGGTCAATCTAATTAATTGCTGAAGGAGAAGAACCTAAGAAGCCGGCGAAGCCGGCGAAGCCGGCGGTTACCCTCAATCCCATTGTTGTTCAGATCCAGCCCTTCTGAGGGCGATGTGGTAAATGTGTTTGTACCACTCGAGTTTGATGCACCTCCTGTAAAGGCGCCAAAACCAATTAAGGTTGATTTCGGGATTCCTAAGGCACCCGCACCATTCGAAGTTAACGTGTTACCTCTCAGGGTGCCTGTTCCGGTTTCCATGACAGATGTGACCCAGTTCAAGCTGAATGACATACCTTGGGATTACACAGCCGAGGATAGAAGGAATGGGAAAATGCATAATGGAGAAGTGATCGCTGCACATGGAATGACTAGGACAGGCAAGGTATACACCCCGGAACATATAGCTGAGTCTAGCAAGCAAGCCTCTGGACGGGCTGTTGAAACTGGACCCGATGACCTTTGGACGAAGATACAGGCCAAAGAGTACTCAATCATGGAGAAACTGAAAAAAGCATAGCACAGATTTCCATCTTGGTTCTTCTGCAAAGCTATAAGGCACATAAAAATGCCTTAGTGAAAATATTAAGTGAAGCTTATATTCCAGCAACATAACAGGAGGCGAAATGGCGAATATGGTAAGGCAGGTGCTGGAAAGCCACAAGATCACCTTCCACGAGGATGAGTTACCACCAGAAGAGCTTAGTCAAACAAGGCATTGCACATTACTGTGCAATGTGAAGATTATTTCATCACCAGGATACTAGTTGATGAGGGATCCAGCCTTAACATCTGTCCGCTAATAGCCTTCAGGACATTGGGTAAAGGTTTGTATGAAATCAAAGATGGAGCTATCAATGTCATGGCTTTTTATGGGTCTCAAAGTTACACCATTGGAGAAATTAGCTTGTGCTTGCAGATGGGACCTACTTGGTTCAATGTAGACTTCCAAGTTATAGACGTGCCAACATCTTACAATTTATTGCTGGGGCGACCCTAGATCCACGCCGCTGGGGCTATGGTATCAACCTTACATTAAGCTGTGAAATTTGAATGGAATCATCAGGAAGTGATCATTCATGGTGATGTTAGCAACCCTATATACAATCGCCAAACCATCCCGATGATCGGAGGTAGAAGGAGAATAGGTGGAGAAACATACCACCACATCGAGCGAGTCAACACCATAGACAAAGACAAGTGGTGGGATAACAAAATGGAGAGCATTCTGAATTGGAGCGGATATGATCCCGAAAAAGGACTTGGCAAGAATCTCTAAGGCATCACCAAGCCCATCAAGTCTAAGAAGCATGGCACCACTTTTGGCCTGCGGTATGAGTACACCTGGGAGGAGTTCAGCTGTTGGTCGCCACCAGGGTGTGGTCCCTACTATCCATTGTAATACCCTATACCTAAGCTGGAGTAGACCTTTAGCCAGCTTACATTATATATGGATCAGAGAAAAACGAGGCACTGGCAGAAATAAAGAACCTGTTTTTAGAGGATGATATGGATTGTGTTGTTATCTTCAAGGAGGAAGGGGAGGAAGGCCCTTCCAATCAAGCTGTGAACCGAGGAGAATGCCTCACCAATTGGTCAGTCAGGACCACCAGTGCTCGGAGAGCTTCGGGGTAGCAAGGCTAAACGACGCACTATGCATCGCATTTTACTTCTTAGTTGATTTTACTTTTCCGCATTGTGTTTGCTTTTGAAAAGAGCTCCAATGTTTCGAACAGTTATGAATTTACCAAGTTTATATCTCGCTCTTATTACTTTTCTCTATCATTTACTTTATTTTATACAGCGTTACTGTTACATATCTTGATGATGAACCAACGACTGTGACTTTCAACGAGGCAATGCAACAAACGGATATAGATTCAGAAGAAGATAAGATACCAGAAGAGGTTGTTAGAGGGGTCAAGGACTTCGAGAATAAACCCAAGTCTAACCTGGGCAAACCGAGGTTGTTAATTTGGGAGATGCAGAGAATGTCAAGGAAACACGTATCGACGTACATTTATAGCCATCATAAAAGAAAGAGTACACAGAGTTCCTAAAAGAGTATGAGGACATCTTTGCATGGTCTTATGATGATATGACAGGTCTCAGCACATCCATTGTGGACCACAAATTTCCGACAGATCCAACATGCCCACCGGTAAAACAGAAGCTCAGAAAATTCAAGTCATACGCAAGTTTGAAAATCAAAGAGGAAGTTACCTAGAAAGTCAAAGCCAGGATTCTCATAGTGGTAGAGTACCCGATATGGTTAGCCAACATCGTGCCAGTACCGAAGAAGGATGGGAAGGTTAGAGTCTGTGTCGACTACTGGGATCTCAACCGGGACAGTCCTAAGGACGATTTCCCATTGCCAAATATACACATATTGATTGACAACTATGCCAAACATGAGCTGTAGTTAATTCGTCGATTGTTTTGTTGGATACCATAAGATATGTATGGATGAAAAAGATGCAGAGAAAATGGCGTTCATCACGCCATGTGGAATGTACTGTTACAAAATGATGTCATTCGGTTTAAAAAATGTTGGTACTACCTACATGAGAGCCATGACTACTATCTTTCATGACATGATACATAAAGAAATCGAGGTGTAAGTGGATGACATCATCAATTCCAGGAAAGCTACAGATCACATGAAAGATTTGAGAAAGTTCTTCAACATACTGAGGAGATACAACTTGAATTGAATCCCGCCAAGTGTGCATTCGGGGTTCCTGCTGGAAAGTTATTGGGTTTCATTGTAAGTCGCCGAGGAATAGAATTGGATCCGTCAAAGGTCAAAGCCATTCAAGAGTTGCCACCGCCAAAGAACAAGAAAGATGTGATGAGTTTTCTGGGAAGAATCAACTATATCAGCCAATTCATAGCTCAATCCACTGTCATTTGTGAACCCATCTTCAAGATGCTAAAGAAGGATGCCTCCACTAAATGGACTGATGATAGTCAAAAGGCTTTTGACAGAATCAAGGAATACTTGTCAATGCCGCCGGTCTTGGTTCCGCCTGAACCAAGGAGACCCCTATTGCTTTATCTCGTAGTATTGGATGGAGCATTTGGTTGTGTCTTAGGACATTATGATGAAGCGGGAAGAAAGGAGCAGGCAATCTATTACCTTAGCAAGAATTTTACCCCGTTCGAGGCTCGGTATTCCTTATTAGAACACACCTGTTGTGCTCTAACCTGGGTAGCTCAGAAATTGAGGCACTATTTGTGTGCTTACACCACTTATCGCATATCCAAAACGGACCCGCTGAAATATATCTTTAGAAGCCCATGGCTATCGGCAAGCTCGCCAAATGGAAAATCTTGTTAAGTGAGTTTGACATTATTTATGTTACCCAGATGGCAGTCAAAGGACAAGCTTTGGCAGATCGCCTTGCCGAGAACCATGTAAGAGGAGAATACTAACGTCTAAAGATGTATTTTCCTAATAAGAGGTAGCTTTCATAGGAGAGGACATTGCAGAATCCTAATGGTTGGAGGATGTTTTCGACAGAGCTGCAAATTTCAAGGGAGTTGGTATATGAGCGATTTTGGTATCAGAAGCCGGCTAGCATTATCCGGTATCCACCAAGCTCAGATTCCCATGTACCAACAACATGGCCGAGTACGAAGCATGTATCTTAGGACTCAAACTAGCCATCGATATGAACATCTAGGAGTTGCTAGTAATGGGAGACTTGGACCTACTCAAACATTCAAGAAGAATGGGCAACCAAGAATTTTAAGATACTCCCCTATTTGCATCATATTCAAGAGATGAGGAATTGATTCAGAAAGATGGAATTCAAGCACGTTCCTAGAATACAGAATAAGTTCGCTGATGCCCAGGCCACTTTATTATCTATGATCCAGTATCCAGATACAAACTTTATTGATCCCGCCCAGGTCAAGATTCACAACCAACCATCTTATTTTGCTCATATCATAGAATACTTGACAACAAGAGAATAACCGGAGCTTGCCAATGCTACTCAGAAGCGCATGCTCCGCAGGCTATCCAACAACTTCTTTCACAGTGGAGGAATCCTGTATATAAGGACTCTCTATCTGGGATTATTAAGGTGTGTCGAGGCAAGGGAAGCAACCAAACTATTGGATGAAGTGCACACAGGGACCTATGGACTGCACATGAATGGTTTTGTTTAGCAAATAAGATACTCTAAGCCGGATAATTTTTGATGACTATGGAAATAAACTGTATCCAGTAGGCCGAGAAATGCAATCGCTGTCAGATACACGCAGATATGATAAAGGTACCTCCAAACGAGCTTAATACAACAACCTCACCATGGCCGTTCGTCGCCTGGGGAATGGATGTTATTGAACAAATCAAACCACCCGCATCAAATGGGCACAGGTTCATCTTAGTGGCAATTGATTACTTTACTAAATGGGTTGAAGCAGCATCATACAAAGCAGTTTCCAAGAAAGTTGTAGCATATTTCATCCGCGACCGTATTGTCTGTCAGTTCGGGATTCCAGAATCAATCATCATCGACAACGTTTCTAATCTCAATAGCGATCTGATAAATGCAACGTGTGAAACATTCAAGATTAAACACTGTTAGAATATACGCTTAACGCTAGAGGGGGGGTGAATAGCGTTATGATAAAAAACAATGTAAACTTGCGGAATTAAAAATTGCAGGATTGAAATAAGTGCGGAAAATAAATAACAAGGAAAGAACGCACCGAATTTATCCTGGTTCACCACAACTTGTGGCTAGTCCAGTCCCCGAGAGACTCTCTCGAGATTCCACTAACTCCGTTAAGCTTACGGGTGCTTAACAAACCGTTACAAACTGAGAACTTGAGTCACACAAGCCTCAACAACCTTTGCTCGAAGATACCACACTTCAAGACTTCAACAGAAGGAATGAAAACGTTCCTTCTTACAAACACAAGGAATTAACACTTCCCTTCAAGTGTATACAAACACTTAGCACTCAAGACAAGACTCTCTTTAAGAGTAGATATGAGTAAAATAAATACGCTCAAGAACACAACAACTTTCATCAAGAGTTTGGCTCTCAAAAACTTATGAAATGAATAGAAAATGATTGATATGAGAGTATGTAAGCCTTAGCAAGAATGTGATCAGTTGTTGTACTTAGAAGACTGATTTTGAGTTGTATTTATAGTGTACAAAACATCCAAAACCGTTGCTTAATTGCCAATCATGAATTGCTGATTTTGTGCTGAGATAATCGATTATCTGATTTGCATAATCGATTATCTTCCAATCGTTCAAATATAATTCCCAGATTTTAAGCAGAATAATCGATTATCCAAATCGTATAATCGAGTACCTGACAACGTTCAAAAAATCATATTCAGATTTTTACTTAGCATAATCGATTATCAGATTGTGTATAATCGATTATCTTTCAGAGTTTAAAAATACTTTGGCAACGGTCATTTACATAATCGATTATGCTATAAGGATAATCGATTATCTTTGATGTTTTGAAAACTTCGGACTACACTGTCTTAACATAATCGATTATCATAATGTACATAATCGATTATTTTATAGTCTTGAAAAATCTGATAAACACTGCCTCAACATAATCAATTATCATAAGGTGCATAATCGATTATCTTACAGCTTTGAAAAATCTGATGGACACTGCCTCAACATAATCGATTATCATAAGGTGCATAATCGATTATCTTACAGCTTTGAAAAATCTGATGGACACTGCCTTAACATAATCGATTATCATAAGGTACATAATTGATTATTGTTCAGCTTTGTAAATCTGGCGTATATTGTCTTAACATAATCGATTATCATAAAGTACATAATCGATTATCTTTGTCCAGATTTGAGAGGCATGTTTAAAAATCATTTTGGCTAAAACAAAATGTTTGAAAATCATTTTGCTTTAAATTAAATATTCATGATTTGATAAAAAATAATTTTACGAGAGAAGCCAAGTCTTGAGTCAATTGTCGGATCAAGATCACAATTAAAGAACGACTCATGTATAACTTTGTTTCTTTGCTTAAACTTGATCTTTGTTCGTCTTGTGCTTGAACCTTGTTATATGTCAATTGCGCGCTTGTGCTTGGACCTCGTCATATGTCAATTGCGCGTCGTTTGTCATTTATCAAAACCTACAAATATGAACACACGTTTAGTTTAGTGCCTTGAGAACATGTTTCAATAATTTTCCCCTTTTTGATAATGGCAAACCAATATCGGGATATGCATATTAGATAATTCATAATGACGATCCAAGGCAAGTATATAGATATGCAATTAGTTCCCCCTCAATATATGAATTCCCCCTCAATTTATGCCAATAAATATTTAGTGCATAGCCCTTATTCTTCCCCCTTTTGACATTAGCAAAAAAATAAGTATATAACTAGTTTAATGATTAACAAATATTGCAATTACATAAAAGGGACAATAAAACAAATAATTTCAACATAATCGATTAGTGATACTTGATAATCAATTATGTACTTAAGAGAAATCGATTATTCTTAAGAGAAATCGATTATTCTGCACCAGTGCTTTATAATTCCCCCTGCCTTTAGGGCGATACCTCGATACTTCTTTGTGTCGACTTCCTTACCTTTCTCATCTTTGTCAAGATGGTCGGATGTGCTCATTTGAGTGGCCATTGCTTTGGCGTTGCTCATTTCAAATCGTTTTAGCAACTCTTTGCAATATTTAGATTGACAAATGAAAGTTCCTTCTTTCATTTGTTTCACTTGCAACCCTAAGAAGAAGGTTAGCTCACCCATCATTGACATCTCAAATTCGCTAATCATTAAATCAGAAAATTCCTTGCACAAAGCATTGTTAGTAGCACCAAAAATAATATCATCCACATAGATTTGAACTAATAAAATATTATTGTTTTTATGCTTAATAAATAGTGTGGTGTCAAATTTCCCCCTAATGAACTCATTGTCCAAAAGAAATTTGCTCAATCGTTCATACCAAGCTCGGGGAGCTTGTTTAAGACCATAAAGGGCTTTCTTAAGTTTGAAAACATGATCGGTAGATTTAAAATCTTCAAAGCCCGGGGGTTGTTCAACATAAACTTCTTCTTGAATAAAACCATTTAGAAAAGCACTCTTTACATCCATTTGATATAAATTGAAATTCATAGAAGAGGCAAAAGCAAGTAATAAACGAATAGCTTCTAACCTTGCTACGGGTGCATACGTTTCTTCATAGTCAATTCCTTCTTCTTGATTGTAACCTTTTGCTACAAGCCTAGCTTTGTTTCTAGTGATTACACCATTTTCATCTAATTTATTTCGAAAAACCCATTTCGTACCAATTATGGTATGATTGTCGGATCTTGGCATCAATTCCCTAACGTTATTTCATTTGAATTGGTTAAGCTCCTCTTGCATTGCCAAGGTCCAATGCTCATCCCAATTACTTCGGAAATGGTTGAGGGTTCAAATTGAGAAACAAAAGCAGTATGTCCTAAGGTGTTCTTAAGATTGTTTCGAGTACTTACCTTTTGTTCAATGTCGCCAATTACCTTGTCGAGAGGATGGTCTTTGATTGTCCTCAACGCGTTGGGCAGTTTCGTTTCTTTCTCCAGTGGTGGCGCTTCCTCCGATGATTGTTCCAAGATTTCATCTTGAATTTCCTTTGGATTTTCCTCTTGTACATTGTCTTGAGGACTTATTTTTTTTAAAATACCTGCAAGATCAAAACCAGAATCCTTTCTCGCCAAGCGAGCATTATTTTCGGAAAACACAATATGAGGGGATTTCTCAATAGTTTCGGTTCTATTATTGAATACTCTATGTGCTTTGCTACGTGATGAATAACCAAGAAAAATTCCTTCATCCGATTTGGCATCAAATTTTCCCAAGTTATCTTTTCTGTTGTTATGAATAAAGCATTTACAACCGAAGACTCTAAGATGGGATAGGTTAGGTTTCCTTCCCTTGTAGAGTTCATAGGGAGTTTTCATGAGTATTGGTCTAATGACTACTCTGTTCAAAACATAGCATGCGGTACTCACGGCATCCGCCCAAAATTGTTTGGGAATCTTAGCCTCATCGAGCATGGTTCTAGCCATCTCTTCGAGACACCTATTTTTCCGTTCCACCACTCCATTTTGTTGTGGTGTACGTGGAGCAGAGAAGGTGTGCTCAATACCGAGTTCGTCACAAAAGTCCGCGAAGAGATTGTGATCGAACTCTCCCCATGATCACTTCTTATGGAAGTGACGGTTGTGTTCTTTTCATTTTGAACACGTTTAAGAAAACTTTTAAAATTATGAAAGGCCTCACTTTTGTGAGCAAGAATAGTGTCCATGTGAATCTAGAATAATTATCAACAATAACAAAAGCATAGCGATTTCTACCAAGACTTTCAATGCGAGATGGTCCAAAAAGATCCATGTGAAGAAGTTGCAAAGGTCTAGTAGTTGAAACAATATTTTTCGATTTAAAAGATGCTTTTGTTTGTTTCCCTTTTTGACAAGAATCACAAATAGTGTCATTTTCAAATTTCAAATTTGGAAGACCAATAACTAAATTTTGTGAAACCAATTTGTTTAAAAGATGCATGTTGATATGAGCTACTCTACGATGCCATAACCACATATCATCTTCTTTACTCATAAGACAATTCACATACTTTGATGAAGAATTTTCGAGATCAACCATATAGATGTTGTCAATTCTAATACCACGAAGAATATTTTTAAAATCACTACGACGAAAAACTAAGCATTCTTCCGAATCAAATAAAACAAGATTTCCCTTGTCACATAATTGACTTATGCTCAAGAGATTATGTTTTAGACCTTTAACTAGCAATATATGCTTAATGGATGAAGATTCATCCTTACCAACCGATCCAATGCCGATAATTTTTCCTTTGTTATTATCTCTAAAAATAACGTTTCCTCCTTCCTTGTGTTTTAGTTGAAGGAATTTTGATGCGTCTCCGGTCATACGTTTGGAGCATCCACTATCAAGGTACCAAAGTACACTTGATCCCTTCAAACACACCTACAAGACAAATTAATGAGTTTTTGGTACCCAAGCTGTTTTGGGTCCTTGTGAGTTAGGTGTAACGTGGTGGTGTGGTTGACATGCGGTGAAGTGTCTGTGTCTAGTAAAACAAGCAGGAGCAATATGTCCTATTCGACTACAATAATGACAAATGACATTAGGATTATGCATTCTTCTAGGTTGGTAGTAGTTGGAGGTACGAAAGTCGTTTGCTCTATTTTTGACAATATGGCTATTGCTCAATTCTTGAAAATCATTTCTCCTACTGTTTGTTCTAGGATATGCAGCGTTTCTAGAATAATTATTTCTAGGTCGAGTGTGTCTAGGTTGCGATTGTTGAAAGCCATTTCTAGGTGTTCTAAATTGTTCAACGTGTCTTCTAGTGTTTGGTCTAGCATGCATGTTGATTCTAGGATTGTTATATCTAGGTTGAACGTTTATTTTATTTATCCTAGGTTGAGCCTTAGGTTGTTGGGGGATGGCTTCAACTTTTTCTTTAGGCTCGTTTTTGAAACCTATGCCATGTTTGGTCGATTTCAAATTGACAAGAACATCATTCAAATTTTTATGAGAAGAATTGAACTTATCTAGGGTGCCCTTAAGTCTTTCTACTTCATATTTTAGATGCGTGCAAGAAATACAATTTTTACTAGAACTCTCGGGTTTGTCGGCGCTTCTCTTGCCGAAAAATTTGTTTTCTTCTTTCAACTTCTCATTTTCCAAAATCAATTTTTCCAAATCTTTTTCTTTCAAAGAGAGTTGTTTTTCAAAATCTTTTTCTTTCAAAGAGGAATATTTCTTTACGTCTCTAACAGTTTTGGAAGCTCTAATGAATTCACTATACAATTCATCAAAAGCGTTTTGCAGTTCCTCAAGAGAAAAGAAATTTTTAGAAGAAATTTGACATACCTCTTCTTGATTGTCTTCGTGTGCCATGAGACATAGATTTGCGGTTTCGTCTTCTTCATCGTCGCTTGATTCGTCTCCGGAGTCGCCTCCCCAAGATATGTATGCTCGTTGTTTCTTGAAGGGTTTCTTCTCCTTTTTGACATTTGGGCAATTTGATTTAATGTGCCCGATTTCTCCGCATCCATAGCACTTTACTTGATCTCCTTGTTGTTTGCCTTTTCGTTCATACTCTTTTTGCATGAACTTTTGAAACCTCTTAATAACGAGTCCAAACTCGTTATCTCCGTTGTTTGATTCCTCATCATTTTGAGGTTGAGCCGTGCTTCCCTTGAGGGCGATTCTTTGTTTCCTTTGATCATTAAAAGGAGGCTTAAGTATAGTAGATTCATAGGTTTTAAGATTACCTCTTAGTCCGTCGGTGGTGACATTTGAAATGCCGATAGACTCTTGAATCGCGTTCGGCCTTGGAGCGCCATTCCGGAGTGAGACTTCGGAGAATTTTTCGGACAAGTTCCTTATCCGTGAAGGTCTTCTTAAGAGCATGTAGGTCATTGACGATTTTTGAAAATCGTTCGAACATGTCATTGATCCTCTCGCTTTCCTTCATGTGAAATAGTTCATATGCATGGGTTAGAAAATCAATCTTAGCTTCTCTTCAGGCAACAACGAACGCGCTTTGACCCCGGGCTTCCCTTTCATTACTTCTTTCACGACGAGAGAACCGCGTCCGCATCAGTCGAAGTGGTGGTTAATGTTCTTTAAATAAAGCTCCGTTGAACTCCTACTTGAAAGGGAGTGTTGTTACAGACCAGACTGTTCTAACAGGGCAGGGGAGACGGATAACTAATCTAATACAGTACAGCTATGATCGTGCAATAGCGCAGATAAGATCAGACTGAATGTGTGAAGGATATGGTTCTGGTTCTCTTCTGTCCCGTTCCTTCAATCAAAGAAGAATCCATGCCCAGGGCTAGTGCCAGCGCATAGTCAGAGTCTTCCCTGCGTGCCTAACATCCACTCCTTCTAGTCGAGTGCCTTGCGGCTCCTAGAACCCTTTACCGTGACGGAAGAAAGACGAATCCTTGTACATTCCACATCAAACTAATCGTATTGAGAGTTCCATCCCAACCCTTCACTTTTGCCTACCTTTCTCTTCCTTTTTTTCAATGCTATGCAATCAAAGTTGAATTATATCCATTTTATAATACCCTATTTTTCCGGGCTAAAAACGTACTTTTCCACCCGTAGAGCGTCAACTTTTTCTTTTTTACCTGGTTCGTACCTTCGTACGTGATTTCCAGCTTATCCCACATTTGCTTAGCCGTTGTGCAACATGATATTTTTCTGTAATCATCAGCATTTACAGCACAATACAATAAGTTGATGGCTCTAGCGTTGTTCTGCACTTTTCGGATATCATCCGCATCGTATTCATCTTCGGATTTTGGAACCCATTCATTTTCAACCTTTTTGGTTGGAATTTGTTCTCCCTTCGTTATAACCTTCCATAGATGAAAATTATTCGATTGGATGAATATTCTCATCCTCTCCTTCCAGTACGTATAGATTGTGCCATCGAATATTGGTGGTCTGGTGGAGCATTGTCCTTCACCTATTCCTGCATTAAAGTCGCGAGTAGAAGCCATGGATTGTTTCTCTCAAACGGTTAAGTCTTTCAGAGAGTTGGGCTCTGATACCAATTGTTAGAATATACACTTAACGCTGGGGGGTGGGGTGAATAGCGTTATGATAAAAAACAATGTAAACTTGCGGAATTAAAAATTACAGGATTGAAATAAGTGCGGAAAATAAATAACAAGGAAAGAACGCACCGAATTTATCCTGGTTCACCACAACTTGTGGCTAGTCCAGTCCCCGAGAGACTCTCTCGAGATTCCACTAACTCCGTTAAGCTTACGGGTGCTTAACAAACCGTTACAAACTGAGAACTTGAGTCACACAAGCCTCAACAACCTTTGCTCGAAGATACCACACTTCAAGACTTCAACAGAAGGAATGAAGACGTTCCTTCTTACAAACACAAGGAATTAACACTTTCCTTCAAGTGTATACAAACACTTAGCACTCAAGACAAGACTCTATTTAAGAGTAGATATGAGTAAAATAAATACGCTCAAGAACACAACAACATTCGTCAAGAGTTTGGCTCTCAAATACTTATGAAATGAATAGAAAATGATTGATATGAGAGTATGTAAGCCTTAGCGAGAATGTGATCAGTTGTTGTACTTAGAAGACTGATTTTGAGTTGTATTTATAGTGTACAAAACATCCAAAACCGTTGCTTAATTGCCAATCATGAATTGCTGATTTTGTGCTGAGATAATCGATTATCTGATTTGCATAATCGATTATCTTCCAATCGTTCAAATATAATTCCCAGATTTTAAGCAGAATAATCGATTATCCAAATCGTATAATCGAGTACCTGACAACGTTCAAAAAATCATATTCAGATTTTTACTTAGCATAATCGATTATCAGATTGTGTATAATCGATTATCTTTCAGAGTTTAAAAATACTTTGGCAACGGTCATTTACATAATCGATTATGCTATAAGGATAATCGATTATCTTTGATGTTTTGAAAACTTCGGACTACACTGTCTTAACATAATCGATTATCATAATGTACATAATCGATTATTTTATAGTCTTGAAAAATCTGATGGACACTGCCTCAACATAATCGATTATCATAAGGTGCATAATCGATTATCTTACAGCTTTGAAAAATCTGATGGACACTGCCTTAACATAATCGATTATCATAAGGTGCATAATCGATTATTGTTCAGCTTTGTAAATCTGGCGTACATTGTCTTAACATAATATCGATTATCTTTGTCCAGATTTGAGAGGCATGTTTAAAAATCATTTTGGCTAAAATAAAATGTTTGAAAATCATTTTGCTTTAACTTAAATATGCATGATTTGATAAAAAATGATTTTACGAGAGAAGCCAAGTCTTGAGTCAATTGTCGGATCAAGATCACAATTAAAGAACGACTCATGTATAATTGTTTCTTTGCTTAAACTTGATCTTTGTTTGTCTTGTGCTTGAACCTCGTTATGTGTCAATTGCGCTTGTGCTTGGACCTCGTCATATGTCAATTGCGCGTCGTTTGTCATTTATCAAAACCTACAAATATGAACACACGTTTAGTTTAGTGCCTTGAGAACGTGTTTCAACAAACACAAGAACTCAACAACTTACATACCTCGGGTGAACGCAGCTGTAGAGGCAGCCAATAAGAACATCAAGAAGATACTAAGGAAAATGATTGAAAGGCACAAGAAGTGGCACGGGAAATTGTCATTCGCCTTATTGGGTTATCGTACCATGGTCCGCACACCAACCAGGGCCACGCCTTACATGCTAGTTTATGGTAAAGAGGCGGTCATTCCTGCCAAAGTGGAGATCCCGTCCTTAAGAATCATACAAGAAGTAGAGTTAGATGATGCAGAGTGGGTAAAAGGTCGGTACACGCAGTTAGCCCTTATAGATGGGAAGAGAATGAATGCAGTCTACCACAATCGGTTATATCATAGCAGAATGTCAAGAGCCTTCAACAAAAGGGTTAAGCCAAGGAAGTTTACACCCGGACAGCTGGTGTTGAAGAAAATATTCCTGCATCAAGATGAAGTCAAAGGGAAATTCTCTCCCAAATGGCAGGGTCCGTACATGGTCCTCCGATTTCTAACTTAAGGAGCCCTTATTCTTGCAAAAATAGACGAAGAAGTCTGGCCGAAGCCGATCAACTCAGACACAGTAAAGAGATACTACATTTGATCATATGTTTTTCTTCATGATTTAATTTGAACTACGCCTGACCTGATTCCTGTTTAAGAGGGGATACGTAGGAAGCTCTATGGGTTCCGTCACATTTCAATAAAAATTCCATTTTCCCCCAATATTAGAACAGGGGCAGAATTTTGAGGAGGAACATCAAAAGTCCGAAGTCAGTTTGTCAGCTTTCGCATCAACCCAGTAAAGTGGGGCAGAATTTTGAGGGGGGTCCTCAAAATTATGGAATCAATCCGGGTTCAGTCATCCAGCACAGCCATGAGCACCGCTAGCCCAGTAAACTGGGGCAGAATTTCTAGGAGGACCCTCAAAATTTCGGAACAAGCGAGGTTGTCGTGCCTTGAACCACGTTGCAGTTGTTGGTTCATCCAAAGTTGTTTTTCAAAATATACTTACTTTATATTTACTGGATCATGCATGAATATCATTTTGCGTCGCTGTCGTTTAGCAATGCTACCCCGATGATACACGACGTCAATGGTCTAGGGATACGAACTAACCTTCCCCCTTTACAGAACTTGTGATTTTTCTTTGGATGCAGACACCCAAGTCACAAATCATTTGATACATTCGCACTCGTACTCTTCAAGGTTGAAACTTTCACAATGATCACTTATGCACAAATTTATCTACACCCAACATCCCCAGAAGTCACGATGTCGCAATCAGCTGTCAGCTAAGAAAATCTCACTACTATTCACTCTTTACATTTCCTGCATTTTGCATAAGGTTACTTTTCTGCCTTTTGAGGTTAAGCTCTACCTCCATCCTGCATAAGGCTATTTTCTACCTTTCGAGACTAAGATGTCTCCATCTGCATTCTGCATAAGGCTACTTATCTGCCTTTCGAGACTAAGCTCTATCTCCATCTGTATTTTTGCATAAGGCTACTTTTCTGCCTTCCGAGGTTAAGCTCTACCCCCATCCTGTATAAGGCTACCTATTTGCTTTTCAAGACTAAGCTCTGTCTCCATTCTGCATTTTGCATTTTGCATAAGGCTATTTTCTACCTTCCGAGGTTAAACTCTACCTCCTCCTGCATAAGGCTATTTTCTGTCTTTCGAGACTAAGCTCCGTCTCTACCTTCATCATGCATAAGGCTACTTATGCCTTTTTAGACTAAGCATTGTCTCCATCTACATGCATAAGGCTCTATCGGCCTTGCAAGACTAAGCATTGTCCCATCCTGCATGGTTGAAATATCGCCACCTGCATTTTAAAATTCTCGCTTTAGCTGAAAGATTGCCACCCTTTACATTCACTTAGCTGAACTATCACCACCTGCATTTTAAATTCTTGCTCTGGCTGAAAGGTCGCCACCCTTTGCATTCATTCGGCTGAAAGATTGCCACCCTCTCATGGGCTGAAAGATCGCCAACCTATTCAAAGGCGTCATAGTTCGGAGGCACCATCTGCATAGCCCGAGAACACAATTTCATGGCCTATGAATCTTTACTTTTATTCTCTTCATGGCCTAGGAAATCATTGTCCGAGGACATCATCCTAACCGTCCAAAGACAGCATTCATGGACCAACGGGAACATGCATCACGTTTACATTATGCACAATATATGAGCACATTGCTCATTTATAGGTACACCGGCTAGAAAATGGCCATCTCAGTAGGAGAGATCCCGCTCCGGTTCTCCGCAACCTCTTTCAACTCCAAACACCATCTTAAATCTAAGCATCACGTCCGTTCTTTTTCGAATCTCCATCGACACACTCCGTCAATGGTTCCTGAACTGCATATGGCCCGATTCTTGTAAAACCAGGGATATGTAGGCAGCTTAAAAACCAGAGCACGGTCAAAATTCTTTTGCAATTGCCGATTCCGGTCAAAATTGGTCATCTTGTCTTTAGCCGGCAACTCTTTCATCCTCCTCGAGTAAAGAGGGGCAGCTGTTGATACCCAATTTTTTCCTACATATTTTTATATATTCAAATACTTTCAAAATAGTATATGTGTGCATATATAAGCATATCCAAAGGTATTGGTATTTTTCCTCAAATTTTAAGGATTTTTAGAATCGATTTATTGTCTATTTTAACAGTAAAAAATCCAAAATTATTACCAAACTATCATTTTTTGGAAAATAATGTATTTCATTTCATATTTACAAATAAATATAATTAATATAAATTTTTACATATTTTAACAAATGTATTCGAAATTTACAAAGCTTAATTGCATTAATTGCAATTATAACCTATTTCATAATTAACCGTGTTTTATAATTATAAAATTATTCCTAATTTTAGATTATTGTTTATATATTATTAACTAGTTTTGCGCTTTCAATTTTCTTTTTAATTATATTTAACTATTTTAATTAATTAAAAAGGGGAAAATGACTATTTAAAATCTAGCCCATTCTTATTTCAATTTTAGCCCAAATTAACCTCATTTTAAATCCAATTGCAATCCCCAATTAGACGACTCAATTCCTATTTAACCAACCCAAACCAAATTAGTCTAACCCGCCCGCTTCCCATCTTTAAATCCTAGCCGTTGATTATTTTAATCAATGACCCTCGTTCTTCTTTCCTTTTTAATTCCTCCCCAGCCCCTAACCCTAATCATTTCTCCAAAGTAGCCGCCACATAATTCTCTCATCCTCTCAAACTCTCTCTAAACCACTCGAGACCCTATCCGCCTATATCGCCGTCTCCGACCAGTTCTCACCGGAGTCCAAGGCTTCGCCGGTCATAGACGTCCTATACCCTCTTCCGTTCACCCTAGACCATGATTATTGGAAGCTTTCAAGGTCCGTTCTTCAACATACTTATTCAGGTCCTCCGCCGACCTGAGCTTCTCTAGTTTCTCTGGCTCCGTCTCGGCGTGCTCAAGCTTTGAAAAGCTTAGCAATGTCCCAGACTTGTTCAAAGACCAAATCGTTCCAGGCCTTCTCGTTTCTAGGGTTTTTGAGAACCCCTAAAAAAATTCGAGGTTTTTTTTCCCTTGTTTTCTTAGATCTACGACAGATCTGTGCTCTATTCGTCATTATAATGATTTTCTCCAATTTTCCCTTTTAAAATTAGTCTGTTCAAAATTAGGGTTTTCAAAAAATTCTAAAACGATTTTTCTTCTTTCTTCTTTCTTTATGTGAATCTGTGTGTTCATGTTGTAACTTATGTGTTTTCGTCAGTTCTTATGCATGTTTTTACTCCGTTATTGCTTCTACTGGTTTGTACAAGTATGATTTACACGTTTAATATGTATGGATTTCTGCTATTTCTCATACTGGGATTGTTTGCCTTTAATGGATTCATTCGGTTTCTAACTTGCATCTTTTATTGAAATTGTATGGCATCTCTTTTCTCTTCTGACTTCACTTGAGTTCGGAGCTTCCTCTTAAGCTTGTCCATTGAAATTTTCACTCTACTGCTTCTAACATGCTACATGTGTTTTGTATTTCCTCTGAGAACTCTAAAAGAGTTCCCTAGGCTTATGGTGAGGGCTTGCCTTCTCCTTCCTGTGTCCTACTCGGAAAAAAGCCTTGTGCTTGTTATTTGTTGCATGCTTTTGGTTCTGGGGTTCTACTCTAGAAACTCCAGGCCCTCAAACTCATGATGAGTTTATAAACTGAACTAAAACTTGCTTTTAGCTTATGATTTTGAAATTGTTTATGTCGATCTTTTTCTTTCTTCCTTGACACTGGTATGCTTTATATGCGAGGGTTTCCTTCTGAATTGATTATGTTAACTTGTGATTGATTTCAATCTCCTCTTACTAAGGCTTGACTGATTTGCTATTGATTTTTCAACTTAACCTCTTCCCCTCTTTTCATGATTAAATTCATTCAAGACTTTTAAATTTTTGACTGTTTGATCACTGTATTTTTCTTATTCTCTCAAAACTGTGTACTGTGGGCTTCTTACCTTAAATAGACTATGAACTTACCCCTATTATGCTACTCTGAAAAGGGTTTTACTATTCCTTCTTTCTTTAATTACTCATTCCCGTTTGAAGTCAAATCCCTTTGACTAAGGGAGATCTGGTTTGATTTACAAAAGTTTATTTCCTTGCCTTTTTGTTTACTCATTTTTTGCACTATTAAAAGGGACAACCTTTTCAACTCTAGACAGCTCTCACTTGAACATAGTTTTTTCTGCACCTTTGCAATACATAATTGCCTCTGTCTTTGAAATATACTGACTACTACTTTCTCTACTATTACTTTCTCTACTACCACTTTCTCTACTATTGTTTTCTCTACTGAGCTTCCTACTCCTTTTGATCTACTGTGGAAGTTGACTTGGTTTCTCAAAGCTTTGAATTGCTCATGTTAACTGTCTAGATGTCTACTTTATGTTGTTTCTCTGCTATACTAGAACTGAAAACTGGTATGTCTTTCTAAGTTAAATAACACCCTCCCACTATGTATATTCACTTCTCTTCTTCAACACATTCTTCACTATGTGTTTATGTTCTGTAAGTGTTGCATGTTCTAATCTTTCTTCTATGTCCTTCAATCTTTAGTCTGCTATGCTTTCTTATATTTTCCTTAATGTCTATGCATGCTTTTGTATGGAAATACCTTTCCTCTAACCCCTTTGTGTGTGAGTACTATCCGGAATCATGGCAATATCCCATATTGCTATCCATGACTCAGAACAAGGTTCCCTGATCCCTTTCCCTCTCCCCTTTATGTATTGAGCTTTAACTTATATCTAGTAGTGTCCTAATCACTTTTCAAACCTAAGTTTGAATCTCTAGAGTCTTCTCCTGTTTGTTTGATCTAAGCAAAGGGTCAGGGGTGTGCCACCCTATGCCATGGATGGGTATGACCACCATCTGCTATATTTCCTCTCTCACTTTGCACTCCTAGTTTCTTACGTTCTACCCCCATTTGGTAAACCATGCTTTGGGACCCTGGAGTTCCCTCTGAACTTGGATGCCTGAGGGCTGGTATTCCACACATGCACTATTCTGTTACAATACTTATTATTCAGAGTGTAAGCATTGCCTGGGGTCCTCGTGGCTCTTTGGAACTTTGAAACACTACTCACGTTTAATACCTTAATGGGGTGGGAAGGGTAGAATATGGATATGATGATTGGTGCGCTGATATCTGGTGTGAGAATGATTACTGGGTATTGCACCAATGTGATCCATATTGTATTTAAACCTAAGACCCCATTCTTTATTTATATGAAGTGATGTTTTCTTAAAAATTAATATTTTCTTCAATAAATGTTTTTCTTTCCAAAACCACTTATGTCTTTTCTCTCTTCTCTTTCAAAATTTTCAACTAATTTGTATTCCCTATGTGCAAATATTGTTTGTTTACTTCTACTCCTCTTGAAGTCACAAGTAAGTACGGCCGGATCCGCACTAGTGGATCTTGAGTCTTGAGGGGTGCCTATCATCTTTCCCTCGAGATAATCTCAAGACCTTACTCGAACTCTGGTTTTCTTTCAAAAAATTCTTCTTCTTCTCTTAGAAAGTGTGCTAATGCACTATAATCATTAGGTGGAGACCCTTCAAATTCTATAACCTGATTCCTCAAAAGGGAACATGAGTTGTTTTGTCCATAATGTCGTAAACCCGATTTCGCTCTTTAGAAAAAGGGGGCGTCGACAATCCCAGAATGGTATGTTGATGGCGCTGATAGATTTGTATCGTAATTTTGGACTTGGGAATATGCCCAAAGTCAAATTCAGAAGTCCGTAGGTTGATTTGTGTTATTTTATCAAAATTTGACAATTTGAGGTTTAGAAGTTTGACTGTAGGTTGATTTTTGGCTATAAGGTTCGAAATTTGATTTTAGGACTTGAAATAGGCTATTATGCTATTTAAAACTTGCCTACAAATTATATTTCATTTGAAGTTGATTTGATAGTATTCGGACGCTTAGTTGCAATTCTAGAGGTTCTTGAACTTTACTTTGAAATTCATATGTTTTGGTGTCTGATTCAAAGTTTTAGATGTTATTTGTGTATTTTGATCACGCGAGAAAGCTCGTATGGTATGCTTAAACTTGTGTGGATATTTGGTTTGGAGCTCCGAGGGCTCGAATGAGTTTCAGACATGTTGAGTTTGGACTGAAAACTAAACTTGCCAATATGCTGGTGCTCAGATGCCGCAATTGCTAGCACCAGCCCCGAATTGCAAACATAGTAAGGGTTTTCTCAGATGTTGTAATTGAAATTTTTGGTTTGCAATTGCGAAGTATGGGTCTAGGTAGGTGTCACACCTCCTTTTTTCTACCCCTGAAAGGGTATAAGGGAGTTTTTTCCAACTAAAAGTGACAATTGAAATAGGATCATATTTTAAGTTCAGAGTCGCCACTTGGGATAATTTTATGGTGTCCCAAGTCGTCGGTTCAAATCGAAAATCGAGTAAAGATTGACTCTATTTTATAGTCCACGAATATAAAAATTCGGGTAAGGAATTCTGTTAACCCGGAAGAAGGTGTAGGCATTCTCGGGTTCCGTAGTTTTAGCACAATCGCTCAACTGTTATAATTGGACTATTATCTAATTTTAATACATCTTTTAGCCTATGATAAATTTTAATTTATTAACTGCTTTTAATCATTTTTAAGAAGCTTCAATGCTATCTAAAACACGCCTTGGACCACGCCACATGAAATGCGCCAAGGTCCGTGACACATTTTATCTAACGTTGTTGAGATTTGAATTTGGGTCACATGAAATGCACACCCGAGTTTAAGGAAGTTAATTTAAATTATGTGCCTAAGGAAACTACACACTTTCAAGTTTGCGAGGGCCATGTTCTAAAGGATTAAAATTAATTAAGTAAAGGCTATACATCGTACATTTGTCTAGTATGACACACCTCAAATTAACTATAAGGATCTATTAATTAAATAAGGTTTAAATATATTATAGTTACTTCTAAGCTAATGTTCAAACTTAAATCGTTAATCCGAAGGGCCATTAAAGAGGAAGATCTGGTCCATATCTATTCAAAAAAGTTCCTGGGCCTGGCAGCAGGCCCAACAATTTATTGAAAATCTCCACCTTGATGCAGAAAGTAACGGGACTAGCCCAAACCTGACAGAGTCATCATGCTGCAAACCTCTTTTTTTACACAATAGCTTTGAAGTTCAGGCCCAAAATAGGTCCAAACTTTACAAAAATCCAAGCTGAAGACAGGGGATCCAGGAACGAGCCTAGACGAAGCAAGGCTTATATACAAACGTAGAAACGCCAAATGAACCTAATCATCATTACCTAGAAGCTTGACATACATGACATTAAATGTTTTAAACCATCATACATCCATACTTTGATTATCACACTTCAATTTATGTTAAGTCAACTGACTTTCGTCAAAAAACCAAATAAAACTCAACATCTAATGCGAATCTCAACTGTAGAACATTAGAACCAAGACAATAATGGACTGATTTTATAAAAAACCTTCAACATTAAACTCACAGACTTCACTCATATTCATATACCATTTTTACACATGCTGATATATTAAACGTAGAATAGTTAAACTTACATATGCTTATGCTTCATACATTAGCCTTAAAATACCACACACAATCACTAGTTCTACATTACTATTGCATAAGAGACCATATGACCCATTTCAAAAGAGTATTGCATCATTAAAAACAAGTCCAGTTACATCCCAATTCAGCAGAAAGAAATAGAGTAAGCATGCTGATTCTCTTCATGGTTTCAACCTTAACTATTACACAGAACATTTATAGCATGAATTATTAAGTGTTGGTCACTAAATAATCTAATAGGCGAGGGATTAACACATCACATGTACACATGATGAAAAGGAGATGAGAGGGGCAGAGTAAATTAGAAGAATATACAGCTCAAAAGCCATGTACAAACTGAAATCCAAATAAAATATTCTTTTTTAGCTTCTGCACTTCAGTGGTCATTACAGCTGAAGAAATACCTAATTATAGCAGCAAAATAAAGAAAATGAGTTGGAATGGGAGCAAACAACAACAAATATCAACAACACCAACACAAGCTAGATAACAAGGAGATTCAGTCCCTTCAAGTCATTCTGAGCCCAAAATGAATCAAATATTGCTTCAACTTTAAAATCCAAAGAATTACCCAAAGAGCCTCAATGAAATAGTATTTTGTGCTATTTTTTGTTAGTATTTCTTCTTCTGATTATTCAAAATTTTAATGTTTGTGTGTTTTTTAGCCGTTTCTAATTTCTCAAGTTTGATTCCTACTCATTCAACTGAAAAACAACCTTACATAGAAGGCTTTTAGGGCAAAAGAAATAATTTTGCTAATTATTAGTTACCCCCTTCCAAATTTCCTTTTTGTTCAACTAGCAACTGAACTTTAAACTCAATTACTGAATTGCCCATTTTCCTCTTTCTTAGAAGCTTCCCAATCGGCTATAGTAAGATTCCCTAGGACAATTCCCTAAATTACCCTTTTAAACCTCTGTTATTTACCCTCCCAGTCTAGACGAACTATGGGTCAGGCCTACCCAAACAACAAAATTCTAGGGCTACTGATAAGACGGGTCAAAATAAATCGAGGGCCCAAGAATTCCATCCAACCCGTGAGTATTCTAAGACCCAAAACCCTGACCAAACAAATTAGCACTCAAACGATAGCCCCAAAAAAATTCAATCAATTAATACAAATTATGAAAAAATCGAGTTAATATTATCCCTTTAACAAATATTATCCAATATTAACTTATGGCTACTGCTTATATGAATTTAAAATAATTAGAGATAGAAATAAGGGGTAAAGAAAAGAAAAAGAAAGAATAAAGATGGAGGAGAAACGTAATCCAGAAAAGACATGGACAAGGAATACTTGAGGTCGAAGACAAACGGGCTTGAAAGGCTTGTCCGACAACTTCCAATTTGATCCAAAACTGGTATTAGTCGTATGTTCTCTTTGAGAGCACATGAACAATACCAGTTTCAAGTCCAATCGTTCATAGAAAACTTGAAAGCTTGAAAGATTTTCTTTTCTCGATTTTTTTAGATTTGAAACTGGCCCGATTTGGTGAGTATTTGGGGAGAAATGGTGGTGGATTGGGACTCAAGGATGGGTGGTGGTTGTATGGTTGGATATTGGTGGTGGTTTGAGCTCCGCTGCCAGCCGAAAATGGTGAAGAAGTTTAGGGCGGTGGGTCTTAGGATTAGAGATGAGGTCAAGAAGATGAAGTATATAGATACGAGGTTCTCTGTAACATTTGGACAGTTATATCGAAAGGGAAGGGGGGATTCCTTGGACGTTGGATTAAAAGAGATCAACGGCTGAGATCTCTCTCACGGAACGATGCCGTTTCGATTTGGCGATTGGACTGGGTATTGGGGTAATCTGAGCCGGATTCAGAACATGTATTGACCAAAATAACGTTTGGTCCTAGGAATTTTTAATTGAGAGCCCAAAATTCAGTCATCTTTTAATTCCTTCCTTTCCTTTTCCAATTTTTATTTTCAAAAATTCTTTTTCTTTTCAAAATTAAAACCTAAATTAATTTCTAAACCAGGTTATCCCAAAAAACTAGACTAATTACTCAAAATAAAATTTACCCCAACTAATTAATTACCAAATAAAAAGAAAACTAGAAAATTCAAAGCTAAAAAATTAAAAATGTAAAAATGAGTCATTTTTGTGATTATTCTATTTTTGTCAAACAAATTAATTTACTAATTAATCTAAAACGTTAAATTAAGTCCTACATGCAAATTCAATGTATTTTTTGCATTTTCATGAATTAAATAAGATTAAACATGCGCAGACAAATGCAAACAATTAACTAATACTACAAAAATCAATGAAATTGCCAATAATGGGAAAAATCTATTTTCTTGAATTTATGGGAGTAATTCACATAGGAAAATAATTACGTGCTCACAGTAGGAATTTTTGCATTTGTGATGAAACAGTCGCATTTGCGAAGGGAACATGGTTCGTATTTGCGAACCCACAACCACATTTATGACTAACCATTGTTTTCTTTCATTGTTGATCACCTTAATGTCTTGTTATTTTTATTCTTCATTTGTATGATTTTTTGGTACCGTCCCTTCTTGTGTATATTTTTATTAATATGGTGCTTATGATTTCTTGAGCCGAGGATCTAACTCGTGGAGTAATGGGTAGTCGGAATCTACCCTTAGACTCGGGTTTTGACCGGGCGGGCCCAGAGTTGACCTTTGTTGACTTTTTGAAATTTTGTAAAGATCAAAGCTTTATCTATTGTAATTATTTTTCCTTGCATTGGTTGATAATATTAAGTCACTTTTGGTTAGGTTTGAGCCGTGTGGAGTCGAATTTTAGGGAAAATATCATTTTCGAGGGTTAAGTTGTCTTAGTTGAGGTTAGTATCTTAACTTTGTGAGGTGAAACTACCCAATAGGATTTGGTATTGATTGTGTCATTTGTGTTACGTGAAAGACGTGTATGCAAGGTGACGAGTGGGTACACAGGCTATATGTTGTATTTGACCAGTTTAGGCTATTTTGACTCTTTTCGTGCCTTTAATTGAATTGTCATAACATGTTAAATTTCTCATTTATAATCCATTCTTATATGTATTAATCTACACTTACATGTTATACTTGACATTGTTAACACTTGTTCGACCTCTTACTTCCTATTGTTCTTATATGCTTTAGTTGAAGTTATCACGTTCCTTATTATCTTTTTTGTCTTAAATTGTTGAATTACCTTTACTTGAAATTGTAATTTTGTGGAATATCTTCTTGTTGAATTATTGGTATTGAAGTTGAAAAAGTCGTTATTACATTGAAGTGAAGTTGTTAATTATTGAGATATCTTTCTTCTTCTTTTTTGAGAAATTTTCATTTTGTTATTATTGAAATTCTTGTACACATTATGGTTGATTCATGAGCTATTTGTTGTAGAAACATTGGAATTGTTGATTTTTTTTTTTGGCAAGTTGTGGCATATGGACACTTTTGATGCAAATTGTGATTATGTTGTGATATTGATAAGATATGGTGGACTTGATATACATGTTTCTAGTAGGGGAACTACTTGAAGCCATATGGTGTGATAAAGTGGGCTAAAACGGGGCAGCTATTTCGAGAAAATTAATTTTCAAAACTAAATGCAAGGCTCCTTGCGGTGATGTCATGAACGCGACCCTTGTCGTGATGGCGCCCAACACACTGCTAGGCAAGCCTGACCAATTAATAACCTTAGCCCATTTCCTCATATAGTTATTTATTAACTAACATAGATAAATTACCAAGTCATAATACTAGAAATCTGAAATAAGAGTTAAACATGCGGAATTTCAAATAATCATCCTGCTACATAGCCTATATAGATCCGGTGTCACTAGTCGGAGCCTCTAATATATAAGTATCAACCTAATACATATCAGTCTAGGGAATACAGATAAATAAGGGATAAAAAGGGGATATCACGTCTGTGGATGCCATGCAGCTACCTCGATGCTCGCAGCTACCTCGATGCGCCCGAATATGCATTGCTCAATTGGAATAATCCTCACTCAGCTTTAGATGCACCTGGATCTGCACGCAAGTTACAGGGAGTAATGTGAGTACTCAGAACCAGTGAGTAACAAACATAAATAAAGGTTGAAAATAAGAAATCATGGAGAAACACAATGTAGTCAACAATGCTGCGGCAGTTTAAAAAGAAGTAGTATGAGATCAATAAACCAATGAACTCGAAATATGGAAATGCTACAGCAAAGAAGAAGTTAAGTGATAGATATAGGAAGGAAAAGCAAACACATAGAACGGTACCCTCTAGTACCCGCTGCGACGTGCTCCCGATCCATTTATTTATCATCCACAACATTCACTGGGGGTGTGTAGACTCCGAGAGGGCCCCATACGACCCCAAGCGCAATAACAAGTCATCTCGTGGCACCAATCTAAGCCCTCGGCCTCATATCAATATCAGCATAATACTATTGCGGTTCGCAACCCGATCCCATACTCAGTCCAAAAATCACATAAGCCCCTCGGACAATAGTAAAATAGTAGCTCTCAGCCCAAAATATCATTTAATATATCTTTTAGTTTCAAAAACCGAGTGAAGATGGTTGAGTTGTAAAAATAGTAGAAAATGGTACGACTGAGTTCAAGTAGTAAATCCATACATTGAGAAAATAGTGACAAAAATTCCCGAAGGGTTCAAATAGTTGGCACGAGGCCCAAATATGGCAATCAATACAAATAATGATGATAACAAATAAGCTTCAATCAAATATGCGGTAAAAGTATCACTCGGGATGGACCACGTCACAATCCTTAATAGTAAACGGCCCCGCGCTCGTCATCAAGCGCGTGTCTTACCTCAATATAGCACTACGATGTGCAAATCTGGGATTTCAAACCCTTAGGTCATCATTTACATTCATTACTCACCTCAAACCGACCAAAACTCTAGCTCGCTATACCCTTCCCTCTCAAATCGACCTCCTCGGGCGTCGAATCTAACCAAAACCAGAAAGAATATGTCACAATATGCTAAGGGAACAAAATCCAAATGAAAAAATCCGAAAAATATCAAAAATCCCAAAATTAGTTAAATCCGAGCCCCAGACCCACTTATCGTAACTCAGAAATTTTTGCATCAACGGGTTCCTTATCTCGCCACGAGTCCAGAAATATCAAAAACTGTCAAATCATTCTTCAAATGGCCCTTCAAATCACAATTTAAAATGTCAAAATCACAAGCCCTAGTTTTTCCATTTTAGCTAAATTTCCATGAAGTTCTAGGTTATTTCACATATAATCAAGTTTTTGGTTCATAAAACTTACTTCCAATAAATCCTCTTTGAATTCCTCTTCAATTTCTCCCAAAGAGCTCTCAAAATACTCAACAATGGTGGAAAAATGACTTAAACTCGCGGATGAAATGTTTAAAACCCCCCACTGCCCAACTATTGATTTCCTTCTATGCGATTGCGGCCCAGGCTCGCGATCGCGAAGAGCAATATTTCAAGACGTCCAAATTGACTTATGAGAATGCAACTTATTTCATGCGAACACGATGAATGATTTCCAAGAACTATGTGAATGCATCCCTCTTGATGCGAACGCGGAGAACAACTTGACTAGACCCTCAATTTCCACTACGCGAACATGGACTACTCACTGCGAACCCGAAGCACGAAAAACTCACCTTCCGAGATAGAGGACCCTCTATTGCGAATGCATAGAACAAAACTCTGGCCTGCCAAAATCCTTCTATGTGATCGTGGCGCCAGGCTCACGATCACGAAGACCAAATTACCCCTGCAACGGCTTTGCAAAATCTCAAAGTTTAAAACTTTTCGTTTAACCATCCGAAATCACCCCGAGGCCCATGGGACCTCAACCAAAAGCACCAACACATCCTAATACATTATTTAAACTTGTTCCAAATATTAAAATACCTCAAACAATACCAAAACTATCAATTCACATCGAATTCAAGCCTAAGTTTTCCAAAACCTTCCGAAACACGCATTTGATAAAAAACCCAACCAAACCACCTCCAAATGACCTGAAATTTTACACACACATCCCAAATAATATAAGAAAGCTACAAGAACTCTCTAGATTTTATTCCGACCCCCAGATCGAAATCTTACCTATCAACCGAAAATTGCCAAAATACTAAATTCGCCAATTCAAGCCTAATTCCACACCGGACCACCAAAACCACTTCCGATTACACTACTAAGCCAAAAATCACCTTCTGAAGCTAACCGAACCATCAGAACTCATATCCGAGCCCTCTAACTCATAAGTTAACATCTGGTTGACTATTCCAACTTAAACCTTCTTAAAAGAGACTAAGTGTCTCATTTCTTACCAATTTCACTCCAACACAAATCAAATCGACTCAACCACATAAGACAAGGATAATGAAGCATAAATAAGTATATATGGAGGAAAATGGAGCAGTAACTCATGAGACGACGGTCGGGTCGTCATAGGTGATATAAGGAAAGATTGTGATTGAAATTGAGAAATGTGAATAAGAGGCGCTACCTCGGTTTTGATGATGTGCATTTCATATTGGAAAGAGTTATTAGTCAAATAGTTGCTTTTATTATTCCATGTCTTACTTGTTTTGTCTGTATTTGATTATTTTTGGTTCTCGTTATTCTTCCATTTGTTGTCTTTGTGCTTACCATTTTATCATTAGTTTACGTTATTAAACTATTTCATTATCATACATTTCTCCATTTTCCATTACTTCTCATTATTGTATTATTTGTCTCGTTTATCTTGTCCTAGTAGGTGTTTTGACCTGGCCTCGTTGCCACTCTATCGAGGTTAGGCTTGATACTTATTGGGAACCATTGTGATATACTCATACTATACTTTTACATATTTTTTGTGCACATACTGGTATGTTTTACCCTGTTGGATGCTAGCGAGTTATTGACTAGCCATTTTTGGAGTCTTCAAGGTATAGCTACTAGACGTCTGCAGGTCTCAAAGTTACATTCTATTGTTTATTTCTTATTTCAAAATAATATTGTATTACGAGACAATTAGTACCTTCTTGTAGAGCTTATGACTCTATTCCACCAAGTTTTGGGGAAATGTTGATTATTATACTATTGAGTTTTATTATAATAGTGTAATGAATTAATTTGAGATTTTAGTATTATTTTCGTTATTTCCATGTGCATGTTAGGCTCAACTAATCTTAGAGACTAGGTGTCAGGGTATTCTAAGGAGGAAAATTAGGGTCGTGACAAGTTGACATCAGAGCTCTAGGTTCATAGGTGTTACCAATCATAACCAGATTTAATAGAGTCTTGCGGATCGGTACGGATACGTTGTTACTTATCTTCGAAAGGCTGTGGAACTGTTAGGAAAATTCCACTTCTTTGATTCCTAATCATGCAAATTGGTTGACCTCGAAATTTGAATATTTGGCCTCTTTCTCTCACAAATAGCAATCACACACACTTCTGGATCTGACGTTCAGATGCCCGCGCCCCCTGCTAGAATTGCGAGAGGCTTGGGTCGGGTCAGAGGCTGACGAAAGGAACGTGGTGAAGCTAAAGCACTTGCCAAGTAATGATTGAGGAGCCACCAGTAGCTCTGGTTAGAGGACATGCGCCCGAGGCCCCTGTTGTCACCCCTTCACTTCAAGAGACCATAACACAGTTTTTGAGCGTGTTCAGTACTCTAGCTCACGCGGGGTTAATTCCACTTGCACCAACCACATCTCAGGCTAGGGGGAGCTTAGACCCGTGGCCCATATTCTAGAGCAGCGGGTCCATGTTGATCAGGTCCCCGAGGTTATGTAGTGTAGCCTGTTGTTTTGGTTTAGCCCGAGGTTAGGGCAGTGGCCTCTGAGGAGGAGCGGCTTATACTTGAGAGGTTCAAGAAGTATCCTCCTCCTACTAATAGTGGCCTAGATACAGAGATTGCATATGGTTTTCTAGATAAATCCCACTGTATTCTCTGCACTGTGGGTATTGTAGAGATGAACGTAGTTGCTTTTACTACATTCCAATTGTTAAGAGCAGCGTATCGGTGGTGGCAGGCTTATGAGGAGGGTAGACCAACCGATGCAGCTTCACTCACATGGACTCTATTTTCAAAGATGTTCTTGAGAGAGTTTGTTCCCCAAACCCTTCAGGATGTATGGTGCATAGAGTTTGAGCTGTTGCTGCAGGGTACTATGACAATGCTAGAGTATGCCATCAGATTCAGTGAGTTTTCCAGACATGCACCTATCTTGGTTTCTATGCTCAGAGATTGACTCCGTTGATTCATCAAGGGGATCAACAATGGTATTAGATTCATCGTGGCTCAATAGTTGGAGATAGATACTCCGTATCGACACGTGGTAGAGATCGCAGGGATATTGGAAGGTATGCGGGGCCGTGAGATAAATGATAGGGAAGCACAGATGCATTGAGATTCTGGAGGATATAGTTATGCTTGCACCCCGGCTGCGGCCTATTATAGTAAAGTCTACGTGAGCCGCTCGGTTCATTCAGCACTTCCAGCTTCTAGTGGTGCTCTGGTTATTTCGAGGTCTCAAGTTGCGCACTTTGCTCAGCCACTTTCTAGTGCACCTCCTACAATGGGTGCCTTTAACGGTCAGTCTAGCCAATTAGGCTAGGGCAAGTTTCAGAAGCCATGCCTATCGACATCTTTCTTTGAGTGTGGTGATATCCGACATATGGTGAAGGACTTTGCCAGACTCAGGAGGGGTGCACCTCAATAAACTACTCAGGCTCTATGGATTCCACCTAGTACATAGACTTCAAAGGACATGGTTGTTGCTCCAGTTGTTACTCCACCCACACATTCAACTAGAGGTGGGGGTCAGGTGGGTAGAAGATGACCTAAAGGGGGAGGCCATGCCTGATTCAATACTTTTTTGGGTAGGATGGAGGCAGTCGCATCAGGCGCAGTCATCACAGGTATGGTTCCAATTTGTCATAGAGATGCACCAGTCTTATTTGATACGGGATCTAATTATTTATATGTGTCATCTTACTATACTTTGTATTTGCATATATGTGATTCTTTGAGTTCTCATGTATATGTGTCCACGCATGTAGGAGATTCTATTATTTCGGATCGTGTGTAACGATCGTGTTTAGTTTAAATTCGTGGTTTTGAGGATAGAGTTAATCTATTTCTACTCAATATGGTAGACTTTGATGCGATCTTGGCATGGACTGGTTGTCACCCTATCATTCTATTCTGGATTGTCACGCCAAGACTGTGGTACTGGCTATGGCAGGTTTGTCATGATTAGAGTAGAGGGGTACATTGGATTATATTCCTAGCAGGGTTGTGTTTTCTAAAGGCTTAGCGGATGGTTGAGAAGGGATGTGATGCATATCTAGCCTTTGTGAGATATGTTAATTTTGATACTCCTACTGCCGAGTCAAATCCAGCAGTGAGAGATTTCCCAAATGTACTCCCATCATATTTCCAGGTGCCGTCCGATAGAGATTTCAATTTTTGTATTGCTTTGTTGTTGGCTACTCAGCTCATTTTTATTTCACTATATTTTATAGCACCAGTAGAGTTAAAGGAGCGGTTACAAGAGTTGCTTTATAAGGGCTTTATTCGTCCTTGTGTGTCACCTTGGGATGCTTCAATTCTTTTGTGAAGAAGAATAATAGTTCTAAGGCATGTGTATTGATTATTGACAGTAGAACAAGGTTACAGTAAAGAACAAGTCCCCATTATCAAGAATTGGTGACTTATTTCACCAGCTACACGATGCTAGAGTGTTCTTAATGATTGATTTGAGGTCCGAGATAATCAGCTAAAGATTCAGGATTCGGATATTCCGAAGACCACGTTTAGGACTCTGTATAGTCACTACAAGTTTCTTGTGATGTCATTTGGGCTGACTAACACCCTAGCAGCATTTATGCCCCTGATAAAAAGTGTATTCCATCCATATCTTGATTCATTCGTCATTATGTTTATTGACAGCATCTTGGTGTACTCTCGCAGTCGAGAGGATCATGAGCGTCATCTAAGGATCATGCTCCAGGCCTTGAAAGAGAGGAAGTGTTATGAAAAATTCGTGAAGTGTGAATTCTCGATTGATTCGGTGGCATTTTTAGTTCACTTTATGTCAAGTGATGGGATCAAGGTAGATTCGAAGAAGATTGAATCAGTTCATAATTGGCCCATATCATCTTCAGCTACTAAAATTCGGTGTTTCCTTGGTTTGACTGGGCATTACCTCCTTTTTGTAGAGGGTTTCTCATCTATTGCTACACCTATGACTAGATTTACCCATAAAGGTTCTTGAGGCGAGTTTTCAAAAGCTCAAGACTGCTTTGATTACACCTCAGTATTGGTGTTGCCTATGGGTTCGAGGTCTTATATTGTATATTGTGATGCATCATGTGTTGGGCTCAATACAGTGCTAATGTAGGAGGGTAGGGTGATTGCCTACACGTCTCGACGGCTGAAGGTTCATAAAAAGAATTATCTAGTGCACGACTTGGAATTGGAAGCTATTGTTCATGTATTGAAGATTTGGAGGCACTACTTGTATTGTGTTCCATGTGAGGTCTATATCGACAATCAGAGTCTACAGTATTTGTTCAAGCAGAAAGACCTTAATTTGTAGCAACATAAATCGTTGGAGTTGCTTAAAGACTGTGATATCACTATTCTATATTATCCCGGGAAGGCTAATATAATGAACGATGATTTGAGTCAAAAGATGGAGAGTTTGGAAAGTTTGTCATACCTAACTGTCGCATAGAGGCCACTAGACCTAGATCTTCAGTCCTTGGCTAATTAGTTTGTCATATTGGATGTTTCAGAGCCAAGCCGAGTTCTTGATCGATAGTTTTTTGGTCTTCTTTATATGATCGCATCAGAGAGCATCAGTATTATGACCCCCATTTACTTTTCCTTAAGGATACGATATAGCATAGTGATGATGCGGAGGTTTCTATTAGATATAACGGTGTGTTGCAGATGCAGTGGTTATGTGTTCCCAATGTAGATGGGTTACATGAGTTGATCCTTGAGGAGGCCCACAGTTCGCGGTACTCCATTCATCTGGCTGCTGCTAAAATGTATCATGATTTGAGGCAGAACTATTGGTAGAGGAGAAAGAAGAAAGATAAAGTGGAGTATATGGCCGGTGCCCATTGTCAGCAGGTGAAGAATGAGCATCAGAGGTGGGGCGATTTGCTTCAGAGACTTGAGATTCCTAAGTGGAAATGGGAACGTGTTACCATGGTTTTCTTTGTTGGGCTCCCTCAGACTTTGAAGAAATTTTATGCAGTATGGGTGATTGTAGACGGGTTAACCAAGTCATCTCATTTCATTTCGATGGTGACTACCTATTATTTCGAGAAACTAGCTTAGATTTATATTCGTGAGATTGTTCATCTCCATAGTATGCCACTATCTATTATCTCTGATCAAGGTATGGAGTTCCTATCGTATTTTAGGAGAGCTGTGCAGCGTGAGTTAGTCACACGGGTTGAGTTGAGTACAACATTTCACGCCTAGTAGGACAAGTAGTCCGAGCGCATCATTCAAATATTTCATGTACAACTATCAATCGAGTATACAGATTTCTCCTTATGACGCACTATATGGGAGACGGTGTCATTTATAGTTGGTTGGTTTGAGCTGGGACAGGCTAGGTTTTTGGGTATAGACTTGGCTCGATATGCCTTGAAGAAAGTCAAGTTGATTCAGGATCATGCAGCCCAGTTTAGATAAAAGAGTTATGCCAATTGGAGAGTTCATGATATTGCATTCATGGTTGGAGAGAGGGTTTTGGTCCATTTTCAACCATGAAGGGCGTAATGAAGTTTGGGAAGAAGTTCAAGTTGAGACCTAGGTATATCGATCCCTTTAAGATCCTTGAAAGAGTTGGGCAGGTGACCTACAAGCTTGCATTGTCACCCAACCTATTGGCGGTTCACCCGGTGTTCCATGTTTCTATGCTCCGGAAGTATTATGTTGATTCTTCCATAGACTTCAACTCAGTCCAATTGGACAATGATTTGACTTATAATGAGAAGTCGGTAGCTATTTGGGACAGATAGGACCGAAAGTTGGGATCAAAGAATATTACACTAGTGAAAGTTCAATGTCAGTCATCTGGTCAAAAAGGCAACCTGAGAGACCGAGAACGATATGAAATGGCGTTATCCTCACATTTTTGTCACTTCAGGTATGTCTTTATGCACGTTCGAGGATGAACGTTTGTTTTAAGAGTGGGAGAATATAACTACCCACCGGTCGTTTCGTTTGTTTCCATCATGTTTCCCATTTTCATGCTTCACATATGCGTAATTTAGGTTTTATGACTTGCAGGGTTGATTGGTTTTGTTCTGGGAAGATTTCGAGTTGATTTACACCCTTTGGTTCTTGGCTTAGAAGCTTAAGTTAGAAGTGTTAACCAAACTTTGACTTTTGTGAAAACGACCCTAGCATAGTTTTTTGATGTCCCCGATAGCTTTGTATTGTGATTTTAAACTTCAACATATAATTGAATTCGAATATTCGTAGGTTGATTTGTGTTGTTCTGCCAAAAATTAGCAATTTGAGATTTAGAAGTTTGATTGTTGGTTGAATTTTAGTTGTCGGGTTTGGAATTTGGTTTTGGGACTTGAAATAGGCACGTTTTGCTATGTAGAACTTATGTTAAAAATTTGATGTCATTGAAGCTGATCTGATAGTATTCAGACATTTTGTTGCAATTCTAGAGTTTCTCGAACTTTACTTCAAGATTCATGCATTTTGGTGTCTGATTCGTAGTTCTAGATGTTATTTTTGTATTTTGATTGTGCGATCAAGTTCATATGATATTTTTAGACTTGTGCGGATGTTTGATTTGGACCCATGAGGGCTTGGATGAGTTTCGAACATGTCATAGAATGGTTTGGACTAAAAATTGAACTTATTGGTGTGTTGGTGCTCTGATGTCACAATTGCGAGCACCAGCCTTACTATTGCGAACATATTGGGAGGGGGGTCGCAGGTGTCGCAATTGTGATTCTTGGTTCGCAATTGCGAAGTATAGGTCTAGGTAGGAAATTTTGCATTTGCGATGAAACTATCACATTTGCTAAAGGAATAAGGTTTGCATTTGTGAACCCAAAGTCTCATTTGCGAGGTTCCCCTTGAGTCTGTCAGTGCCGCAATTGCGAACCCAGTGTCGCAATTGCGACGTCTGCAACTAAACAAAAGTTTGAAAAGTGAGGATTTTGTGTTATTTCTCTCATTTTAGAACCCTAGACTCGGTAGGAGGCAATTTGGAAAGGAGATTTTCATCTGCCAATATTGGTTAAATGATTATAATCAATTTTCAATCATATTTCATGAATATATCTTAGATTTAACATCAAATTTATGTGATTCAAAGAGGAAAAATTGGAAAACATAATCAAGTTTTTTGAAAAATAAAGAATTAAGTTTTGAGAGTTCATTTGGACTCGGATATGAAAATTAATCACATATATAGACCCAACCGATTGATTTGTATGTTTGCACATCATTTCCCCTTTTGATATTTCACACATGTGTAATTTAAGTTTTATTACTCGCGGGGTTTAATGGTTTCATTGCGGGAAGATTTCGAGTTGATTTAGACTCTTTGGTTCTTGGCTTAGAAACTTAAGTTAGAAGTGTTCACCAAACTATGAATTTTGTGAAAATGACATCGGAATGGTATTTTGATGGTTCTGATAGCTTCGTATCGTGATTTTGGACTTAGGCGTATACTGGGAAAAGAATTCAGAAGTCCGTAGGTTGATTTATGTTATTTTTGCCGAAAATATGTAATTTGACGTTTAGAAGTTTGACCGTAGGTCGACTTTTACCTATCGGGTTCGATTGGCTTTGAGACTTGAAATAGGTCAGCTATGCTATTTAGGACTTGTTTGCAAAATTTGATGTTAAATGGAGTTGATTTGATAATATTCGGACGCTTGGTTGCAATCCTAGAGGTTTTTTAACTATACTTTGAAGTTCATGAATATTGGTGTTCGATTCATAGTTTGAGATATTATATTTATATTTTGATCATGCGGGCGAGTTTGTATGATATTTAGACCATTGAGATAAAATCCCCAAGGGCTCAAATGAGTTTCGAACTTGTTGGGTTTGGACTAAAAACTGAACTTTCTGGTGTGTTGGTACTCTGATGTTGCAATTGCTTGCACCAGCCTCGCAACTACGAACATAGAAGGCGGATCTCAGGTGTCGCAATTGGCGAAGTATTGAACTTGGTAGGAATTTTTGTATTTGCGATGAAACTGTTGCATTTTCGAATGGAACAGGGCTCCCATTTGCAAACCTATGGTCGCATTTGCAAGGTTCCACTTGAGTCTGTCAGTGCCTGAAATTGCAAGAAATTCTTCACAATTGCGAATCCAACGTTGTAATTGCGACGTCTGCAACTGATAAAAAGTTAGAAAAGTCGGGATTTCCTTTCATTTTTCTTATTTTAGAACCGTAGACTCTGTAAGAAGCGATTTGGAGAGGGGATTTCCATCTACAAACATTGAGTGAGTGATTCTAATCAATTTTTAACTATATTTTATGAATATATTTTAGATTTAACATCAAATTTATGTGATTCAAAGAGGAAATATTGGAATATTTTTGTCAAGTTTTTTTTAAAAAAATGTAGATTGAGTTTTGAGAGTCGATTTGGACTCGAATTTGAAAATTAATCACATATATGAACTCGTGGAGTTAAGGATAGTCGGAATCTAACTTTGGACCCGATTTTGACCGTAGCGGTCCCTGTGTTGTCTTTCGTTAATTTTGTAAAGATCAAAGCTTTATTTATTTTAATTGTTTTCCCTACATTGGTTGATGATATTAAATTTTGGTTAGATTTAAGCCATGTGGAGGTGAATTTTAGGGGAAAAGCTATTTCTGATAGTTGAGTTGGCCTAGTTCAGATCATGTACATTTAATGCAGAAGTGCAGTATGAGTACGTAAATCACCTCGTATCTAGTAAGTATCTAGTCTAACCCCGTTAAGGAAAGAGGTTTTCTCTACTTCCTAGTAATACTAAAGTATTGTCACCAAAAGTAGGGGACTATCTATATGCGGTAAAATTAGTTAGTGACAGTTGGATAAATAAAGAGATGACACATGGAGCTGAAGATAGGTAAGATATGAGTCAGCAAGTAATAGATACTGATTGCAAGCGTGTGACCGGTCCTAGGTGAATTCCGAAGATAGGTAAACGATAACAAAGATTTGAAGAATTGATATCGGATAGCATTCAATGAACAAATGTTACATAGAATATCTGCATTTATAGCCAATCGATATGCAACTATCAGTGATAGTTTTATTCTCATTCATAAGGAGCTTGATTGGGATCTTGTCTCCTTAAATAGAGCTATAAATAGGAGAACTAGTTTCCATTATAGGAAGTGAAATATTTTGTACACAAAAGCTTGAATCAACTCTCATTCTATAACAATTATTCTTTACCTTGTTCTTAATATTATTCTTACTTTTGCTACCGGAGAAGCTAAATTTGTAGACAAGCTTGAATTTCCTTTAAGTTCATTTTAAAATCTTATTTATGTTCTTATTTATATTATATTTTTGGGTTAAATTAATTCATGTATTTATAATCACATTATAAATTCAATTGTACCGTTTTACGGGTAAATACCATTTTCTTGTACAGATCCAAGTCACTGGATCAACCTGATCATCCACAACATGCCCATTGTCCACTGATCGTCGTAGCAACACTGCTAGACCAACATTGATCCCTTTTTGTCTCTGGACGCTATGGAACACGCAACCAAAATCTTTTTAATGGTAAGACATAGAGGCGGAGCTAGGAATTTAAGTTTATGGGTTTCGGGATTCTAACCGTTTTAAGTTACTGGGTTCTAAACTAATAATTTATACATATTCAATGGATTTTTTAAGACAAATATAAGGTTTGAATCAAAGCTACTGGGTTCAATCGAACCCGGTGACGGCACTCTAGCTCCGCCCCTGGTTAGACTCCTTGTATCACCATAGGATGTTATTATCGTGCCAATAAACAGTGCACTAAACTCAAGATTGCATTGAGATGGATGACTAGTGGTTGCAAAATAAATAAATAAAAAATAGTTATAATCCATATTATTCACAAAAAATAAATTGGATTTAAGCTTATTAAAAATGGGTCAAATATAAATAAGAATCATATTATCCATTTAAAAAATAGATAACCAATGAGTTTAAATTTTATATTTGTAAAGATTCAAATTGGAGGTTTCTCAAGTCGGAGGCTAGAAGTTTTCACAAAAGTGACTATACTCAAGAAGTCAGAATAATAAGAATATCTATATTATTCCTTGGTTACTCATTTTCTATCTGTATTAAATATGCATTGGACCGGATAATTTATTAATCTTTTTTATTACTCGTTTTACCTGCTCATATTTATGTACGAGGAGCTAGGGGAGAGAGGCGGGGACAGGAAGTTATTTCGGTTAGCTAAAGCAAGGGAAAGGAAGGCACGTGATCTTGACCAAGTTAGGTGCATCAAGGGCGAGGATGGTAGAGTTCTGATGGGGGAGTCTCAAGTCAAACAGAGGTGGCATGCGTACTTTCGAGACTTACTTAACGAGGAGGGGGATCATAACATAGAGCTATGGGAGTTGGGGCATTCAGAGCAACATAGAGACCTTGGGTACTGCAGGCACATAAGGGCGGAGGAGGTCATGGGGGCTTTGCGTAGGATGAGTAGGGGTCGAGCGACCGGGCCTGACGAGATCCCGGTGGAGTTCTGGAAGTGCATGGGTAGGTCAGGAGTGGAGTGGCTCTCCAGGTTGTTCAATGCGATCTTCGGGACCAAAAGGATGCCGGATGAGTGGAGGTGGAGTACAGTGGTGCCCTTGTACAAGAACAAAGGGGACATCCAATGTTGCAATAACTATAAGGGTATCAAATTAATAAGTCACACCATGAAGGTCTGGGAGCAGGTGATCGAGGCGGGGGTGAGGGAGATTACATCTATATCTGGGAACCAGTTCGGTTTCATGCCGGGTCGCTCCACTACAGAAGCTATCCACCTTGTCAGGCGGTTGGTGGAGCAGTTCAAGGATAAGAAGAAGGACCTGCACATGGTACTTATCGACTTGGAGAAGGCGTATGAAAAGGTCCCAAGGGAGGTGCTATGGAGGTGCTTGGAGGCGAAGAGCATGCCGGAAGCCTACATCATAGTAATCAAGGACATGTACGATGGAGCTAAGACTAGGGTTAGGACGGTGGGTGGCGACTCAGACCATTTTCCAGTGGTTATAGGGCTCCATCAAGGATCGGCGCTTAGCCCTCTCTTGTTTGCCTTGGTGATGGATGCTCTAACCCGTCATATTCAAGGGGTTGTGCCTTGGTGTATGCTATTTGCTGATGACATAGTCTTGATAGATGAGACGAGGGTCGGTGTTATTGAGAGGTTAGAGGTATGGAGACAGACTCTCGAGTCTAAAGGTTTCAAAATAAGCAGAGACAGAATACCTGGAGTGCAAGTTTAGCGCCAAGCCGAGCGAAGTAGGTAGGGACGTGATGATTGGATCTTAGGTCATCGTCAAGAGGGACAGTGTCAGATATCTTGGGTCAGTGATTCAGGGGGACGGAGAGATTGACGGGGACGTCACTCATCGTATAGGAGCGAGGTGGTCAAAGTGGAGGCTTGCATTAGGAGTCTTGTGTGACAAGAAAGTTCCACATAAACTCAAGGGAAAATTTTATAGAGCTATGGTTAGACCTGCAATGTTGTATGGGGCAGAGTGCTGGCCCATGAAGAACTCTCATGTTCAGAGAATGAAGGTTGCGAAGATGAGGATGCTCAGGTAGATGTGCGGGCTCACCAAGTTAGATAAGATTAAGAATGAAGTTATTCGAGAGAAGGTGGGGGTGGCCCCGGTGGATGAGAAGATGCGAAAAGCGAGGCTGAGGTGGTTCGGGCATATGCGGAGGAGAAGTCCTGATGCCCCGGTGAGAAGTTGTGAGCGGCTGGCTATTGTCGGCGTTCGGCGAGGCAGAGGGAGGCCTAAGAAGTATTGGGGAGAGGTTATTAGGCATGACATGACTAGAATGGGGGTTTCCGAGGACATGACCCTTGATAGGAAAATCTGGAGGTCGTATCAGGGTTGTAGGATAGGGGCTCCTAGAGTTTGGTGTTGGTAGGGCTATCCATAGATGATTTGTGTTTTGGCTTGTGTCTCCCTTATGGTGGTTACTGTATTATATTATTGCATGCTACTTTATTTATGTTTCTTATGTCTAGATAATTATTTACGATATTTCTGTTGGAGTTACTAATGCTCCTTTGTTTTTGTCTTTCCTTTCTTGCACTGAGCCGGGGGTCGATTGGAAACAGCTTCTCTGCCCTTTCGGGTAGGGGTTGTTGGAAACACGTTTCAAATGCAATATACTAAACGTGTGTTCTTTTGTAGGTTTTGATGAATGTCAAACAAAGCAATAAGCGATATATAGCAGATTGAAACGGGATATCAAGAAGTTTTGATGAATGTCAAACAAAGCAATAAGCGATATATAGCAGTGCTCAAGGACAAGCACATAATGGATGCATTACAAGAAGCTCAAGACAATGCTTGGAAATGTTATAATTGAGTCAATATTAATTGTGATCTTGATTCCTCAATCTTGGCTCATAACATGGCTTCTCTACTAAAATTATTTTTCCAAAATCATGCATATTTAAAGTAAGTGTCAAATGATTTTAAACTATGCATATTTACATTTGTTAAAATGTTTTCCAAACATGCCTCAAAAATCTGGGCTAAGATAATCGATTATGTACTTATGATAATCGAGTATCTCTAAGCCAAGACTGCATGACAATCGATTGTGAATTAATGATAATCGATTGTGAGTAAGCCAGTTAACATCAGGTTTTTGCAAACTGCATAACAATCGATTGTGTACTTTCGATAATCGATTGTTAACTGAGGCAAAGTTTTCAAAACTCATAAAAATCGATTATGAACTAATGGTAATCGATTGGAATGAGAAAAATGTCTCCCAGTGATTTTAAGTAAAATAATAATCGATTGTGGCTTTTGATAATCGATTATATATGAGACAGTAAGTTTTGAAATTAATTAATAATCGATTGTGGCTTTTGATAATCGATTATATATGAGACAGTAAGTTTTGAAATTAATTAATAATCGATTGTGGCTTTTGATAATCGATTATATATGAGACAGTAAGTTTTGAAATTAATTAATAATCGATTGTTCTATTTGATAATCGATTGTTGAAGCTGACCGTTGTCATATTTTTTTCAAATTACCTTCAGGTAATCGATTGTGATATTTAACAATCGATGTTTTAGCGTAAAATCTGGAAAAGATTTTCTGAACGTTGTTAAAATAATCGATTATTGATTTCCTGATAATCGATGTTTTATGCCAAAAATTGGAAAGGATTTTTTAACGTTATAATTAATCGATTATTGATTTGAAGTAATCGATTGTTAACGTAAAATCTGGGATTGATTTTTTGATCTGATAGGCAAACAATCGATTGTTTAGTCCTGACAATCGATTGTCACTGAGTAATTTCAGCAATCCTTAATTGGCAATTAGACAACGGTAAGACTGAGTTTTTCACCTATAAATACAGGTTTAACTCAGTGTTTTCACAACAACAACACATACAATTTAAGTATTTTCATTGCTAAAAGCTTTCTTACATTGATCATCATTTTCATTCATCTATAAAGCTTTTTGAAGAACCATTCTATTGAGCTAAGTTGTTGTGATCTTGAGCGTACTATTTCTACTCATATCTACTCATTGAGGAGTACTTTGTAAAGTGAGTGTGTCTTTGTGTTTGTAAGAGAATTGCGATTCTCGTTTGTTGAGGAACTTGTGTTTCCTCGGTTGAAGTCTTTGGGATTGTTATCCCCGAGCAATTGAAGTCTTTGGGATTGTTATCCCCGAGCAATTGAAGTCTTTGGGATTGTTATCCCCGAGCAATTGAAGTCTTTGGGATTGTTATCCCCGAGCAATTGAAGTCTTTGGGATTGGTATCCCCGAGCAATTGAAGTCTTTGGGATTGTGATCCCCGAGCACCTAGGTGAGGCTTGTGTCCTCAGCTGTAACGGTTTGTTAAGCACCCGTAAGCTTGACAAGTTTAGTGGAAATCTCGAGAGAGTCTCTCGGGGACTGGACTAACCACGTTTGTGGCCAACCAGGATACATCTTTGTGTAAGTTTATTTTACTGCACTTGTCTTAATTTCTGCAAAGTTTTTAAATTCCGCACTAAAACGCTTAATAATTTTAAAACGCTATTCACCCCCCCCCTCTAGCGTAAAGCGTTATTAACAACAATTGGTATCAGAGCCATACTCTCTGAAAGACTTAACCGTTTGAGAGAATCTTTCCATGGCTTCTACTCTAGACTCTTTTGCAGGTATTGATGAAGGACAGTGCCCCACAAGACCTCCTTTGTTCAACGGGACAAATTATTCATATTGGAAAGAAAGGATGCAGATATTCGTCAGATCAAACAGCCCTTACTTGTGGAAGGTATACACCAAAGGAAATGAGGTTCCTGTCAAACAGGTGGAAGGAGTATGGGTGCCAAAATCAGAAGAGGAATTCAACGCCGAGGATAATCGAATAGTCCAAAATAATTTTAAAGCTATTAACTTATTACTTTGTGCTGTTAATGCTAATGATTACAGGAAAATCTCCTGCTGCAAAACAGCGAAAGAAATGTGGGACAAGCTTGAGGTCACTTACGAAGGGACTGACCAGGTAAGAGAAGCTAAAATTGACTTTTTAACTCATGCTTACGAATTGTTCCATATGAATGAAGGCGAAAAGGTAGACGAGATGTTTGAGCGGTTCTCATCAATAGTGAATGATCTCCACGCGCTCAAGAAGACGTTCACAGACAAAGAACTAGTTCGAAAAATCCTTAGGAGCCTAACACCGGCATGGCGATCAAAGGCTGATGCGATTCAAGAGTCAATTGGAATCACGAACGTCACCATAGACGCTCTTAGAGGTAATCTTAAGACTTATGAATCCACTATTCTTAACCCTGTTATTGATGAACAAAGAAGGCAAAAGATTGCTCTAAAGGCGAGCACAAGTCAATCACCGATTGAAGAGGATGGAGATAGCGAATTTGGACTCATCATCAAAAAGTTCCAAAAATTCATGCGAAAAGAATATGACCGCAAAGGGAAAAAGCAAGGTGAGCAAGTTAAATGTTATGAATGTGGTGAAACAGGGCATATCAAAACAAACTGCCCAAATCTTAAAAAGGAGAAGAAACCCTTCAAGAAGCAACGAGCATACATATCTTGGGGAGGAGATTCCGGAGACGAATCCAGTGAAGAAGAAAATGAAGAAGCGGCAAATCTCTGCCTCATGGCACAGGAAGAAAATCAAAGTGAGGTAAGTCAAATCTCTTCTCAAAATTTTTATACTCTTGATGACATGAGAAATGCCTTTGATGAATTGTATGCTGAATTTCTCAAAGTTACAAAAACCGTCACTAGTTTAAGAGAAAGTGCTTCTCTAAAAGAACAAGATTTTCAAAAACAGTTTTCATTAAAAGAAAAAGAATTAGAAAAATTGGTTTTGGAAAATGAGAAGCTACTAGAACAAAACAAGTTTTATGGGAAAAGAAGTTCTGACAAGCCCGAGAGTTCTACAAAAAATTGTGCTTCTTGTGTAGTCCTTAAGAATGAAGTAGGTAGATTAAAAGGCACACTAGACAAATTCAACTCCTCTCATAAAAACTTGAATGTGGTGCTTGATAACTTGAAATCAACCAAGCATGGAATAGGCTTCATAAATGAAGAAGAGGTTGATGCAAAAACCCAACCACCTAGAGCTCAACCTAGGATTAATAACAAAAATGTCTTTCCTAAAACTAACATGCATGCTAGACAAAATATTAGGAGACCTAGACATGACCTTCCACCTAGCAATCGTCACCATAGACATGATGCATATTTTAGGCACAACAGTGATCATGCTAGAAGATCCCGAAATGTTCAACCTAGAAATGATTATGGTGCTCAAATTAGGAGAAATGAAAATAGAGAAAACAATGTGCATTATTCCAGCTACTATGAGCCTAGACGCATGCATAATCCAAATGTGACATGTCATTATTGTAGACGAATTGGTCATATTGCTCCCGCATGCTTTACTAGACATAGACATGCTACTCAAACATATCATTATAGTATGCATAACCCTCAAGGACCCAAAATGGCATGGGTACCAAAAGAGCATTGATTTGTTTTGCAGGTGTGCTTGAAGGAATCAAGTGTAGTGGATGCTCCAAACACTTGACGGGAGACGAATTCAAAATTCCTTCAATTAAAGCACAAAGAAGGAGGAAGAGACGAAAAGTCGGTTTAGAGACTTCTTTAAATCGGAAGTATTTTCGAATTTTTTTTAAAAAAAAGGACAAAATACAAGGAAGACAAAGGCAAAATTGTGAAAGAAGCTTCTCAAATTGAAGAATGAGCCAAAGGACCAAAATGAACGGAGGATGCTCAAAATCAGGTAATTAGCAAAGTCGAAGGGAAGGTAAGTACCCTAAACCCTCTTAAGAACATCCTAGGACAAAATTCTTAAGAGTTCACGTTCTTCACCCGACTACACAAGTTTCAAAGTTATCATTTCATTTATAGATTATTGACTTGAGCGTCGGAGATGTTTAATTCTATTTTGCAGGCATCCCCCCAAAAAGGTAAGAGGAAAGTATGAATTATCTTGATACAAGAAAAATCGATCATAATCGATTATTTATGCTTACAATCGATTATCAGTATCAATAATCGATTATTTGTTGATTCAATTTTCTGCCATGGAATCTTGTTGACTGTTTACATTGCCTGATAGAATTAAGTTTCATCATTTTAGCATCCCCCTTCCAAACAATCGATTATTTGTTCTGCCAATCGATTATTTGCCAAAATTCAAACTCTCTGTGAGTAAACAATCGATTACTATATACTGACAATCGATTATCTGTTTTAAACTTATGTTACCGTTTTGGCTCTATAATCGATTCCTGTCAGGTCATAAATATGACAAACAATCGATTACCAAGTTTGACAATCGACTATCTCTTTCAAATTTTTACCGTTCTGGCGTGTAATCGATGTGTCAGATCATCTTCATTAATGACAATCGATTATTCCATTCAAACAATCGATTGTCGAACGGTCAGTGAATTTATTTTTACCGTTTCAGACTTCACATCCCTTCAAATCTTTTCCAATAAATGTAAGACTCATTCCTTCTCTATATATAGGCTGCACATATGCTCTTGTATACTCACTCAAGCTTCCAAGCATCAAATTCTCTTGTTTTCTTTGAAAAATCCTAGCACATTCTTTTCAAAAAAAAAAAAAAATGTCAAGCCGCAACTCCAAACGTGCTCGTTCCAAACAAGGTGCCTCTTCTTCTCGCCATCCATATCAAGATGGATCGGTTCTATTTTTTGAATCCAATGAAGAGCTCACCCGGTTCGTAACCAAATTTGAGAAACGCCTTATTCTCCCTCCTCGCTTTTCAACAAACGCTCTTATTGCACCATTCATTCCAGCCGCGAATATGCTAAGAGAGTGCCATCTTTTCAACTTCCTACTCCTTACTCACCCCTACTACAACATTTCTTTGGTTGAAGCTTTTTACTCCAACCTTCACAAAAATGATGAGGGTGAACTTGTTACCAATGTTAACGGCATTCCCATTCTAATTTCTGAAGATAACCTCCACCTCATTGCCGGCATTCCGCATGATGGTGAAGACATCTACCAATACATAAATGATGCCGGGCACATGCTTGATGAAACAAACCTCTTCCGCCAAGCCGGAGTCGCCTATGATGAGTCTTCTTCCCGTCGTCCCACCATAAAGGGTATGGACCCGAATTATCGTTTCATTCTTTACTTCATCACTCGTGTTCTCAAACCCCGTAAACTCAATCACACCACCATTTCCCAAGAGGATGCCAAATTTCTTTACGCCATTGTCACCGGGGTTAACATAAATTGGTGCAAGCTTATTCTATCCCATATGTTCAATGCCACCAGAGATGACATACCTCTCCCCTATGCCCTCTTGATAATGAAATTTCTTGAAGCTTCCGGGGTCAATACTGCTAATGGTCCTCTCAAAAAGAGCACCAAAATCTGGGAAATTTCGGAGTCTTCCTTTCATCATGATGGTGATCATGCTCCCGCTCCTCCTCAAAATCGACAAGCCCGTCGTGCTCATCCTCCTCAGGAGCCTACCCTCCTGACCATTTCTGACCAAATTACTCAATTAACACGTGAGGTCCATGGTTACTTTGATCACGTGAATTATGCCTATGCTCAGATGGTGCCATATCAAGCGCCTCCAAATGATGATGAAGGGGATGGGGGTGATGAATGATGAAATTGCTATTTTATCTATGTGAAATTGTTGAATGATGAATGTGAACTTGTTATTGTTATTGGTTTATAATTTTTTTTTCAATAAATAAACTTGTGTTTATTTCATATTTGTTATTCTTCCCTTGTGTACATTTTTTTGCTAATGGCAAAAGGGGGAAGAAACGGGATATCAAGAAGTATGCTATATTATGCTATATGCTCTCAACTTCATTCATGCTTAAAGTGAGGGGGAACATGAATTGAGGGGGAACATGACACTTGTCTTGGTTTATCAAAATAATTATTGCATATATCCCGCCTATGTTTGCCATTATCAAAAAGGGGGAAATTGTTGGAAACACGTTTCAAATGCAATATACTAAACGTGTGTTCTTTTGTAGGTTTTGATGAATGTCAAACAAAGCAATAAGCGATATATAGCAGATTGAAACGGGATATCAAGAAGTTTTGATGAATGTCAAACAAAGCAATAAGCGATATATAGCAGTGCTCAAGGACAAGCACATAATGGATGCATTACAAGAAGCTCAAGACAATGCTTGGAAATGTTATAATTGAGTCAATATTAATTGTGATCTTGATTCCTCAATCTTGGCTCATAACATGGCTTCTCTACTAAAATTATTTTTCCAAAATCATGCATATTTAAAGTAAGTGTCAAATGATTTTAAACTATGCATATTTACATTTGTTAAAATGTTTTCCAAACATGCCTCAAAAATCTGGGCTAAGATAATCGATTATGTACTTATGATAATCGAGTATCTCTAAGCCAAGACTGCATGACAATCGATTGTGAATTAATGATAATCGATTGTGAGTAAGCCAGTTAACATCAGGTTTTTGCAAACTGCATAACAATCGATTGTGTACTTTCGATAATCGATTGTTAACTGAGGCAAAGTTTTCAAAACTCATAAAAATCGATTATGAACTAATGGTAATCGATTGGAATGAGAAAAATGTCTCCCAGTGATTTTAAGTAAAATAATAATCGATTGTGGCTTTTGATAATCGATTATATATGAGACAGTAAGTTTTGAAATTAATTAATAATCGATTGTGGCTTTTGATAATCGATTATATATGAGACAGTAAGTTTTGAAATTAATTAATAATCGATTGTGGCTTTTGATAATCGATTATATATGAGACAGTAAGTTTTGAAATTAATTAATAATCGATTGTTCTATTTGATAATCGATTGTTGAAGCTGACCGTTGTCATATTTTTTTCAAATTACCTTCAGGTAATCGATTGTGATATTTAACAATCGATGTTTTAGCGTAAAATCTGGAAAAGATTTTCTGAACGTTGTTAAAATAATCGATTATTGATTTCCTGATAATCGATGTTTTATGCCAAAAATTGGAAAGGATTTTTTAACGTTATAATTAATCGATTATTGATTTGAAGTAATCGATTGTTAACGTAAAATCTGGGATTGATTTTTTTGATCTGATAGGCAAACAATCGATTGTTTAGTCCTGACAATCGATTGTCACTGAGTAATTTCAGCAATCCTTAATTGGCAATTAGACAACGGTAAGACTGAGTTTTTCACCTATAAATACAGGTTTAACTCAGTGTTTTCACAACAACAACACATACAATTTAAGTATTTTCATTGCTAAAAGCTTTCTTACATTGATCATCATTTTCATTCATCTATAAAGCTTTTTGAAGAACCATTCTATTGAGCTAAGTTGTTGTGATCTTGAGCGTACTATTTCTACTCATATCTACTCATTGAGGAGTACTTTGTAAAGTGAGTGTGTCTTTGTGTTTGTAAGAGAATTGCGATTCTCGTTTGTTGAGGAACTTGTGTTTCCTCGGTTGAAGTCTTTGGGATTGTTATCCCCGAGCAATTGAAGTCTTTGGGATTGTTATCCCCGAGCAATTGAAGTCTTTGGGATTGTTATCCCCGAGCAATTGAAGTCTTTGGGATTGTTATCCCCGAGCAATTGAAGTCTTTGGGATTGGTATCCCCGAGCAATTGAAGTCTTTGGGATTGTGATCCCCGAGCACCTAGGTGAGGCTTGTGTCCTCAGCTGTAACGGTTTGTTAAGCACCCGTAAGCTTGACAAGTTTAGTGGAAATCTCGAGAGAGTCTCTCGGGGACTGGACTAACCACGTTTGTGGCCAACCAGGATACATCTTTGTGTAAGTTTATTTTACTGCACTTGTCTTAATTTCTGCAAAGTTTTTAAATTCCGCACTAAAACGCTTAATAATTTTAAAACGCTATTCACCCCCCCCTCTAGCGTAAAGCGTTATTAACAACAGGGGTAAGGCTCGTCTACATATTACCCTCCCCAGACCCCACTTTGTGGGACTATACTGGGTAGTTGTTGTTGTTGTTGTTACCTGCTCATATTTGATTCGATCCGCCTGTTTATCACCCCTAGATAGATCGCTTTCAAACCCAACTTTTATGAACTCAACACCAACAGGGATGCCCTTGGTAACCCTGGTAAGGGCGGTATTGCTGGGTAACTGGATTAAGATCTACCGGAATTAAATCCTAGATGCAGAATGTCAAGCCTTATCTCCAGGGCTTCAAATTGCTCAACGCTTCCACCATCACCAATTCGAAATAATTGTGAAAAGACAGATAAAGGAACATCCCACCAGAAGGGTGCATACCTCAAGGGGCACCAATATCCCTCGGCAAAAATTTATCTGCGTGAAGCCAACCTATGAATTAAAATAAAGATGCAGGAAAGGCAAACAAAAAGAAAGAAAATTATACTTTGGGAGTGTGAGATAGGCAGACGGAATCTTGGAAAGTCTTAACATAAGCAGGAGGGATTCGCCTTCCAGACATAATTGTTAGAGCAAATTATGTTATATACCATTATGGCCTTAAAAGACAATATTTACCCGTATCTACCCATATTTATTTCTATTACATTTTATACCAATGCAGCACATTTATTTTACCCGCTCTACCCATTCTTATCCTTGCCATTGCTTAGCATGAAACTTCATATTGTCAGAGTCATATGCAACTTTGTTGTATCTTTTAAGTGCACTACATTTTCCTAATATATTTTATATCTTATCATAATAATACTAATTAAAATTAAATATAATATAATATTTATTAAATAATATATAATATTATAAAAATATATACATAGAGAGCACCAAAATATATTATTATTATTATTTTGAAGATTTATTGTTTGATTTGATGTGGGTGCTATAAAATATTGCTTATAGTATTTTCGAGTAAGCTTCCCAGATGTAAATTTTATGTGTATTTGAATATCCACCATTGTTGGGCTTGAAGTTCAATTTTATTTTTGAAAATTTCTTATTTAATTCAAAGTGGGCGCTGTTAAATATTGCTTATAGTACCTCCTGGAAGTTCATACTGAAATTTGATAGCGTTTGGAGCTGATTTGAGGTGATTGAGATCAAAATTTTCAGTTGAAAATCGAAGAACACAACTACAATATACCGCTACGGTATATAATATGATGCATTAGTATATAACGATACTGCAATACAAAATAGTATGCCACTACAGTATACTGATATAATATGGGAGTATATAGTTATACTGCAACAGTATACTATTATAATATACAATACGTTATTAAAGTATACTGTAATAATATACAAGATACTGTAACAATATGCTGTAATAGTATACAATATACTATAATAGTATACTTATTACTCGTAAATTCACTTGTCTTTTCCCTTTTAATTTATTTTAAGCTTTTACCCAATGTAAGGGGAAAATTGAAAATACAAATATATATATATATATATATATATATATATATATATATATATATATATATATATATATATATATGATGTAACGGTATACTCTTACAATTATATTTTTTTAGAATTTTTAAAATTTTTTTGACAACTGATATTATTTTATTTTAATAATTGAATTAAAAAAATTCAACTCTTTGTATACAATTTTATACCCTGTTGGCATAGCTATATGCTATACTGGTATCGTATGTTAGTTAATATTTTTTGGTTGTATTAACTACATTTACTTGGTACACAATTTGATTTTTCTTTAGTAATAATATAAAAAAGAATAATAAAAAATAATAAAAATATTAAATGAAATTATATTATGAAGAGAAAATTAATATAAAAAATATAAGTTAAATAAAATTAGAAAAGAAAAAAATAAGAAGAAAACGAGAAAAAAGGAAAAAAGAAATTAAAAGAAAAAAGAAAAGAAAATAAGAATAGAAATAAAAAAGAACTAGAGAATAAATAAAAAATTCCCCACAAAATCTACTATGAGTAGATAAATAAGTTTATTTAAGACAAGAGGGATTTGGAAACAGCCTCTCTACCTCATGGTAGAGGTAAGGTTTGCGTACACACTACCCTACCCAGACCTCACTAAGTGGGATTATAAGAGGGGTTGCTCTGATGGAAAGCAACCCCACTTCTAACAGATAGATTGTGAGTTCGAGTCTCCCCAAGAGTAAGATGAGAAGTTGTTGGAGGGAAGGATGTTGGGGATCTATTTGAAAACAGCCTCTCTATTTAAGGATAGGGGTAAGATTTGCGTACATACTATCCTTTCCAGACCATACTAAATGAAATTATACTAAATTCATGTTAATCTAACATTATATATGATTTCAGGTTCGTAATTGACGAGCTTAGTAATCCACCTATTTACAGTTAGGGGAGCAAAATATGGTTACAGATACAGCTGTAAGGTGTTACTATGGAGATGTCCCTTTTTGTACTACTATGAGTGGATGTACTATAATGTGCCACGGGCACTCTCCTTCCTGTGATGTTGGGTTTTAGCTTAATGTAAGTTTCTTTTAAAAAAAAATATATGTTTAATTTATTCTCCTTCTCCTAATAAGAAGCACCGCAGGAGCAGGTGAAGCAGCCCGCTCTTCGTAATAATTAACCCTACTTTTTAATATTATTACATCAACTGCCATCACACAAGTTTGTAAATAAAGTAAACTTTTTAGGTATTTTCAAAGCCCACTTTTGACCTTTCACTGTTACATTTGCTCTAAAAGTGACGGGTTTTATATCTTGGCTGACTCATTATAGTTACAAAGCGACACGTAGATTGACAACTCCAAGGTATTTTCGCATCATAAAATTATACATCTACAGATACTCTCTTCTCCATAACTTTGAAAATACCTAAAAGTTTACTTTTAATTTAGGGTAATACCCTATTATTATTTGAAAATTGTATTTATTTACTCTCCTAAGGCCTGGCCAGCTGTGCGTATTTGACAATGTGATTGAGCGCGTCTTTGCTCTATTTTAATCGTTAAAAACACCCCCAAAAAAATTACATTTTTAACTTCAATATAACCCTCAACCATCAGTAAAATCTATTTTCGCAATATTTTATCAAATCCAATTGAAGAACCCTAATTTCTTCTTCAATCTTTCATTGTGCCAACTTACAAAAAAAAAATGAGACTTCTACTCCATTTCCAACGCTCTAATCTTTTATTGCTCATCCAACTCAAAGCACAATTCACCTTAATAAACCTCAAAATTCGCCATATGGGAATAAAGAAATTCACCAACTAGCTGCAGAAAAAAAAAAAAAAACTTAGTTAAACCAACAGCTCTACAATTTTGCACAAATCCACGAAAATTTCAAGAATTGAAATTTTTGAGTCTGAAGCTAGTTTAAATGAGAAAAGCTGAAAGCTTTTGGTATTAGGAATTGTATCTGTTGGGATAAAATTGTTTTTAATGGGTTTTGATGATCAAAATAAAGCAGAAATTTTGAGATAATATGAGAAGATATGCCATTTACGCATTGACAGTTAGTACTGGAGTCCTTTGGGTTGTTTATGAAGCACGTGTTTTTCACTCAAATTAATATAACTGAATTTAGAACAGTAAATAATTTTCTAGGACAAATTGAATGGGATCTTTATGCATTTTCTATTTAATTTAAGATAAGTTGTATTTTCTAAGAATATGTAATATACATCCATGTTATCTTGTTTATATATAGATTTTGATGCCAATCATGATGACTAATATTAGACGTGTCACCCAAGTATAGAGCTCGTTGGAAGAAAAAAGCAAAGATGCAGCCACACAACTATAGGAAAATTGAAACGGAGAACTTGCATCCTATCTCCTTTTATAAGTTACTTTATTATTTTTGACTTTAAGCTTTGCAGGATTCAAGTGACAGTGTAGTTGCCAGAATAGTTACACCTAAGCAAGTTGTGCTTCATTGTGTTGGCTTTATGTATTTCCAGAGCCAACCAGAAGCTAAAGCCATGAAAATGTGCCAGCTATTTTATGGCTGAGTTATGGAATTTTTATGGCAAATAAGCAAGACATGACGACTCCGAAGATTTATTTTTTGCAATTGTTGACAAGTTAATAGTTTCAGAATAAGGGGAAGAAACAATGTTACCGTCTTTTAACACTAAAAAGCATAACTTCTCGCCACAAAATTATTTTGTCATTTTGCTTTTCTCTAATCAATTTTAGTAAAACTGCAAATATATAATACAAAGAGAATTCAAGCGAAAAGGATTTTCCTTTGACCATATAAGACTACCTAGTTAATCTTGCTGACTGTTGGCCCCCAACTTGGATAGCACTGGAGATACTTACAGCACCATAATAGAGAGCCAATGCTTGCTACTGGTAAAATCAAGGCCAAAATACGACACTTACAACATTGAAGAACGAAAAGGCATGATGCACTATACCGGAAACAATGACAACAGGGTGCCCAGCGAAACAAAAGGTTTGGGCATTCTCAGCTTTGGGAAAATGCCATACCAAGATACAGATGACCGAACACTAACTATCCAACAACAATCTGTAACTGGATCACAAGCACAACAAATTTAAATAACATACATGACAGGATATCGCCACTAGTTGACATTGAAACAAATCAAAAGTTGAGATAACCATATGCATACACAATCACAAACTTATTTCCGTAAAACATCCATAGTTAGCCCCTGATAACTACTTCTCCGTGATCTCATGCAAAATCCCATTGAAGAATTTCCAGGCAGACATGTTAACTGCTGCCAAGACATCCACTTACTTACACATTTAATATTTGGAAACTGCTCATCATCGCATGTAGCAGAACTTGGTAAGAGAGATCTCCTATAAGATAGGTAGACTAGCTTCTCACTCATTGACACCAACCAGCAATCCACCAAAATCTGACATACCAACCATGCACTATCCAAACAGGCAAGGTTCTTACTTCCAAAGCTCCCAACCCTGCACCTACTGACCTCAGTCTGACTTGTCCAGTCTGAAGAGCTAGGCACAAGCTGGCATACACCCAAAAAAGTGAGTTATTTTTTATAAATATATTTCTTGGATTACTGAAAAATCTATTATTTTTGTTTTCGAAGCTCGGTGGAAAGTGGGTTCTCTCACCTTGCTCTCCCAAGTGAGAATTTTAAAGAAAGGGTAAACTAAGTCGATGCATAACCAGGGACAACAACAACTACCCAGTATAGTCCCACAAAGTGGGGTTTGGGGAGAGTAATATGTAGACGGGCCTTACCCCTACCCGAAAGGGTAAACTATGTCGATGCATAACCAGGGCATTAACCTTAATAACCTCAAGTTGAAAACAGGAAAGAAACTGTGTGTTTGTCATGAAGGAAAACATTTTCTTACTTACTCTGGTGTTTGGTTAGGTAGCAGAAAGTATTTTTTGAAAAACAAATTATTTAGGAAAACAGTATAGGAGAAGAAATGTGTAAGAGCAGGAAAGGGTGGAAGGTTGGCGTCGGGGGCTAGGGTGGGTGGAGGGGGTGGCACTGGGGGTTTTGGGGGTGGCTGACGGAAATGGAGTGTGGGTGTTGGTGTGAAAGGGTGGCAGGGTATGTTGGGGGAAGGAGTGGGAGGGTGAGGTAGGTGTGGGTGGGGGTGAAGGGGGTGGGTGTGGCGAAAGGGGGGTGAGGGTGGGGTGTGAAATAGGATGGGGAAGGTTAAAAAAGAGATTTGAAAAATATTTTACTCTTCTTGGTAGGGAGGTTATTTTCCGCCAACTTAAGTAAAATGAGTTCACGAGGAAAATACTGTTGAGTCCATGAGGAAAATGTTCGCCAAAACATCTAAGCCAACCAAAGATGTGAAAATTGAAAAATATTTTCCTTCATACCAAACACACCCAAAGTTTGGGAAGTTTGTAGTTATTCAGGCACTGCTTTTCCTTCAAATAAGAAAGATTGCCCTAAGTTAACCCCGCCCCAACAAAAGTAAAAAGAAAAAGAAAAAGAAAAACATCAGTGCCCCCAAATACTTTCCAGACCCAACCAGCAAAAGCACATAATAGTTATTAAGCTCGCTCATAGAAAATATCAGGGTAATGAAAGAGCCATCAAGAGCTTGAATTTGCTCTTAGATTGGAAACTATGTAAATTCTTCGGGGTTTTCCTCCCATGCTAGGAAGAAAAAGAAAAATGAGGGGAACTTTCTCAATGTACTACCGAGAAAATAAAAGCCATCCCCTCATTAATGAATTATCAAAAAATGTTAAAAGTATGTCCAATATATTAACTAATTGTGTGGACTCAAATGCAACAGTAGAGATCCAAGAGAATGGGAGGAGGAGGGAGGAAGGGAGGGGAGAGTAAGGGAGGAAGAGAGAGCAAGAATACCTGCTCAACAGCAAGTGCCCGCACCACTCCAAGACCATCCATGCTGCGAGAAAACTTAATTAACCTTGGCCACACTGCAAATATGATGGTTGAACGTCATAGCAACAGGCCGCTGGACATCGCCACTGTAAATATTAACAACCTGGAAAAGCTTGAGCAGCCAATTGAAAGAAAGATAAAATGCAGGGCTCGGAAAGATAAAAGCAGTCATGGAGAATGTGTTCAAGTAATTCTCTGTTAAGGTGCAGGAAAATATCTTTTTACCATCTAATCTCCTGTATCCATATCACACAAACAAACGGCCTTCCCACAGAGACTGTCCTTCATGCCGCTGAGGCAGTTCAACAGACTGTTGGTTTCCACTCTGGAGTTGCTGAGGTTGCTCCTGGTACAGTTTTAATTGTTCAGATATCTGGTAGTCCTCCCAACCTCTCTGGTTCCCTGTTTGCACATGCAGAGAGTTTACCTGCTTCCCAGGGAAAGGAAAGCTCACCATCCCAACGGAGCTACTACTCTTGTTCATTGAGTGGTAATTGTGCGTTGAATGATTAATGGAGTTATTGAAACCAATGCTCTCATGTGATGAAGGCAACCGATATCCATCCAGCCAGCTATAGTCATCCACAGGAGGAAGAGTAATATGTTCATTCTTTATGGTCATTGCTGAAGAAGACTCCTCTAGGACTTTCAAAGGAACAGAACCAAAGCCTGGAGGCGGGCCCAGATGCCTAATAGGTCTGCTAACTGGATTTTTCCTTATGCCTGTTGACATGACTGATGGGGACTTAACTGACATGCTATCAATACCAACTACTGACGATGAAAGTGAACTGAAGTTAGATGGTATGGCAGCATCTGGGATATGCACAGGAATATTACTTGTGCCAAAATTGACAGACTGGGGAAAAGGGACAGAATATGGCACAGGTGGAAATACTTGATCTTGCAACTCAGATATTATAGTTGGACCATTTCCTATCATGTTCAAGCTGGCAAATCCATTCATAAGAGCAGCTTGTTCAACGGACCACAATGAAGTACTTGGTTGAATAGGCTGCATATATTGGCCACCGTTATTGGCAATACTTGAGGGTGGCCTTGCACAAGCATGTACTGCACTCTGCATAATCAATCCATCAAGTGCAGCTGAAAATGGACCCATTTCATTTCCTAGACCAACAGATGCCATGCTAACCCCAGGAGGAACACTGGCAGCACTAACACCAGAAACATAACCTTCTGAGGTCATCATGTTTGAAGCGCTTCCATTCACATGCTTTTGCACCACCGATGGCTTAAAAACAATTACCTCGTCTTCTTCCTCACCTTCTACATACAATCGTTGCTTTGGCTGCAGAGCTCCTACAGTTAACTGCCCTGCAGCTGAATTCTCCAAATCAATACCACTCAATTTGGGAACTTCCATGGAGCAATTAAGCGCACAATCATCAGATACTTGAGGCTCAATGCCAATGATGAATTTCTTTGCTCTACCGTCAAAATAAATTCCCTCTTCTCCAACACGGACCACATTAGCAAGAGCCTTTCCTGCTGCTATTATCCTCTGGAGACGTGATTTCTTCTCTTTGATACCACCATCACCACCAAAAGAATGTTTCCTTGAAAAATCAAGGATAAGTTGTGCCGGAAGAAAAGGTATAAATCCTCTCAGCTCAAAATCCTCGGGTAATGCAAGACGACTATCCCTCTCTCCTTCATCATATCTGTTCATATTGAAGAAGCACGTATCATCCTTGTCAGCATCAACAAACTTAAACCCACTAGACAAAAGCTTATTAAAGAAAGCAATGCAGTTCTTCCAGAAAAATGATCTAGCCCTGGTTTGCTTCTCTTCTGGATCGTTGCCAAGTGCAACATCTTGACGGCTCGCTAACCATTCTACAAACACCAAAACCCCTGGCAAAAGGAAGCTTGTCGTGGGATCATTTAACTGGATACATCTTTCAACTACATGACCCATCATCTCAAACACAGCAGTAAATGCATTCTGTAGAAGAACCGATCTTTGTAAAATCTCAGCATATGACTGGTTTTCGCTTTCCTTATTCACGTTATGAACAGTGAATATTAGGATGGCCACAAGCCTTACAAAAGCCAGTTTACAGTCGGCAGCGTCAGAACCAAAATTATACTTCTCATCAGTCCCAGAGGAGAGAAGCTCAAGCAGATCATTTTTAACCATCGACTGCACTTCTCCAAAAGTCTCCAAACTGGTTAAAAATGGAAAACAAAGCAATAATGTCTTAATGACATATTGTAGTCAACATATCAGAGATTTGTATTACAGCATGGACAGGAAAATACCTAGTGCGAGTGAAAAGAATACCATTCAATCGAACAAATCTTGTGCTGAAGGTTTTGAAGATGTCAGACATAAAACCCTTTTCCTGGACTGAACTTGCTTCAACCCTACCATCTTTCAGTGGATACCTCGTTTCTCCTTTGCTTCTTCCTTCGCCAGTTGTACGAGGACGTACGGCCTTGGTGGAGGAAGCTTTAGTATCCCCCACAAGTTGAGAGTAACACTGACGGTTCTGCCAAAAGATAATAAAAGATGCCACTGTTCACAAATTTTACAAAGAACCAATAACATCTAATTAAACAAATAAATTTACATGAGGAACAACAGAAATCCACAATTTATTGGGTTCCATAAGTTCTTGGTGATTCACATTGAGAGTTAACATGCGTTCAAAGTAATAGAGTTAATCTTACCATTCAAAAGATGAAACTATAAAGGCCATCGACACAAGAGTAACATCACTGATTCTTGCAGTAAAGGTCACTCGAAATAGCAAATATTCTGGAAACCATCTATGTCCAAACCACGCTAAACTAAAAATATTGGAAGTCCTCCCCAATCTCTTTCGGAATTACAAAAATGACACACATGTATGTCAAAATTTTAACACGTTCCTATTTCTACTAACAGTGGTAGAGTCAGGAATACTAACGGCATTCAAGAAATAATGAAAAAATTCTATTTTTAGGCACTTTTGCCACTACACTACAAGCTTTTTTATTTGAAGTGGAATCAAAAGTTGGGATGAAGAATTGGAACCCCTACCTAACATGTGCCACTCCCCTGTCTACTAGGCCACAAGAAACGGGTACAGTACAACTATACATATATAGCATACAATTAAACATTCTCTAAGCCACAAACCAACTTCATGACCTGTCTATGGTTAGCTATTACATAAATCGTCAATACTGTCTGCTATTAGAGCAGGTTACGGTACAACTTTCTTAGCTTTACCAAAATCAGTAATGGTTCCGTACCACAAGAAATACCACGCTGCTACAAGATATTTTCGGCAGTTCTAACACAGACAAGCAGGAGATATATAACATAATTTAAGCAATTCTAAATAACTCTCACTACTAAATCTTTTCCTGCATCCGCATATGAGTAACATCGAACATCTATTTTCTCAAGAAGGCACCAAGGATGAGAACCATGAGGTCTCATATCCAAATCCAGCAGAAACACTAGGATGGTGTTTGGCCAGATTATAAGCTGGTCAAACTAGCTTAAAAGCACTTTTCGGCTTATCTACGTGTTTGATAAAGTTAAAAGTGTTTATAAGCCAAGTGCTTATAAGTCAAAAATAAGTCATAAGCTGGTCAACCCTGCTTATAAATTTTTAGCTTATACGCACTTCAAATTTGACCAAGATTTTTACTATTTTATCATTAAAATATTTCTTTTTAGAAAAAAAATCCTACATCGATACTCACTACCTCAAGTATTCAACCTATCCCCCCTGCATATTTATATCTATGTGATTGTGTATTAATCTTTGAAATGAAATGTATGTAACAAATGAGAACATATCAAATTTTTGGTGTATTACTTTCTAAGTGTTGTGGTGATGAAGACAATGTTTGTTTCTCTTCAAATATTTTGTCCTATTTAGGTTCATTTTTTACGGAGAAACTTTTGTCAATTTATTAATTATTATAACTTATAATTATATGCTAATTATAAAATAAATTATATTTATCATAAAAATTATCTTAGATAAGCACAGCTGTATTTAAAATAAAATGAAAAAAAAATACTTTGTATTTGAATCGATCTGGAATCTAAAATTTTGAAGAAATTACGCCCTTATAAGTGCAAACAATTCTAAGGTTATTTCAGCCATTTTAACAGAAAAAAAGCTTATCAACACTTTTTTATCAAATACTGCAGCAACTTATTATTAATTTCATCACATGTACCCAAACACATAACTGCTTATTTATTAAATCAATTTCAGCACTTAAAAGTATTTTTCAACACCTAATGCTTATCAGCTAATCCAAACATGCTCTACGTGTTTTCTTCTCATTTGGTCTGGTAGGAGGAACCAAGTATCCCGTGGAATTAGTCGAAGTGCATGCAAACTCGTCCAAACACCATGGTCATACCCAAAAAAAGAACGTACCAAGCCAACAACTAAAGTAAAGATCTAAATCCAAACTAAATAATACCTAGTAGTCATGATCCTACATAACAAACTCCAGTTGGTCAATCATAAAAATTCTCACCATCAACATAAGGATGCAACTTTTCCAACATTAAAAAAAATTAGTAAATATTGTCTGCTATTAGAGCAGGTTACGGTACAACTTTCTTAGCTTTACCAAAATCAGTTATGGTTCCGTACCACAAGAAATACCACGCTGCTACAAGATATTTTCGGCAGTTCTAACACAGACAAGCAGGAGATATATAACATAATTTAAGCAATTCTAAATAACTCTCACTACTAAATCTTTTCCTGCATCCGCATATGAGTAACATCGAACATCTATTTTCTCAAGAAGGCACCAAGGATGAGAACCATGAGGTCTCATATCCAAATCCAGCATAAACACTAGGATGGTGTTTGGCCAGATTATAAGCTGGTCAAACTAGCTTAAAAGCACTTTTCGGCTCATCTACGTGTTTGATAAAGTTAAAAGTGTTTATAAGCCAAGTGCTTATAAGTCAAAAATAAGTCATAAGCTGGTCACCCCCTGCTTATAAATTTTTAGCTTATACGCACTTCAAGTTTGACCAAGATTTTAACTATTTTATCATTAAAATATTTCTTTTTAGAAAAAAATCCTACATCGGTACTCACTACCTCAAGTATTCAACCTATCCCCCCTACATATTTATATCTATGTGATTGTGTATTAATCTTTGAAATGAAATGTATGTAACAAATGAGAACATATCAAATTTTTGGTGTATTACTTTCTAAGTGTTGTGGTGATGAAGACAATATTTGTTTCTCTTCAAATATTTTGTCCTATTTAGGTTCATTTTTTACGGAGAAACTTTTGTCAATTTATTAATTATTATAACTTATAATTATATGCTAATTATAAAATAAATTATACTTATCATAAAAATTATCTTAGATAAGCACAGCTGTATTTAAAATAAAATAAAAAAAATACTTTGTATTTGAATCGATCTGGAATCTAAAATTTTGAAGAAATTACGCCCTTATAAGTGCAAACAATTCTAAGGTTATTTCAGCCATTTTAACAGAAAAAAAAGCTTATCAGCACTTTTTTATCAAATACTGCAGCAACTTATTATTAATTTCATCACATGTACCCAAACACATAACTGCTTATTTATTAAATCAATTTCAGCACTTAAAAGTATTTTTCAACACCTAATGCTTATCAGCTAATCCAAACATGCTCTACGTGTTTTCTTCTCATTTGGTCTGGTAGGAGGAACCAAGTATCCCGTGGAATTAGTCGAAGTGCATGCAAACTCGTCCAAACACCATGGTCATACCCAAAAAAAGAACGTACCAAGCCAACAACTAAAGTAAAGATCTCAATCCAAACTAAATAATACCTAGTAGTCATGATCCTACATAACAAACTCCAGTTGGTCAATCATAAAAATTCTCACCACCAACATAAGGATGCAACTTTTCCAACATTAAAAAAAATTAGTCTACCTCCAATTCAATTTATGTGACGTAGTTTAACTCCGCATGGAGTTTAAGCAAAAAAGAAAGACTTTCAAACTTGTGATTTTAAAATATTAAGGATAAATGCTTTTGTGCGGCTTTCAATTTGTATGGTTATAAAAGCTTCTCACTACGGGCAAAATGAATAAAAGGGGAAGTTTAAAGATAAATTATTTTCAAATGTAGAAATATGTCATTATTTTGGAACAGACTAATAAGGAAAGTGTGTCATATAATTTGAACTAGAGGGGCTCCTAAATCATTTATCTAATGACCACATTACACAAGAGAGTGTGTGTGTGTCTGGGGCTTTGGGGGGGTGTCATAAATACAGGAGAAAAAAAGAAAGAGCTGTCAAGGATCTTAACCAAACTACCAGCAAAATCATGAAATATCTTCTCAATAGGCTGTTTACCTTCTCAAATGCAATGATCAAGTTATCCCTTGCCGTGGCAAAAGGGCTTTCTATCGCAAGACTGCGAAAATAGCGATAAATAGCCACAAGCTCATCATTGGAATAGGAAGCCAGTATTGCAAGCTGAGGAAACACAATCAGCCATCACAATAAGAACAGACAGAAAAACACAATGTTTAATATGAAGGTTACTCAATAATCATAATCCACATTTGCACCTGGTGATGAGGATTGCCACTTGAAGGCCAGAGTGAAGAAGCTTGCAGGTAATAACTCGAAGCAGCCGCAAAATCACAAGCTTTGGAATCACCCACACCATATAAGCCTTTGTACCGAGCAAGATCGCCAAGGTAAATCAAACAACGATGGCAGGATATCAATCCTTTCTTCACCTCCACAGATTTATTACCATCTTTAGAGGAAGGAATCTGATTTTCGTGATCATCAGAGAAATATCCCAGCTGCAAGCCATACTTAGCCCTAATTTTTAGCATCAAATCATGATAAAATCCTGTTGCTTCTGAAAGAAAAGTTTTAAACTGTGTCCTGATCTTTGTGACGCGATCAGGTCCACCACGATGGGGAACTTTCCCATTCTGAGAATTGGTTGACACACTAGAACTTACAGCAGCATTGAAGTGTGCGCGCAATTCCTCAATTCTCCTGTAATGCAACTGCCACAAGGCATACTCTATTTCATGTTGTTCTGAGAAGGCATTATCCTCAAGGATGATAGATTCGTAGTTTTCTCGCATTTGTTGCCATGCACTTGGGTCAGAAGGAACTCTAGCTTGTGCTGCCTTTCTCCGTTTATTCTCCAACTCAACATTCTTTTTGGGGAAAAAATTAAGTAAAAAATGTCAATTACAAGCTCCAAACAGTTGCACTTTTTACGCAAGAAGATAAACTAGACAGATATAGCTAGCAGCCTTACAGACAACAAACACGTCTATATGCAAGGATGTCCAACTTGCAGCTTTACAAGTAAAGCAACACAAATGAATGCATGTTTTTTTTATATATATAAACACTTAATTCAAATGGAAAAGCAATCAGAGGATAAGGCAACCTTGTTGTAGAGGCGCTGAACTTGCTCGCGAGACAATTGATCAGCAGCACTAGCCATTGGAATGGTCATCATCCATCAATTAGACAAAACGTCCCCAATGATTCCAAAAGCAACACCAAAACATTTAATCTGCAGGATAACATCTCAGTTAAGATATCAATAGGTAATTATTAAAACAGAAAAAGGAGATGCAACCTTACACCCATCAATCAGCATCCTAAAAGTGAAATTGTGAAGCAACTATCATATTCACGCCCTTACTCCAATATGACAAATGCGTTCTTCAAATAAAATAACACTGCAACGCGAGCATACAGAAACTACAATATTAACATTTTTTAAGTTGACAAATAGCTGCAATATCACACTCAGTCTTGAGTACGAAAAAAAGGGTCCAATTTAAGCTATAAAAATCACATTTATGCCCAACAAGGTTCTCTCTCTTTTTTTATTTTTTGGTTAAAAAAGGCAAAAGGCTCAAGCTGTAACAAACATCATATAAGCCCAGTTTTTTCATACTCACTTCGAAAGTGTCAATTTACACTATATAAGCTGAGACCAGCTTTTGGAGACTAACTGATTTCAATTATACTAGCAGAAACTCTAATCCACAACAACAACAACAACAACAACAACAACAACCAGTATAATCCCACTTAGTGGGGTCTGAGGAAGGTAATGTGTACGCAGACCTTACCCCTACACTTTGAGCAGAGAGAGGTTGTTTCCAAATAGACCCTCGGCATCGTTCCCTCCAAGAACTTCCCACCTTGCTCTTGGCGAGACTCGAACTCACAACCTCTCTCGGTTGGAAGTGGGGTTGCTTACCATCAGAGCAACCCCTCTTGTCTAAACTCTAATCCACAACGATAAAACAAAATTATCATCATTATCTTCGAAACACGCAATTATTGTTCCCATAATTAAATAAATAAATAAATAAGCAAACCTGATTTTCAGAAAAAATTGGACTTAAAGACAAACGATTCACAAGAGAAAAACAATAGCGAACCAAAAAAAAATTCACACACACCCGAATACAAGAAAAACCTTAATAAGACAAGAATATGAAGAAAAGATAAAATATTCCCAAATTGACACGTGCAAATTCCAAACAAAATCTACCCATATCGCCAAGAACTTACCTAAAATAAACATCAGATCTAGGGAAATCCCACTTAGAATCGCCTCGATTCATCCAAATTCTCCCAAGTGTCAGCCTTATATGTATATGTATGTAAAATCCGCGTTTAGAAGGGGTTCAGAATAGTAGGGTTAGAGGAATTTTAGAGCTATTTTGAAGCCATAAGAAGAAAAGGGGAAACGAAGAGAAAGAGGAGAGAAGAAGAGAAGACTTTTTACATGCAAATCATCGGAAAAAAGGCGTCTATTTTCTTTTTTCTCTTTTTCTTTTTTCTATTTTCTTTTTCCTCCTTGGTGTGGTCGTAGGCGGCTCTATCACACCGTCTCACAATCCTACACAAAAGTCTTATCTTTAAAGCTTGTTTGGAAAGCCGCATAATTGGGCGTAATTATATAGTATAATATTTTTATCTAGCCAAATAATTACTTGATTAATATGATATAATTAAAAAATATACTTATACTCGTTTTTTTCAAGAAGAAATTTGATTCTATTTCAACTATATAGCAAATTTACATCATTTGTTCTTTTGGACTCTAGAACAGATCTCGATAGTACAATCATTTTGAAAACTCTACAACTGTTGTTAAAACTAATGTCCTATTACATAAATTGCTACAATTGTGGAAACTCGCATAAAGGATAGCTATTTATGTTCTGTAACATGGGTGAACATTTAGGTAGCTTTATGCCAGTGAAGTGCACTTGAATTGTAATCTCCTTTGCTCGGTCTTTGGCGTCTCTGGTTGTCTGTCGAAACCTTCTGTTGTTCCTTTCCATCCATATGTTGTATACTATTGCAGCAAACATCACACCTAGGATGGTTTTTCTGGGATTTCTGCTGTTTACATTAGCTGTCAGCCATTGGATTTCTATTTCTCATGTGACTGTCGTTCTTTGATATTTCAACCATTGTAACATAGCTTGCCATAATATTTTGGAGTATACGCAGTCAAAGAATAAACGGTCGTGGGTTTCTTCAGTATCTCTTTCACACAAACTGCAGGATTGATTAGTGTAAATCCCCATTTAGCTAATCGGTCAATCGTCGCCAAGCGTCTATGCAGCGCCATCCATAATATGTATTTCTGTTTCGGGAGCATGCCAGTCACCGTTAATAATTTTTTCCATGTAACCTTGGGATATTGAGGAATGTCTGAATGTATGCCTTCCTGATGCTAAATTTCCCATTATTTGTACATGTTTGCAGTCATGTACCATCAGTTGCCCACCATTCTCTCGCGCCAAACAATTTCCTAACGAGCCAGCTAGCTTGTTTAGGAATTTCCATGGTATTAATATCTTTTCCTTTATGTGGTGACAATGTATCCATTTGATCCGGAGTTTGTCTTTTTTTGCCATTAAAATCCAGAGGAGTTTTGATAGAGCCGCTTTATTCCACCTTTCATAGGATATAATGTTCATTCCTCCTGCCGCATTGGTTTACACAGTGTTTCCCATGCAATTGGATTCCTTTGACTCGTTTCATGACTACCAGTCCAAAGATAATTCCTGCATATTCCATTTACCAGTTTTATAATTTTTTTTGGAATGAGGAAAACCTGGGCCCAGTAGGTTTGCATTTCAAAGAGGACACTTTTGATAAGTTGGATTCTGCCAGCATAAGAGAGGAGTTTTGATGTCCAACTTCTGATTTTGTTCACTATCTTCTCTACAAGGGGCATACATTGTGATATTGTGACATTTTTTGTGGGTAAGGGGACTCCTAGATATTTGAACGGTAGGGTACCCTCTGTGAGGTGGAGTTCAGAGCATATTTTCTCCTTGAATTTAGTTGATACACCTGCTATATATAAGGATCTTTTATCCATATTGGCTTGGAAGCCTGAGACCAAAGAGAACTGTTCAAATTCATTCATCAGTAGCTTCATGGAAGTTTCATCAGCCCGACAACACAGCAAAAGGTCGTCTGCAAAGCATATGTGTGTGATTTGTAGTTCGGAGCATTTGGGGTGGAAGTTAAAGTCTGGGTTTATGTGTAGCTTTTTTAAGGATCGGGTTAGGTATTTCATGGCTAGCACAAACAAGTAGCCTGCCTTAGTCCTTTCCTTGCGTCAAATCTCTTGGTGAGTCCTCCATTTATCAAAAGGGAGTAACTGACGATGGAGACACATTTCATTATTAGTACACTATTTTATAAGAAATTCCAAATTCAAGTAGTACTGCCTTGAGAAAGTTCCATTCAACAGAGTCGTAGGCCTTCCTAATATCAATTTTTGTCAGGCATTTAGGGGATATTGTCTTGCGATTATCTCCTTTGATTAACTCATGTGCCATAATAACATTATCCAGTATGTTTCTTCCCTCTACGAAGACCGATTAGGATCGCCCAACTAAATAATCGATAACTAGTTTCAGCCTGTTTGTTAGTATCTTAGATATAATATACTTATACTTGTTAATATTCAAAGTGAAGGTAAGAATTGATAATAATTATGTTTAATTTAACTTCTCTTTTTTTCTTTTTTAAATATATTTCTCCTTTGTTTAAAAAATATAACATATTGTTATTTGAGTAGTCAAATAAAATTTTCTTTGATCATATTTTTTACAAATCTATGTTTATATCTATTATTTATTATTTATATATCTATATCTATACTTTATTAAAGGATATTTGGATGGGTTTAAAAGTTGGTCAAACCAACTTTTAAGCATTTTTTTTATCGTTTGAAGTGTTTGGTAAAAAAGAATTATTTAAAAAAGCTAAAAAGTACTTAAGAAGTCAAAATCAACAAGTTGATTAACCCCAACTTTTAAATTTTGGCTTAAAAGCCATTTTAGTCCGACCAATAAAATTACTCTCTTGTCCCTTATAAATTTTTATAATACCAAAATTACTCATTGTACTCCTCTATTTCCTCCACTCTCCCGTTCCTCTTCTTTCCTCTTCATTTTAACTTGTTTTTTATTGAAAGAGACTAATAACTATTTTAGATAACATAATAACAAATTAATTTAGGTTCCATTCCTCCACTCTCCCGTTCCTCTTCTTTCCTGGCATACCTCTGGTTCTTTATTTTTCTATTTTTCTTCATGCTTGAATGAAAAGAGTAGCTTTATACATATTTTGTTCTTTTAAGTTTTTGTTTTTTCTATACAAAATAATTTAGTATTTTAAATAGGTTGAGACTTTTTTGGAAGTTTATTTGATAGATGGTAAAAAATAATCATTCAAGAATTATATTTATAAAAAATATCTAGAGTAATCAATTAAGTTAAAATATAAGTTATTTTTTATTTGCATTAATTCATAATTAGATATATTGTACTAATCAGCTTCTTTATATTGTTAACAACTTTAAGGATATTTTTATCTTTTTAATAAGAAAAGTGCTTATCAGCACTTATATGCCAAACACTTCAATAATTTTTTTTAATCTTTAGCACTTTTATTCAAATATGTAATTGCTTATTTATAAAATAAGCTCCAGCACTTAAAAGCTACTTTTAAGCACTTAAAAAAGTCAATCCAAACGGGCTCTAAGGTTTTAGGTAAATATTGTTCTCCTTTTTTACACTCTAAAAATAAACTTCACAACAACAACAATAATCACCCAACAAAATTACCTAAAAATAACTTTTCTTATATTTAGGATATTTAAATTACCTAAACATTTGGTTATTAAATATTTAATTGTTGAGCTAATTAAGAATTTCTAATCCCTAGCCTTCACCATAACATGTTAATTAAATAAGAAAACGTGAGTATTACCATCCAACATATTTAAGAGAATAAAATTCTAAAATTTAAACTAATGCCTTTTCTTTTAATTTCAAACTTTGTCTTTATCACACTAAAATTAAGCTAATGCTTTTTCTTTTCATTTCAAACTTAATCTTTATCACACAAAAAAATATTGTAAAGTCCCTCAAATTCTATGTTAAATGTTATACAAAAATATTTCATTTAATAGTTATTTAATTACTTTTTAAATATTTAATAGCTTAAAATTAATTAAAATTTTACTTATTAATTTGTTTTCTTATTCGAACCATGTAGAATATTATAATATTTAGAGATTTATTAAAGTCTCACTTCGCATAAGCCTTACACATAAGTTATATATAAAAAATAAAAAATTTAAGAAAGAAGAGGTACGAGTTCCTAAACAATAACAAAGATAATTCACTTTTAAAAATATAGTACCAATAGTTTTAGTCAATATTACACTTTTAACTTTCGAAAGTTTTAAATGCCCTTTTACAATTATGAGCAATGTCGAGCAGAAATTAATGAAATGCACAATTTAACAAAATAATTTTTTAGATTTTTAATCTGTTATATATTTAACTAAACATGAGAGGATTTATCAGTTAGCTTTCAATTGTAGATTATCTTACTAGCGTGCTTTATTTCACCTTCCTTCGCTTTAGGTTCTGCTCCAAGTGATAGATGCAAATCCCATGATCGCTTTCAGGATATACCTTTGCAATGCCATTTGCAATATCTTGATGCATGTCTAATAAAAAAATCAAATTCTCACGGCTCCTAATTGCATTGCGAAGCTGACTAAAATACCACTGATAGGAGTTGTTGTTTTCAGATTCAGCTATTCCAAAGGCTAATGGGAAATTTTGGTTATTTGCATCTTTCGAAACTGAAATCATTAAAACACCACGATATTTTGACTTCAAAAAAGTTGCATCAACAGCAATCACTGGTCTACAATGATTCCAACCAGATATTGATGATCCATATGCATAAAGCATATAAATAAACCTGTAATTTTAATATAAAATAATGTTAAAATACCTGAACATTAGGAAAGTCAGTCCTTAACTTATATTTACAAGTAATAAAGTTAAGGACATGTTGTCCTTAACTTTTATTTCAAAGTTCAAAACTTAAGGACTGAAGGTCCTTAACTTTTAGTTACAAGTTCAAAACTTAAGGATAGACAGTCCTCAACTTATGGTAACAACTCAAAAGTTAACAAGATTAAAATACAGCATGTTTTAAATTGTTTACCTGTTGTTGTCGTCTATCTTTATGTTAGTATAGGTTCCCGGGTTTTTACTTGTCATCATATACAAGTATGAACACAAAATTCATAATTTTCTTTTGGACTTCCTTTTGTTAAAGCGGAAGCATGTTGAATAGCACGCAACACCTTGTGATATCCAATGTCTAGTCCATGCAATTTTTGCATCTCTGCCATGACAAAATCTGGTGTAACTTCAAATCTTGGGTCCGGAAGATTGTCGATAATGTAACCACTAATCAACTTTGAAGTAGCATGCCTTTGATCTGCTTTCCTAGTGTTAACAGAGCAGTCATGCTTTTTCTCAATCTTTACTATCTTGAACAATGTTGAATATTTTTTTCTGAAAGCACGCACACACCAACAACACCTATCATCATTGCATGTCAACGAATATCTTGTTGAGCTTGATCTAACAACCTTGAATTCAAAATGTCCTTTGATTGCTATATTGGAAAAATAGTTAATTATACTCTTTCCTTTTCAAATACTGATCCGACTTTTATTTCATCCAATGAAGCATTTTCTCTTAATATCGTAGTAGGGGATTCTTTTTGTTTCAAATTTGATCTTCGTCTAGTTGTTTGTGGACAAGTTTGGTCAGCAACTTCTTCAATCAACGTTGCACTCTGTAACACTTGAATACGCAAAGCTTGCTCGTTGTCAATCTCAATAATGCGGTGTCCTTCTACGTGATTTGATTCAAATGTTTGAAGCACCTATTCATTTAATGGTTGAGCTCCAACCATATCTATTTCAACTATCTGTTGGGATTACTCTTGATTGTCATTTTCAGTTTCTGTATTGACATGTTCATTGCTTGTTGATGCAAAATCTTTTTTCGAAATATCAACTATGAAACGACAACCTTTGAAGAGTGAATGAGTTGTTAGCAACTCTATACATGTGCGAAGATCTAAATCTTTGGATACAAGCATTCCTTTGCTTGTTCCAAGGTTGATATCAAACCATATTACTAATTCAAACTTTTCTCTATCCAATTCAATAAGCTCAAAAATTTGTGTAATGAAATCTTCAAACCGAATTGAGTCAGGTGCTATGGAAAACTTTGTTTGATGATCAAGATTTTTATAGTCTTCAGTCCATTTACCATTAAAAGCAACTATTATACATATTGTTTTCATCCTACAAGTCAAGAAAATGGAAACAAAGAACATCTAAGAACATGTGTACTGTAAGTGTAACACCAAGGTAAGGACTGCCCGTCCTTAACTTTTCCTTAACATTTAATCATGGAATTAAAAGTTAAGGACTATCAATCCTTAATATTTAAACATAGAATTAAAAGTTAAGCACTAACAGTCCTTGACATTTAAACGTGGAATTAACACTTAAGGACTTCCAGTCCTTAACTTTTGAACCAGTAATTAAGACTTAAGAACTGAAAGTCCTTAACTTTTTAATTCCAAGTTTTGATGTTGAAGGAAGGGCAGTCCTTAGCTTTTTCCGGTTTAAAAGTTAAAGACATACAGTCCTTAATTTTGAATTTCTGGTTCAAAAGTTAAGGACTGCCATTCCTTAACTTTTGAACCAGAAATGAAAACATACAATTTGAAACTAAAGCTACAGAACTTTGTATACATAAGAACAACAACAATGTTAAGGACATTGTGTCCTTAAGTTTTTTAAATGATATTGCAAAATGAGGGCAGTAAAATCTAAGTTAAGGATTGTGTTCTTAATTTTTGAATTCAATTTTCAAAATGAAGATACTATGTCTGTAATACAGAATTATCATAGGAGGTGATGTCCTAAACTTTATCAATCCAAAAATTCAAAGTTAAGGGTAAATTCTTATATACTGTATAATCAAATCAACACATATCTAAAAAAGTATAATCATAACGAAATAAAAACCTATAGAAACACAATAAAATAGAACTTATTGTTTATCTATGTAGTTTTCTTTGAATTAGAGTACTGAATTTTTAAAACTGGAAGAGAAATGGTTGCTCGCCTCAGTTGATCGCCATTTCTGCTGCTGCTGCTCGCTTCTTTTTGTTTGTGCAACTGCTGGTGGTGGTTATAGCGTAGGTATAAGTTATACTAGAAGGGTATTTTTGTCCACTGAGGTAGAAGTTTATTAAAGGATTGGCTAATATCAAAATACATTGAAAACAATAGCTTTAAAATAAAAGCCAGGTCGCCCTCAATTCATGCACCAACCCCACTGCTGATCCGATAGCCACACACAAACTAAGAGTTATCAAACTTCGTCAATAATTGGTCACATGTTTGTTAGGGAACCTCGTTTGGTTAAAAGGATGTGAATGCCTTGTTGGATATAATTGGAAATTTCAGGAACTTGAAGGAATGGTAAAAGTAGTTAAAACTATATGTGAAACTAGTGCTACTCAAGATTTTCAGAGGAAGCTTAACATCCAAATGATGAATACACAATTCTCAGTCTCTAAGGTCAAAATGAGATCGGCAAGCTAATAATTGCTACAGATCAAACAGAGAAAAAAAGACATTGCCAGAAACGAGAATACTTCTAATTCATAGCAGCAAGTAGGTATCTACTATCCTCTTCAGATTCAACACACACACACACCCCCCCCCCCCCAAAAAAAAAAAAAGAAAAAAAACCCGCCTCCATCTAAGAAACAAAGGAAAAAACACATGAAGTATCACAATATGTCCAAAAATATTGTAACTAGTAGAAGAAAAAAAAAGATCTAAGCTAGGAAACACTACACTTTGATTGCCTGAAAATAAACAAATGCAAAAGCAGAGCTACGAGACTAGAAAGCAAAAACAGCTACTGAATGGTGCAACCACTTGCAAGCAAAAATGGTACATTTGTCTCTCTACTTGCTGCATTAGGTAGGAGTAACGTCTGCGTACAAACTACTCTCCCCAAACCTCACATGTTGGGATCAAACTTGGTTCGTTGTCGTTGTTGAGGTCAGGAGAGAAGCTTTTACCCACATGTAGGTGATTGTAGTCAAGCATGGCCAGTTAGGGGAGAGGGGAAGACTGAAATGCAGTTATCTTGCCTAAAAGATTATCTTCAACTATATCTGTCACAAAGCTCAGAAAGTTAGACACTAAGTTAGTACCTCACTTTAGAAGCATGTTATGAAATACGTATGTCACAACTATCAGATATATTCTCTCTTTCCAAGCTAATTACCTGTGTGGTTTCCCAGCTGAATGAGAGTTTATCAAAATATAGGAGATTAAGCTTTTCCATCAATTAACTGAACGAGACCACGGGGACGATAACCATAAAATGGGTACACCAATTATTCCACAACAACCATCATTAAGCATGAGGAAGCTTCTTCGTTTATGAGTTATTAACTATTTTCCTTCAGATGAGACAAATTACAGTCTTTGGAGAAGAAGGCTAAGTCGGCAAAGGCGATTCTCGATAAGATCATCAACCCAAGAAGACGTAAGGCTTCTACAAGGAAATCTTTTATAGTACCGTTGGAAGCTAACAGAGAAGGGACTATCTGAAGTATGCGTTGGTGAAAGACTCAGCGTAAGTCTATGATAAGCTCTCATACATGATGCATTTCTCTAGAAATTTCATTCATATATGTTTCATCAAATGATTCAACGTTTTCTTTCTTATAGGCAAATGATTCACCAATTGTTGTATACATAGTAATTAAAATTTCCAACTGCTAAGAAAAGTTCTTTAAGCTCTATGCATGCTAATACAAGAGAAGATCTCTTTTTGATAAACGACTACAAAGGATCTTACTAAGGAAGCAGAACTAAACACCCGCAAAAACGAAGGCTAGAGAGGAGATCTTGCAGCTAAAGTGCTTCAAATGCATATAGTCATAGCCTATGTTGCTCGGACTCTCCAAAAATGTCGTCAGGAGCATTTATGGAGGATTCAACACGAGTGCAGCTAGATTTTGGATAGTCCTTTCAACATAGGTCATAGCTAACCATTTGGCACACAAATTAATACTCCAGAACACACCATATCCTAAAAGTGACTTCCTTTATTTCTTATAATTAAATGCAGGTGTATTGAAGGTAAGCACTGATTGACTTCTTTAAAACTAATATTTTGACTAGTTCATTTATATATAAAACAAAATTTACACTTCCTTAATGAATAAAAAGTACTCTTCATATGTCATTCTCATTCGTATATCAACAATTACATTTCACAATAACTAACATAGCAAAGGCAGAAGAGGGAAAAAAATCTAGCTCCAAAACTAACACCACTTGATATTTAATTATTCATGTTAATGGGCAAAAAGGAAAGTAAGCAGAAAAATAAAACCTAATCAAACATTAAAATCATTAAACAGTAAACTCAACTCATGAAAAGCCTTTCCGCAGCTTCAGTAGCGCATTGTACATTTTTCTTCTGGAACCAACAGCATTAATCCCCATATCCTTGAGATCCTCCAGAGTTAACATGGGCAATACCTCATCATCAACCTCGTGTATCTCGAAAACGGGTGCATATCTCCCCAGCCCCAAACCAATCAACCATTCCCTTACTCCAATGCTGCTCTTATCCCCTGAATTCACTCCTTCATTATTGAGGTCATCGTGATGGTCTCTGCTTTCGGACACTCTAGTCCTAATCCCCCTCCAATCCCAATACTGAAGGCCCATGTGTTTCATAGAGTTTACAGGGCTATGCTCTTTTACTGGGCTTCCCGAGCCCGGTGACGGCTCGAATTCCCGAAACTCTTCGTTATCATTGTTGTCTTCCCTGAAAAAGTTTGCTTCTTCGTGAATTCCTCCACCATTGAGCGTATCAAACTTAGATGAATGCCAATTTGCCCTCACTCTCTTCGTGGGTTTCCTCGATTTCGACTTCCGATTTCCCAAATCAAAGTTGTAATTGTTGTTGTCCTCGACTATGTTGTTGTTGTCGTCATAATTATCGCCGCCGGCGCCGCCGTTAACGAGGTTAGTTAAAGGCCGGGTCTTTGAGGTTTTGGCAGCGAGGGTAGGGTCCTTATGGAAACGCCAGGTTTTGGGGCCTCTTCGGAAGTGAGTGTCGGAAGGTGAGTTGCCGATCTCACCTAATCGAACACTTGGTCGGCGCTGCCGTTTCGGGGCCAAACTGGGGCCTATGTTGTTGCTATTGACGTTGTTGGTTGGAGGGTTATCGGATGGGGGAGGTGGTGGAGCTATAGATGTTGGATTGGAGGTGGTGGTTGTAGCGGTGACGGAAGGGATGGCAGCGGCGGTGATGGGGGCGTCGGGCTGCTGTAGCTCGGCCATGGAAGCAAAGTGGAAAGTGAAGAGGAGTGTGAGAGAGCGTGAGATAAGGCAAGTGAAAAGACGGGAATCAGGTGGATTGCAGCGATCCTTCGACACGTCGCGGGACAGGCTAAAGTGGCAAGCGGGACTTAGGGTTGGACATGAGCCGAGTAGTTCGGGCTTAACTTTTATCCAATTGGACTTAGCTCAGACTTGATTCTGTTATTATTGAATACAGTCAAACATGAATACCTATCCTATTTACAATTACGAGCACATTTCTCTAGTCCGTACGAGAAAAAATCAAACAAGCAACTATTTATAATTGTCACTTTTTTGTTTTAACAACTTCCAGTTAAAGCTTCGCTTGATCTTGTTGAAATATTTGGAAATCGAATTTGTAAGCTTGGCTAGATCTTGTTGAAATATTTGGAAGTCGAATTGTAGATTGATTTAGTGATAAAAAATTGCATACTTCAAAAGCCCGAACATATAGGGTGCGTTTGGTATGACAAAAAATTTCCGTACAAAATGTTTTCTAAGAATCTTTTTAAAAAAATAAGTAATAATTTTATTCATTTTTCGGTGTTTGATACGTAAATTAAGGAAAATAATTTCTCAAGCGTATTCATAAATAATTTTGATATAATAAACATGAAGCTATAAACTTTCAAACCCACAACCTTCCAAACTCACATTTTTCATAAATATTCGAAACAGCGGAATTTTTAACCCGTAAATTTTATAATTTCTAAACCCATAAATTTCCAAACGCATAAACCTCCGAACTCATAACTTTAGAACTTGTAAAATTTTGAACCTTTAAACTGATAAATAAAAAAATTAAAATTGAAAAATATATTAAACAAAATTTTCGGGGGGGGGGGGGGGTGGACAGACAGGGACCCGGGGCAGAAAAATGAAAATAAAATAAAATTTTGAATTACAAAAAAAAATTATGCCGGGGGTGGGAGGGTAGGGTTGAAGTGAGAGTTGGTGGTGTAGAAAAATAAAAAAAAATAGAAATTTGAAATTGCAATAAAAAAAATATGGTAAAAAAATATATTTTTTTGTAAGAGGGGGGTGGGGTAGGGTAGGGTAGAGGGGTAGTAGGTCGGTAGTAATGGAAAAACTGAAATTTAAAAAAAAAATTGGAGAGGGGGGGGGGGTGGGGTGAGTTGGTGAGGATAGGGAAGGTTGAGAAGGAGTTTTGTAAAATATTTTCCCTTCCCTTGATAAGGAAAATATTTTTACTCCAATTGGAGGAAAATATTTTACTCCAATTGGAGGAAAATGAGTTCATAAGAAAATGTCTTCGAAAACATTTAAGCCAGCCAAACATGAAAAAATTTAAAAATATTTTCCTTCATCCCAAACACACCCATAGTTCCAAGAGTGAAAATATTTACCGTGAAAATGATAACAACAATTAAATTTGTAAATGTAATTCTAAAAATACGAGATCTATTCTCGAGATGGTTGTTAGATAAGACGATACTAAGAACGTGAAGTTTAATGATGAAGTGCGAGCTAAAACGAGGGCGAAGGGGCCTACCGCCCGGGTGCAGAATCGGTCAATGGGGACCTCGGGGTCGAGATTCGAGTCGAGCTCGAGCTATCGGGGGCACCTGAAAATGGGTATCAATTAAAGATACGATTAAGCAAGGGTCTTTACGATCAATATTGAGTAATATAGTAAAGAACAAGTAAGAGGATGATAGATATTAAAGTGGCCCAGGGCCAGTGAGGACTAACTAGTTAGAAAGAAGATATATATATATATATATATATATATATGGAGCAACATCAGCCTCTCTTACAAAGTGGTGTAGATCCCTTTGAATAGGAAGGGAATCCCTTCTAATACAAAATGTGTTAACCGTGAAGGTACAAAGATAGGATGGCTAGATGTGACATCTTGAACATAGGCCTCGGATAGGCCGGCCTTGTCAGGTTAGGTCGCGTGTCTTGGGAACTCCCTCATCGCCCGTTACAGCCCCATGTATTAGCCGGAATGCAATATCCTTCGGATCAGCTCTTGACGAACCCCGAGGGTGAGTTTCGACCTTGGCTTAGAGCTTCGAGGGGTATGACCGGAAACGACCTTATGATGGGGAACTCGGGCCCCCAGATTCGCCGTATACAGATAGTCTCCGTGTTTCTTAGAGTGAAGGTAACAAGAAGCGATGAGAAATGGTTCTGAACTCCTGCTTCCTCTGGTGTCCTTGCGAATGGTTACAGGCTATCAAGGCACGAGATGTGCGTTGTTACTGCGGATTTCAGCATTGACTGCGGCAGTAGGCCTCATTTAATGTACCCACGATGCTTTTATAAATATTAGCTTCTTCGCTTTCGGATTCCATTTCGTTCAGAACCTTTTAGTGAAGTCTGTTTTCCCTTGCTCTTTGCTTTTTTAAGGAACACGACCCCTCTTTTCTTCTTCTCTCAGATTTTCTCAAGGATAGCAAATAATTCTACTGCTTCTTCCCATGAGGTTGCGCGCTCGTCTTCTTCGTTTTTCTCCCAAGGCGAAGTGGACTCTCCATCCCGTGTTAAGGAGTGCGTCCCAAAACCCTCTGCGATGACTTCTGATTTCAGGGTCGAGAAAACCTCCTCGAAGTTAGGACGCCCTTGCAGGCAGTCAGGTGGAGCCTCAATCTGGGACCCGGAGTGAACGACCCATTGATTATTGTTGATTCTTCAATGGGGGGATCCTTCCATCTTCCATAATGCAAGACGGTCCTTGCAAGGATCCTTTCATGGCGGGAGCACCGATCTAAGGTGGAGATGCACTCGGGTGAACGGCGATCATTCTTAAGGGTAGCTCCGAGATCAATGCCTCATTTATCTTTGGCGAGATGGGCAGGCTTTGTGAGCGGGTAACTTCATCTAGCCTCATTTGTTGTTTCGGGGTGCTCCGAACTTTATTCTCTTAACTTTTTTACGTGATTTCAGGCCGCTGCGCTTTATAATCAGACCCTCCCAATACAAGGACGAGGTAAGTTGTCGCAAACATGAGAAAACCCTTTTTACTGAATAGGTTATCTATTTTTACTATCATTTGAGTTTTTGTGAGATTCTATTACTTTTAACCCGTTGGGCCCTAATTTACGCAGTTCGAGAAGGAGAATACCTTGCTGAGATGGGTGCTTTGGGCTAGGGATGCTGAAATCTCCGAGCTTATTTGGCATGTGGATGAGGTGGTTTATGAAAGAGACACCCTTAAGAGGAGGGTTACCTTGGTTGAGCGTCAGCTCCAGGACGCGAGAGAGGACAATGGCAAGTATAAGAGACTTCATTCCGAGCTGTTGGCCGAAGTGCTTCGGATCAGAGCTGAGACCGAGGCACTTGTATCTTTTCATGGGGGAGGAGAGGTCGCTGCAGATCTTGTGTTGAGAGAACCTATGAGGGGGCAGACCCAGTTTTACCTAAAACTGCGGATCGTGCTTGGCCAGACTCTCGAAGGCTGACCATCGAGGCAGGCAGCTCAAGTGGTGTTAAAAATACGCGTGGATCTCCGGAGAGAGGGGACACCGTCAAAAAGGGGATATCAGGGGATTCGTAATCGCCTGGTCACAACCTTTGACGCCGCCGATTCGGCAATAGATTTAGGCTATGTTGTTTTTTCCTGTTGATCTCCCTGTCTGTATATGGAGCTTTTATCTTGGCATATGTGTAAGGAGCAATCTCGTGACTCTATTCTCCTTATTGGCGAAAGAATTTTGGACTTGCAACATAGCTCTGTGGTCTGTTTAGGCTGGTTGATACGGCCTCTGATGTGGATTATCGTGGGTGGTCTCACGCTTTGGCCCAACCATTTTGCGTTGAGTCTCCGAGGCGGGTCTGTCCAGAGCCTTACTGATTTTCGCTTTTGGTTGGGCGATGACAGTTTTTCTCCCTTGCCCTTAGGAATTTGCTGTTTTGGCTATTTTGGTCCCAGTCTCCGAGTCGTGTTGCAACTCGAGTTTTAATTGTCCCTTAAGATTTTTCGTGCCTGCACGGGAGGATGATGGTGGCTTTTTATATCTCGCCCTCGAGCGTTCTTTCGTTCCAGCTTTTTTGGGCCCAATATCCGAGTCGCGTTGCAACTCAAGCTGCAATTAGTCCTCAAGTTTTCACGATTTCTTGGCCGGCAATAACGTCTCTTACACTATTTGGGATCTTTTAATATATGTCCTGGAGGCTTGTGAAGTTAAATATTTTGGATTTAGTCTTTGAATCGGGTTATGATCGAGCTCATTTTAATCCTCAAGTTGTCAATTTTCAAGCTGGCGACATTGGCTATTACGCTATTTGGTCGTTGAGACATTTTAGTGTGTGGCCTATCGTTTCGCTTGCGACAATGGCTCTTACACTGTTTTGCTTGTAGACTTTTTGTAGGCTTTGGTTTCCGCTCATTAAGGTCTTTTGAAATAGTTTTGGATGACCTATCATCGGCTCTGGAAGAACCTCAATTTCGAGTCATTGTCGATGATGCTTTGAGCACCGCGAAAGGTTCATAGCTAGTAGGTCGTGTAGATCGACGCTTTTGTGATTTGGAGCCGACATGGTCAGAGATCTATTTCAGACACGTCCAGGTATAGATATAGTATTTCATCCTCCTTGTGCGTGTGCAACAAATGCGGGATAGACAGGTAACGTTTCAGCTCTTCTAGGGCGTTTTGGCATTCCGGATTCCATTCGAAGTTGTTCTTTCTTTTGAGTAGGGCAAAAAAATGGTGGCTTTTGTATGACGATCTTGATATGAATCTGCCCAGGGCCGCGACCCGCCCTGTCAGCCATTGAATGTTCTTCACGTTGTTCACCACTGGGATCTCTTTGATGGTCCTTATTTTGTTGGGGTTGATCTCGATCCCTTTGTTTGAGACCATGAAGCCTAGAAATTTGCCCGATCCTACTCCGAAGGCACACTTTTCGGGCTTGAGCTTCATGTTGTAGATTCTGAGGATGTTGAAAGTTTCCTGCAAATAGGTCAAATGTCCATCTACGCGCAGGGATTTGATTAGCATATCATCAATGTATACCTCCACTGATTTACCTACGTGATGCTTGAAAATTTTATTAACTAGGCGCTGGTATTTGGCTCCCGCATTTTTTAGCCCGAAGGGCATGACGTTATAACAATATGTACCATATTTCGTGAAAGATGAGGTTTTTCCCTATCCTCGGGGTTTATCTGGATTTTGTTGTACCCCGAATAGGCATCAAGGAAGGTGAGGGTCTCGTGGCCGGACGTAGCATCGATCAGATGATCGATATTAGGCAGCAGGAAGGAATCTTTGAGGCACGCTTTGTTTAAATCTTTATAATCTACCCACATCATTAGCGTGTTCTCCTTTTTCGGGACTACCACTACATTAGCTAGCCATTCGGGATATTTTACCTCCCTAATGGATTTTAAGACGTTTCACTACCTTCTCTTTCATGAATGCATTTTTTAGCTCGGACTTCGGTCTCCTCTTTTTCTTAAAGGGTTTGAATTTGGGATCGATGCTTAGCCTGCGGAAGGTTATTTCCAGTGCGATACCTGTCATAACTAGGTGGGAGCAAGCAAAAACAATCGATATTGTTACTAAGGAATTGAATAAACCTTGCCCAGAGTTTGGGGTCAGCCCCGTTCCCAGGTATACCTTGTGATCCTGGAGGTTGTAGATCAAAACGGTCTGCTCCAACTCTTTGACTGTTGACTTGGTTGAATCTGGTTCCTTGGGGAGGACAAAAGTTCGGGGTGGGGGGGGGGGGGAAGAAATCTTCCTCCTCGTTTCTGAGGGTCTGCATGTTTCTCTCCTCGTCTGAGTCCAATTCTGTGGGGGTTGGCGTCTCATGGTAGATCACAGATATTTCCGTTACTACCCGTTGTTCTCCATATATAATCATGATGTCATACCTTGTGGGAAACGTTATCACCTGGTGCAAGGTCGAGGGTACTGCCCTTATGTTCTGTATCCAAGGCCTGCCGAGTAAGGCGTTGTATCTCATGTTGCCACCAATGACCTAAAACTAGGTGTTCTGGGTTATGCCAGACGTTCTGATCGAGAGGGTGATCTATCTTTTCGTTTCTTCTCCGATCATGTTGAAGCCGTGGAGGACTCGAGGGATGCGAACAACTTGATTGAGCAGCCCCAGCTGTTTTACCACTTCTGACGTGATTATGTTAGCCGAACTGCCCGGATCCACGAGCAGGCGCTTTATCCTGATGTTGTTTAAGAAAAACGAGATCACTAGCATGTCGTTATGTGGTTCCATCATGGCTTCGAGATCCTCTTTGTTGAATATGAGGTTTTTCTTTTGGTAAGTGTTTTCAGGCTGGTCCCTCTTTTGTAGCGGATGTTTTTATTTGTTTGGACATGGGTCACTGGAGATTATTGGTTTCCCCAATAACCATGTGGACACTATGTTGGGGATACCTCCACTCCGCTCGGGTTGGACCCGGTGATGTACCAGATTATAGGCTAGTTGTGCCCTTTTCTTTGTCAGTTTTGAGGTTCCGGCTTCCCATTTCACTAGCCGATCCAGGCGCTCAGCCCTAAAAATGAAGATCCTAGACAAGAAAAAGTGTAAAAGATAACTTGCATTTTTGCAACGAAACCAACAAGAAAATAATCACTATTATTTTTAGCCCCACAGTGGAAGCTAAACTGTTCACCGTGAAGATGATAACAACAATTAAATTTGTAAATGTAATTCTAAAAATACATGATCAATTCTCGAGCTTGGTTTTAGAGCAGATTATGCTAAGAATGTGAAGTTTAACAATAAAGTGTGAGGCAGTAAACAAACCAAAGGGGCCAACCGCCCCGATGGAGAACTGAACTACGGGGACCTTGAGGTCAAGATTCGAGTCGAGATCGAGCTATCAGAGGCAGCCGGGAATGGGGTAACAACTAAGTATACGATTAAGAAAGGCTCTTTACGACAAATGTTGAGCAATATAGTAAAGAACAAGTAAGAGGACGATAGATATTAAAGTGGCCCGGGGCCAGTGAAGACGAACTAGTTAAAAAGAAGAGAGAGATATATATTACTGCACTTGTGGAGAAATGGAGCAACATCAGCCTCTCTTACAAAGTGGGGGGGATACCCTTTATATAGGAGGGGAATCCCTTATAATACAAAATGTGTTAACCATGAAGGTACAGAGATAGGATGGCTAGATGTGACATCTTGAAAATAGGCCGACTTTGTCAGGTAAGGTCGCGTGTCTTGGGAACTCTCTCATCGCCCGTTGCATCCCCTTGTATCAGCCAAAATGCAATATCCTTTGGATCAGCTCTTGATGAACCCCGAGGATGAGTCTCGACCTCGGTTTCGAGCTTCGAGGGGTATGACCGTGAAACGACCCTATGACGGAGAACTCAGGCCCCCGGATTCGCCGTATATATATGTTGACATATTTTTTAGAGTGTATTCCATGTATTTAAGCTACTGTATTCATGAATACAGTAGCATTTCTAGGCGTGCAACACGGCATTGGAGCTAGGCAGATTTTTTTATTTGTGCGTATTTGACTGTATTCATGGTGTGAAACATGAGATTACAGTTGGAGAGATTATTGTATTGACTATATTCACGACGTAAAATAGTCGATTACACTATTTTTAAACGGAAAGTGAATCAATTAACAAAAAAAAACTCCTAATATAACTCAATAAAACACACAAATTTTGTATCTCCAGTTATAATAAAGATTCTCAACCGAAAACATCCCAAAAATATATCAATCTTCAGAAAAATTATATAATACATCTGAAGACATAAATTATATTAATTAAAAAAAATATATGAATACATTCACGAAATACAGTGAGACAGTGAATACAATAAAATACATTAAATGCAGCATAATACATTGAAATACAATGAAAAAAAGATAATGAATACAATGAACTACATAATATATGGAGAGATACATTGAAATACAATGAATACAATAAAATACAACGAGTTACATTTAAATATATTAACAGATGATTCAAGTTGCTCAGCCCCCAATTCTGTCGTCTTTGTTCAAGAACAACCCTAATGTCATCTCGTTGAAGCAGCATCAGTATCCACTCCTAGCTCGCACTTCACCGTTGCCTCTGGTTGCCGATGATTAGAACGTAGTTACCAGCGAAATATAAAACACAAAATACCTGTTTGGTAGTAGATCTTGAAGCCAAAGGACTAATTGAGCAACTCCAATCTTGGACAGAAATAGAAGCTAATGTTACTGCTAAAATTGCATGAATTGTTGAAACCAAACGATTGCAAAAATCAAAAGAACGAGTTGGAATTAATTTCTTGTTAATAAAAATAATGTTGTCCATGATACAACTCCAAATTCTATCAAATTTACGATTGACTTCCATCTGACAGAAAATATTTGTAGTAGATCTTGAAGCCAAGGACTAATTGCTCCAGTGATGGTGATGTATTGGGTAATATTTGGCTCCTAACGTCCCTACACCAAGTGGGTACGTCCATTACGGTAAGGCGGACCTGAGTGAGGGCACGACCTAGTCAATAAAACAAAGGCGACGTCGTTTAGGGTCTTACTTCTTCAGTAAGAAGAAGCCACCTACCTTTGTAATTTTCTTTTATTATTTCAAGGAAGGTCTCCTACTATAAAAATGAGACATTCACATTGTGATGGGGAGATGTATGTTATTCTAAAGAATACAACTCTCTTACTCTCTCTCTCTCTCTCTCAAGCTTTCAAGCTCTTGTTATTTCTTTACATTATCAGATCTACGGTAATCATATCACCACAATCATCTCTACGTACTATTATATTTGATTACGATTTACCTTGTTCATTTTCGATTGTTTTTAAGCTTGTAAAGTACATAAATAACTTTTGAGCCAAACAATTTGGCACCGTCTGTGGGTATTTCGAGAATCAAAACCATAGTTTGCACCTAAAGAAGCATAGAAAACCCATCTCTTCAACAGACAAACAAAAGATAGCTGACAACAACGCGAGAATGAAAGCGATAGCAGATGTTAGAACCGACCTCATGGGTCCTCTTAATGAAGCAGGTGTAGAGGATGTCTTGAATGCAACCTCTAGCACCATATTGAATGGGGAGATCCAACCTCCCTTACTTGAAGATCTGCCGATCTCACACGAAAAGGAGGCTTCTACATATGCAGCTAAAGAAGCACCCCAGAGGTCAAGAACTACTGGAAGAATGATTGACGAGTACTCTAAGTGGATTGTTTGAAAAGTCACCCCAAAACAACGTCAGATGCATGCCAACAGTGGACCTTTCTGCTGAAGGTGAACCCGAGATCGTACGAGCAAATAATGTGCTCGTCGATACTCAGGCCAATGGTGGCACGCTCACAGCCATCCTCAAGACGATGGAGGAAAGGAGAACGAAAACAAGTCACTTCTTGACCAAACGAAGGAACACTAGGAGAGGGTAGACAAGATCCCTGGTGCTCCCAAGCTGCTGCCAAAATGTGATGTGGGGAGGTTTGTTGACCAACCTTACACGGAAGAGGCTCCACCGCACTCCATCCCAAAAACCTTCAAAATGCCTCCTTATTTAAGAGTGTATGACAGAACTACAGATCCCAAAGATTACCTAATCCACTACGTCATGGCTATAAAAGGTAACGACCTATCAAAGGAATAGGTACCAGCCGTGCTGCTGAAGAAGTTCGGCAAAACACTGATAGGAGGAGCACTAACTTGTACTCCCAGCTAGCGGCCAAGATCATTTCTACGTTCGAGGAAATGGCGGACAAGTTTTTCACCGCCCATATAGGAGCAAAGAAAGTATAAGCAAGAGTAAACGACATCTTCTCTGTCTGGATAACCACAGGAGAAGGACTCAGGGACTTCCTAGCCAGATTTAACAGAGTAAGGATGAGCCTACCAAACACGTCGGAAGGTATGGTGGTCGCTGCTTCTCGGAATGGGCTAATCAGGGACGGCTCAAGGGCAACCAATAAACTACTAAGTTGTCTCATGAAGTATCCTCCCACCACATAGGAAAAAATCCATAATGCCTACTGCGCTAAGGTACGTGCAGATGAGGAAGACCTCAACAGGCCGAACTAACGTTTAAAAACAATATACCCAGAAATCAGGAGGGACCGACGGAACGAACAACGACGAGAACAAGTCTCACATCCTAATAGGGAGAGGCACCAACCCTATGTCATATTTTCTCATCCACCGCCACAAAGGCACGCGCACGCACTACAACAGCATGTCGCCCCACTACGAAACAATAGGGGTGTGCCTCCTTTATTATCTACACATAACTTTTGTGTGTCCGTTCAGAGATAGTGTACGCATTGGAGAAGCTGGGGACCAAAGTACAGTAGCCCACAAAGATGAAATCTGATCCCGCCACCAGAAATCAAATGCCCTATGGTAGTTCCACCAGGAACGAGGGCTCAAAATTGAAGACTACATAGGCCTACGTCAAAAGGTGGTCAGGATGCTGAACCAAGGATTCCTGAGGGAACTACTCAGTGACAAAAGAAAAATCAATTTCGCACATGGATGGGAACAACCCCACGGGCCACCAAATCCACCTTTATTAACATGCACAATCAAAATGATCATCGGAGACGGCAACTCGATGATCAATCACGTAAAATTCACCACTACGCACAAACTGAAGGGAACCATCACCCACGAACGATACGATGATTTCAAAGATAGTATCACCTTCGAAAAGTCCGATGCCGATGGTTTGTCTTTCCCTCATTACGATGCTTTAGTTATTACTTTGCGTATCACAGATACTGATGTTAAAAGAATCATGGTTGATGATGGTAGCGACGCCTACATTATCCACCCAAGGGTCCTTGTACTAATGGTACTTGAGGATAAGATAATACTGCACTGCATAACACTAACTAGTTTCAATAATGCAGTGGAACGAGCCTCGAGGAGATATCAGTGCCCGTCCTAGCAGGAAGGGTTACGCTGGAAACGACTTTCCACGTGATGAACCAGGAATGGCATACAACGCATCATCAGACGCCCGTGGATACATGCCATGAGAGCGGTCCCGTCAAGCTTCTATCAAATACTCAAATTTCCCACACCATGGGGAGTATTTAGCATTCGAGGCAAGCCTCACACTGCTCATGAATTCTATAAAATAGCTCAGGACTTCGCCCACACCAAACAGCTCAAAGGGGCTAGCGCGAAAGCATAGCAATCAGCTATGTCGGGAGCTAAGGTCGACCCGACAATAGACACCGTCAGAGACCCTGACATCATGGAGGCATGAAAGGCCATGGTTGAGGATCTCGACCCCGTCCAAATAGACAAAATCGATCCTACATAGAAAGCCTACATAGGGCATGGCCTCACTAATCCAAGTAAGTACCGTTAATTTCTAACTAACCATGTAGATCTTTTTGCTTTTTCCCATTCAGATATGCCAGGAATCTTTCGAGACATTGCCACTCACAAGTTGAATGTTGACCCTTTCCTGTATGGAAATGAGAAGAAAATTCAACACTGCTATTAACGAAGCGGTCTGCGAAGAAGTAGACAAACGTCTGGCCAACGACTCCATCAGGGAGTCAAAGTACCCTCAAATGGGTCGCCAATATCGTCATGGTCAAAAAGAAAAATAGGAAGTGGAGAATGTGTGAAAACTTCACCGACTTGAACAAGGCGTGCCCAAAAGACTTATTCCCACTGCCCCACATCGACCAACTGATAGACACAACTTCAGGGCACGAGCTGCTAAGCTTCTTAGACGCTTACTATGGCTACAATCAGATCATTGTGGCCGAGGAGGACAAAGAGAATACGACTTTCATCACTCACCAAGGAACATACTGCTACAAGGTAATGCCCTTCAGGCTTAAAAATGCGGGAGCCATGTACAAGAGGATGGTCACCAAGATGTTCAAAGAACAACTCGGTAAGACTATGGAAGTCTATATCGATGATATGGTTGTAAAGTCGTCAAAGAAATAAGACCACATCAACCACCTAAAGAAGGCCTTCGAAATATTAAGGAGGTACAGGATGAAGCTAAACCCCGAGGAATGTGCCTTCGGTGTGGCCTCAGGAAAGTTCTTGGGATTCCTTGTATCACAACAAGGCATTGAGGTCAATCCATACCAGATCAAGGTAATAGACGCAATCATTGAACTGTTAAGTAGGAAAAAATAAGTGCAGAAGCTGACGGGGCGGATAGCCGCCCTATCCAGATTTATTTCACAGTCCTCCGACAGGTGCCATAAGTTTTTCAATGTGTTGAAGACCAAGGGCTACAGTGGAACGAGGAGTGCATCAAAGCCTTTAGGAAGCTGAAGGCGTACCTATCCTCGCCGCCTCTGCAGGTCAAAGCGAGCCCAGGAGAACCCCTGTTGGTGTATCTTGCCGTATCTGAGGTCGACGTTAGCGTCGTCCTAGTCTGCGAAAACAAAGGTACATAATCTCTTATCTATTACTTTAGTAAAACCTTAATGGATGGTGAAACAAGATACCCACACCGTGAGAGATTGGCGTTGTTGACGCCCCCCTTTCCCTTCAAAGGGAGAGGAGTCGGGTTTTGCGACATTATGGGTGGAATGACTCTTTTATCCCTTTTTGGGGAATTTGGGCTATGGAGTTTGAAGAGTCGCCACCTTATGATTATAGTGCATTAGGACACTTTTGATAAAGGAAGAAGGATTCGAAGGAAAATCAGAGTTCGAGTAAGGGCTTGAAATTATCTCGAGGGGAAGGTGTTAGGCACTCCTCAAGATCCACTAGTGTGGTTCCCGGTATTGCTTAGATGTGACTTTAAGAAGCATAGAAATAGACAAGCAAAGTTTGCACATATAGAATACGAGCAAGTTGACAATTTGAAAGAAGGATATCATGAATAAAAGGGAATTTTAGTTCAAAAAAAAACATTTAAATAAAGGAAAAGAAAGTAAAGAAGGTCCTAGGTTTAACTATTATATGGATCATTCGATGCAATATCCCGCACATAATCCCAAAGTGGGGTCGCCTTATGATATTAGCGCATCGTCATCATCTCCATATTCTACCCTTCCCACCCAGTTAAGGTATTTAATCGTGTTTAGTCTCGTTTACTTATTGCATGCTAATACCCATCCTGACCTATTAGTCCCGAGGTATTTGGACTCCTAATCCTAAAAGGGGAGAAAGAGGATGAGGGCATATATGGAGTTCAAAGGAAAAAATTCTAAGACATAAATAAAAAAAAATAACACATAATGGGAGAAACAAACATACAAAGGCAGAACATAAACCCCAAAGCCATACAATAATTAGTTTAACATGACTTGCAATTACTGATTTGGTCTTAAGATTAAACTGATAGTGGATAGATTAGTATAACACATAAAGTTGGATAATAAGACTTCTTTGAGCCCCTCAGGTCTGGTTTGTTAGAACCTAAGGTATTATAAAACCAGTAGTTTCAGAAAGCGATAATTTGAAACAGGAAATTGAAATTTGCAGAAGTTCAGAAAATGGCTTGCAAAATAGCCGAACTGATTAAGTAAAATAATACAGGAAGAAGTTTTTTTTGTCGAAAAGCATTGAAGTGCAAATTTAGGCAGAAGACCAAAGAGTTAGTTCTACAATAAAATGGTGGTTTGGAAGTTTTAAAAGACTCTATAGATTAAAAATAGTATAAAAGACAGACTTGGCCAGATTTCAAAAATAGACAGCATTGGACAAATTTTATTGAAAGTGTTTAACAAATTAAGCGAGTTTGAACCCTATAGGCATGATATCTACATATTGATTTGTTGCTTCTTTAAAAAATTTAAGGGACCTACTATTTGCCAAGTGTTTTCATGCAGTTCCTATAGACATGATTTCTATTATACTTGCAATACAAAAAAATCCTATAGGCATGATTTCTAGATGTAATGTTAAAATCATATAGGCATGGTTCCTATATGATTAGCAATATTGAAATCCTATAGGCATGGTTTCTAAGTAATTTATAATATTGAAATCATATGGACGTTATTTCTACCCAGTGATTGATGCAACAATATAAACCCCTCCCACACCCTTTTACTATATTCCCCAAGTTCTTTTACAAAGCTTGTTACAAAAGTGGAAGGAAAATACTAAAAGAATAAATACATCAAAGCTAAAATGGACCCGAGGAAGCCCAAAGAAACCTTAATGTCCAACACATGTATTTTACCAAATCCGCGCTCCAGATCCCGAGGCTTTCTCTTAGAGTGTTTCAAAGTTCCAAGGGCTTTCAGGAAGTCCAGGCAATGGTTACACCCTAAAGAATGATTGGAGTAGTGCAAGGAGTACAATTACCAGCCCTTAGGCATCCAAGTTGAGAGGGAACTCTAGGGTCCCTAAGCATGGCTTACCATGGGGGGGGGGGGTGGAGGGTAGGACTTAAAGAACTAAGAGTAAGTGTAAAAGTGATGGAATTAAGGGAAGACAAAAGCAAAGGGTGGTCATACCTAGCCATGAATGGGACTGGTACACCCCTGACCTTTTACATGGCTTGAGCAAATAAGAGCATACTTGGGGAAAGTAAGACTTAGGCCTGTATGGTGATTAAGACAACACAAGACCTGAGTCAAGCTCGACACATAATAGGGGTTAAGGGAATGAGACTGATTTGAGTATAGGTTTAGAGCAACCTGGTTCTAAACTAGGCGTGGCAATGGAGTGCCACCATAGTCTTAAACAATACTCACACACAAAGGGGTTAGGGAAAGGGGATTACATGAAAACATTTGTAGCAAATAGAATGAAGCTATGGGGATTTGGGGGAAGGGATGTATTGGAAAGCACTCATACAAACATACAACATCAAAGACATAGGAATATGTGGTAGGGATGTACATGCTGAAGTTTAACTGCATAATGTGTTAGGTTTTATGCCCGTCACTAGAGGGGGGGTGAATAGTGCGGCACGAGAATATTGATAAATATTGCGGAATTAAAAATTGCAGGAACAGAATAAATTCGGTAATAAAAATAGCAAGGAAAGAACACGCCGAATTTATCCTGGTTCACCACAACTTGTGGTTAGTCCAGTCCCCGAGAGACTCTCTCGAGATTCCACTAACTCCGTTAAGCTTTCGGGTGCCTAACAAACCGTTACACTTGCTCGTAGATGTACACTCTACAAGACTTCAACTTGATCGAGGATACCGCACCTCAAGACTTCACCTTGCTCGTGGATACCGCACCACAAGACTTCAACCACTAAGACTTAGGGTACTTAGCGAACCCGACAATCAATGAGAAGATATGTTCTTCTCAAACACCTTTCTCTTTTACAACAAGAACTCTCTCAAAAGAGTAGATAAAGAGATACAAATTTAGCTCTATGAACAACTCAAAGTTGTCTCTCAAATGGCTCAACAAAAGCTCTAATATGATGCTCAAATAATGTCAATATGTATATCAATATTGGGAGGTGTTGTGTGTTTAAAATCAGCTCAAAAGACCTCTTTTTTATAGGGGTTAGAGGGTGCAAGTCCGTTGCTTAATTGACAATCAATTATGCTGATTTTATGCAAGGATAATCGATTATTGGATTTGCATAATCGATTATCCTTTTACCGTTACAAAATCGGAAGCAGATTCTGCTCACATATAATCGATTATATAGCCTGCATAATCGATTATTTTGGGGCAGAATTGAAAACTTCGGCAACGGATACATATAATCGATTATGCTCAAGTGTATAATCGATTATTCTCTTCCAGAATTGAAGACTAACTTCAAAAACCATTTTAATCGGTTATGCTCAAGTGTATAATCGATTATTCTCTTCCAGAATTGAAAACTTACTTCAAAAATCATTTTGGTTAAAATGAAAACTTTAATATCATTTTGTTTGAAGTATTTGAAATATGTTTATGATAAATATGATTTAATAAAATGATTTAATGCATATTTATGATGACCTAATGTTGATCCAAAAGACGAGATAACTTAAGCGTTGCTCTTACATTGGTTCTACCTAACGACCTACGCCTTGGGTCTTCGGTCTTGAACATTTGAGCTCGTCTTTGGCTTGTCTATGAAATTCCGTCATCAATATGATTCTCGGCATTCAATCTTGATTGTTTGTCATATAATAACGTTGTTTGACACTTGACTTCATTGTTTGTCATTCATCAAAACCTATACCTGAAAATCATGCTAATAACCAAAGCGCACATATCATAGATAGAATGATTTTCTACAATTTCCCCCTTTTTAATAATGACAAACAAAAGGAGATATGTATATTTGATTCCCCCTAAATTCATGCTATATCTCAACATACAATTTATGCAAACAATTCAATATAGTTCCCCCTTAAATGAATATTCCCCCTCAATTAAAGCATACTAGAAGGTGAAGACATTTTCCCTTATTCGATGCATATCGCCTAAATTCTTCCCCCTTTTGGCATTAGCAAAAAGAGTATACCAATTGTTATTTAAACTATTGACGATACCAATTGTTTGAAAAGAAATCATATCAACATCAAATAATACCAAACGTTAGTAAAAACATACTAATCATAATAACGGTTTTTTGCAAATATACCAACTGTTATTTAAACTAAAAATATTCGTCAAAACATGAATCAATCATTTAATATAAAAATAATTGATACCAATTGTTATTCAAAATAACACTTATCACAACATGAATCAATAATTAATTTCACTTGTTAGCACATATCAACTATTACGTTTTTATCAAAAATACGATAACTAACCGACGTTTCCCCTCGATGCAATTAGGTTTCGTGCTTGGTGCATCTACTACGATATTGTAGTCTTCAAGCACACCTGCAAATGTACCTAAAAATAGGTTTTTGGTACCCAACTTCTTTTGGGTCCTTGGGGGTTAGGCAAATAATAACCATAATCAAAATATGAATCTCTATGTTTAGCAAAACATACAGGTGCAATGTGTCCTACCCGGTTACAATAATGACATATAACATTAGGGTTGTGCATATGTCTTGGTTGAGCCAAATGCGTTCTAGGTGATCTAAAGTCGTTATTCCTAGAAGCGTTGAAATTCCTAGAGTCATTTCTAGGTGGTCTGAAATTATTCATTCTAGACTCATTAATAAAATTCCTAGAATTGTGTCTAAAATAATTTGTTTTAGACTTATTAACAAAATTTCTAGAGTCGTTTCTAGGTGGTTTAGCCTCATTTCTATCATCCTTTTTAATAACTTCACTTGTTTTAGAAACATTTACACTACATTTTTCTTGTGTATTTCTAAGTTCTATGTTCTCTATTTTCAAAGAACTACAAGAAGAACAATTTGAACTTTGAACACTTAAAGAGGCTTCATTCATCTCCTTGATTTTATTTTTGAGATCGACATTGTCATTTTCCAAAAATCTATTTTCTTCTTCTAAAATTTTGATTTTATTATTAAGAACAGTATTGTCATTTTCTAAAAGATCATTTTCTTCTTTTACTTTTTCATTATCACAAGTCAATTTTTCAAAATCTTTTTCTTTTAAAGAAGGTTGTTTTTCAAAATCTTTTTCTTGCAAAGAAAGTGTTTTCTCAAAATCTTTTTCTTGCAAAGAAAGTTTTTTCTTCAATTCTTTTATGGTTTTGGAAGCTTTAACAAATTCACCATATAATTCATCGTAGGCATTTTTTATTTCTTCAAACGAGTAAGAGTTAGAAATACTTACCTTTTCTTCTTCGTTTGCCATGAGGCATAATGCGGCAGTTTCATCGCCCGAGCTGTCCGAATCCCATGTTACGCGCCTATGGTGTTTCTTCTTTTTCTTGTCCTTTGATTTTGGACAATGTGATTTGGTGTGGCCAAGTTTTCCACAATTTTGACATGAAGGACTTGGTTCTTCCTTCTTTATTTCCTTCTTCATAAGCTTATAAAACTTTTCAATTATATCATTGGAAGTAATAGCATCATCGCTTTCTGAATCACTTACCTCTACTCTTTTAGAAGATGAGGCTTTGAAGGCAAGACTCGAACTTTTAATTCTAGGATAAGGATTAAGAATTGTGCTTTCATAAGTTTCGAGGTTACCTCGTAGTCCATCAATTGTGACGTTCGTGATTCCTATAGACTCTTGGATGGCATTGGCTTTGGATCGCCATTCGGGAGTGAGACTCCGCAAGATTTTTCGAACTAGATCTTTGTTCGAATATACTTTTCCGAGAGCATGGAGATCGTTGATGATTATTGAGAACCGTTCGAACATACTATCGATGCTTTCGTTCTCCCTCATTCTAAAAAGTTCATATTCATGTGTTAGAAAATCAACTTAGATTCTCGGACTTGAGGCGTACCTTCATAAGTAATCTCGAGTTTATCCCACATCTCCTTGGTGGTTGTGCAACAAGAAATCTTCCGATAGTCATCCGGGTTCACCGCACAATATAGCACGTTGATGGCTTTTGCATTTCTTTAAACCTTCTTGATGTCCTCGGCATCATATTCATTTTCCTCCTTTGGAACCATGATTTCCCCAGCTTTCTTTGTTGGCATTTGTTCACCGTTCTTGATGATTTGCCATAATCGAAAGTTGTTTGATTAGATGAAGATTCTCATCCGCTCTTTCCAATATGTGTAATTTGTTCCGTCAAGTAGTGGAGGCCTATAGGGAGAGTGTCCTTCGCTCATCATTCCTGCGTTCAATATTCTCAACAAAAAAAATATATATCGCTCTCAACCGGTTAAGGCTTTCAGAGAGTTAGGCTCTCATACCAATTGTTAGGTTTTATGCCCGTCACTAGAGGGGGGGGGGTGAATAGTGCGGCACGAGAATATTGAAATATTGCGGAATTGAAAATTGCAGGAATAAAATAAATTCGGTAATAAAAATAGCAAGGAAAGAACACACCGAATTTATCCTGGTTCACTACAACTTGTGGTTAGTCCAGTCCCCGAGAGACTCTCTCGAGATTCCACTAACTCCGTTAAGCTTTCGGGTGCCTAACAAACCGTTACACTTGCTCGTAGATGTACACTCTACAAGACTTCAACTTGCTCGAGGATACCGCACCTCAAGACTTCACCTTGCTCGTGGATACCGCACCACAAGACTTCAACCACTAAGACTTAGGGTACTTAGCGAACCCGACAATCAATGAGAAGATATGTTCTTCTCAAACACCTTTCTCTTTTACAACAAGAACTCTCTCAAAAGAGTAGATAAAGAGATACAAATTTAGCTCTATGAACAACTCAAATTTGTCTCTCAAATGGCTCAACAAAAGCTCTAAAATGATGCTCAAATAATGTCAATATGTATATCAATATTGGGAGGTGTTGTGTGTTTAAAATCAGCTCAAAAGACCTCTTTTTATAGGGGTTAGAGGGTGCAAGTCCGTTGCTTAATTGCAATCAATTATGCTGATTTGATGCAAGGATAATCGATTATTGGATTTGCATAATCGATTATCCTTTTACCGTTACAAAATCGGAAGCAGATTCTGCTCACATATAATCGATTATATAGCCTGCATAATCGATTATTTTGGGGCAGAATTGAAAACTTCGGCAACGGATACATATAATCGATTATGCTCAAGTGTATAATCGATTATTCTCTTCCAGAATTGAAGACTAACTTCAAAAACCATTTTAGTCGATTATGCTCAAGTGTATAATCGATTATTCTCTTCCAGAATTGAAAACTTACTTCAAAAATCATTTTGGTTAAAATGAAAACTTTAATATCATTTTGTTTGAAGTATTTGAAATATGTTTATGATAAATATGATTTAATAAAATGATTTAATGCATATTTATGATGACCTAATGTTGAGCCAAAAGACGAGATAACTTAAGCGTTGCTCTTACATTGGTTCTACCTAACGACCTACGCCTTGGGTCTTCGGTCTTGAACATTTGAGTTCGTCTTTGGCTTGTCTATGCAATTCCGTCATCAATATGCTTCTCGGCATTCAATCTTGATTGTTTGTCATATAATAACGTTGTTTGACACTTGACTTCATTGTTTGTCATTCATCAAAACCTATACCTGAAAATCATGCTAATACAACCAAAGCGCACATATCATAGATAGAATGATTTTCTACATAATGAACATAAACAGACACATGAAAAGGGGTAAGTAAACATGTAGTTTTGGAGATAGTATTCAAATCATGAACCTACCAGTTTCAAGTCAAATAGTAAAACAGGTAGGGCCTTGTAGGTTAGCCTTGGCTTTCAGCCGGCTAAACTAAACCAGCAGAATAAGTAGCAGAGAAGAAGCAGAGAAGAGAAGAGAGAGTTTTTGTGAGTGTGAACTTGTGATTGTTCGTGTTTGTAGTAAAAAGGGTGGAGTTTTTTATAGTTTGAAAGTAAACAGCAAATAAGGCAAGAAAATAAATTCAGTACCAAATCATAATCAATAAGAAGAGAAGACTCCCTTTAATTAAGGAGTCGGACTTGAGGTAAATAAACATAGTTCCAATTATGGAAAGAAAATCAAGAATAAGTTGCAAAATAGAGGGTAAATACATATAGTGTTTTGAAAGAAACATGATTTTAAGCAAACAAGGCAAGAATAGAATCCCCAATCACATAGTAGATTAAACAGAGATTCGAATTGATATTAAATTTAGTCAGAAAGTAGGTCCCAATCAGTCAAAAGGGAGAATCGAAATAGGTTCATAGGAAATCAACCTCCCCAAAATTAGGGTTATTTTGAAAATGGGAAGTCTGACTATAAAAAGGTGCACAAGTTCAAACATACGAGGCTAAAACTAGCAAGATAGTCACATAATCAGAGAGTAGAAAATGTAGGCATGACAATGGAATTAGAAGTTCTTGCAGAACTTAGCAAGATCAGAAGCAGAAAATGAGTTTAAACAGTTAGGTTTTTGAAATCAAAAGGCAGCAGACAATAGTACAAAACTCGAAAAAAACCCCAAAATCTAGGGTTTTAATCACATTTCAAATGTAGAGAAGAAAGCATTCAGAGAGAACATAAACATTCATGAGAAGCATAATGAGAGCAAACAAAAAAGTAAAGAAAATTATCGGAAACCCTAGAAATAACATAGTAAAGAAAATACATAGGAACCATAGTAGAAAATACTCAGGAATTATAGTAAAAGTAAAGGGAATCACAGTAGGACAATTAAAATAGAGAAATCGGAAACCCTAAGTTTCAAGGAGAGGGATAGTTTGAAAATAAAATCGGTAAAAATGTGGAAAACACTTTGAAACTTTTAGAAAATAACGTAGATTTGCGATAGATATTAAAGAGAAACAAAGATAAAAACCTTGGAGATTTAGGGTTTCAGAGAAAAACCTAGAGAACAAGAAATCCTGGAACGGACTGGTTTTGAGTCGACAACGGACTCACAACGCTAAGACTCGCTGGTGAGAGATCAGACATGGTTGTAGAACTCAAGTCGGAGGACCTCTGAGCCGGTGGTCTTCAAGATAGGGCTTTGATCTTTGAACGAAGGGGGTCGTAGAAGGGAGTGGGGGGTGAATATAGGTTTCATGAAGCCTGAAAGGCCATGGTTTCCGATGAAACGAGGTCGGAAAGTGGTCGGAGAGGCGCTTGGGTTTCAAGGGGTTTAGAGCATTTTGGGAACGAGGGGGATACAAGGGCAGCTGTCTGTGTAAAATGATTAGGGCTAGGGGTGTCTTTTGTTTAATTAAGGGAAGGGGAAACGTGGACCGTTGATCTAAATGATCAACAGCGACGATTAAAATGGGGACCCGAGCGGGTTTGTTTAATGGGTTTGGGTTAGGTTGTTAAGAAATTGGGTAGTATAATTGGGGGTTGGAATTAGGGCTAAAATGGAAATAAAAAGGGCTATAATTTAAATAGCTAATTTTCCACAATTTGAATTTTGTAAAATGGTAAATGATGTTCAAAAATCAAATTAAAAATACTAAGTTAATAAAAAATGCATAAGTATACACTAAAAAAATATTAGAAATGATTTTGTGGCTGCAAATGCTATTAAATCGAGAAATATGCTAAAATTGTAATTTCATGCAATTGTAATTTTTAAATACCAGATGAACTTGTAAAATTATGTAAAAATTATGTAAATTATATTTATATGTAAATGAGAGAATAAAATAAATTATTCACCAAAAATAATAAATTTTGGGAATAATTATTGGATTTTATAGTGCAAAAATAGGCCATAAATTGATTTAAAAATTCTTAAAAATGTGGGAAAATACCAAAACTTTTGTGGACGATTATATATGCTATTTTTGAGAAAATTTGAGTATAAAAATATATATAGAAAAATTGGGTATCAACAGCTGCCCATCTTTACCCGAGGAGGATGAAAGAGTTGTCAGTAAAGATAAGATGGCCAATTTTGAGCGGAGATGGCGATTGTAAAAGGATATTGACCGTGCTATGGTCTCTGAGCTGCCTACATATCCCTAGTTTTACAAGAATCAGGCCATATAAAATTCAGGAACCATTGACGAAATATGCCGATGGAAATTTGGAAAAAAGAATGCGATGTTAGGTCTGAGGGGCGCGCTGAATCGGACAAGCTGCGGAGAACTGGAGCGGGATCGCTCCTGCTGAGATGGCTGTGAGCCAGCCAGAACACCTGCAAACGTGTGATGTGCGTATATATTTGCGTATTTTAAACGTGATGCAAGTTCCTATTGGACCATGAATGTTTGTCCTTGGACGGTTAGGATGGTGTCCTCAGACTATGATGTCCTGGTCCATGAAGAGCATAAAAGTAAGGGTTTGCAGGCCATGAAATGATGTTCTCGGGCTATGCAGATGGTGCCTTCGAACCATGACACCTTTGAACGAGTTGGCGATCTTTGAGCCCATGAGAAGGTGGCAATCTTTCAGCCAAATGAATGCAAAGGGCGGCGATATTTCAGCCAGCGCGAGAAAAAGTAGGTGGCGATATTACAGCCGAATGAGAATTTATAATGCAGGTGGCAATGTTCCAGCCAGATAAAGCAGCAATATTTCAGCCATGCAGGGCGGAGATAGTGCTCAGTCTCGAAAGGCAAATAAGAGCCTTATCCAATATGGAGGTAGAGCTTAACATCGGAAGGCAGAGAATAGCCTTATGCAAAATGCAGATGGAGACAAAGCTTAGTCTCGAAAGGCAGATAGTAGCCTTATGCAATATGGAGGTAGAGCTTAACCTCAGAAGGAAGAGAATAGCCTTATGCAAAATGCAGATGGAGACAGAGCTTAGTCTCGAAAGGCAGATAGTAGCCTTATGCAATATGGAGGTAGAACTTAACCTTGAAAGGTAGAGAATAGCCTTATGCAAAATGCAGATGGAGAAAGAGCTTAGTCTCAAAAGGCAGATAGTAGACTTATGCAATATGAAGGTAGAGCTTAACCTCGGAAGGCAGAGAGTAGCCTTATGCAAAAATGCAGATAGAGACAGAGCTTAGTCTCGAAAGGCAGATAATAGCCTTATGCAATAAGGAGGTAGAGCTTAACCTCGAAAGGCAGAGAGTAGCCTTATGCAAAAATGCAGATGGAGACAGGGATTAGTCTCACAAGGCAGATAATAGCCTTATGCAATGCAAAAGTTAGTAAGTTTTCTTAGCTGGTAGACGGTTTTTTTTGCGATATTAGGACTTCTGGGGAGTGCGGATAGTGACCCTATGAGGGTTTCGATCCCGAAGAGCGAATGTGTTTTGATCCGTAACCTGAGCTCCTGCAACAAAAGAAAAATCGTGAGTTCTGTAGGGGGGAGGTTAGTTCACGTCCTCCAACTTTTGGCGTCGTGTATCACGGGGGTAGCGTTGCTAAACGAGGGTGGTGCAAGTGATGTTTATGCATGACTTAGTAAATATAATGCAAGTACGTGTATACGAAAAAATGATTTTTTATTTTGGGTGAACTGACAACTACAACGTGCTTCAAGACACGACAACCTTGCTTGTTTTGGAATTTTGCGGGTCCTCCTCAAAATTTTACCCCAGTTTACTGGACTGGTGCTGCTGGCGGCTGTGCTGAATAAGTGAACACAGATCGATTCCAGAATTTTGAGGGTCCTTCTCAAAATTCTGCCCCAGTTTGCTGGGTCGGCATTGATGAAGATACTGACAAGCTGACTTCGAAATTTTGAGGGCCCTCCTTAAAATTCTGCCCTAGTTCCAATAGTGGGGGAGAATGGAAATTTTATTAAAATATGACCAAACCCATAGGGCTGCCTACGTATCCCCTCTTAAATGGGAATCAGGTCAGGCAGAGTTCAAATTACGTCACAAAAAGAAAAAGCACATGATCAAATGTAGTATCTTTTCACTACATCCGACTTGATAGGCTTCGACTAGACTTCTCCATCCATTTTTGCAAGAATAAGGGCTCCTCCAGTTAGAACCCGATGGACCATGTACGAACCCTTCCAATTGGGAGAGAATTTCCCTGTGGCTTCATCTTGATGCAGAAATATTTTCTTTAATACCAACTGTCCCAGCATGAATTTCCTTGGCTTGAATCTCTTGTTGAAGGCTCTGGACATTCTGCTCTGATATAATTGACCGTGACAGAAAGCATTCATCCTCTTTCCATCTATGAGGGCTAACTGCTCGTAGCTACTCTTATCCCATTATGTTCATCTAATTCTGCTTCTTGTATAACCCTCAAGGAGGGAATTTCTATCTCGCCGGGGATGACCGCCTATGTACCATTGACCAGCATGTCGGGAGTTGCCCCAGTTGACGTGCGGATCGTGGTACGATAACCTAATAAGGCTAACGACGACCTCATGTGCCATTGCTTGTGCTTTTCGACCATTTTTCTTAGTATCTTCTTGATGTTCTTATTGGCTGCTTCTACAACTCCATTCATCTGAGGTCTGTAAGCCGTAGAGTTCTTGTGCTTAATGTTTCACACATTGCCTTCATCAGGTTGCTATTGAGATTAGAACCATTGTCGGCGATGATTGATTTTGGAACCTCGAACCGAGAAACCATACAATCTCGGACAAATTTGCTACTACTTTCTTGGTGACTGCCTTGTATGATGTTGTTTCTACCCATTTGGTAAAGTAATCAATTGCCACTAGAATGAACATGTGCCCGTTTGACGCAGCTGGTTCAATTGGTCCAATGACGTCCATTCCCCAAGCTGCGAATGGCCATGGTGAGCTTGTTGCAGTAAGCTCGTTTGGAGGCACCTTTATCATATCTGCATGTATTTGACAACGGTGGCATTTTCAAACGTACTGGGTGCAATCTGTTTCCATAGTTATCCAAAAATACCATGCTCGGAGTATCTTCTTTGCCTAAACGAAATCATTAATATGTTGTCCGCAGGTTCCTTCGTGCACTTCCTCCAATAGTATGGTTGCTTCTCTTGCCTCGACACATCTTAAAAATCCCAAATCATGAGTCCTCCTATACAGGATTCCTCCACTGTGAAAGAAGTTGTTGGACAATCTCTAAAGTGTTCGTTTCTGAGTAGCATTGGCGAGCTTTGGGTACTTTCTCGTTGTCAAGTATTCTCTGATATCCATTCTCGAACCTGATGTATGAGTAGGTTTGAGTCTCCGATCACTAATAGTTCTTGAATGTTCATGTCGATGTCTAGCTTGAGCCCTAAGACGCAGGCTTCGTATTCGGTCATATTGTTGGTGCAGGGGAATCTAAGCCTGGCAGATACAGGGTAATGCTGACCAACTTCTGATACCAAAACCGCTCCTATACAAACTCCTTTGAAACTTGCGGCCCCTCGAAAAACATTCTCCAAAGGTCATAGGATTCTGCAATGTCTTCTCCTATGAAGGCTATCTCTTCACCAGGGAAGTACGTCTTTAGGGGTTCGTATTCTCCTCCTACGGGATTCTCGGTGAGGTGATCTTCCAAGGCTTTTCCTTTGACTGCCTTTTGGGTAATATAAATGATGTTGAATTCACTTAACAGTATCTGCCACTTTGTGAGCTTGCATATAGGCATGGGCTTCTGAAAGATATACTTCAACGGGTCCATCCTGGATATGAGATGAGTGGTGGAAGCGCAGTAATAGTGCCTCAATTTCTGAGCTACCAAGGTTAAAGCACAACAAGTTCGCTCTAATAAGGAATACCGAGCCTCGTACGGGGTAAACTTCTTACTGAGGTAGTATATGACATGCTCCTTCCTTCCTGTTTCGTCATGTTGTCCCAAAACACAACCAAATGCCCCATCTAATACTGCATGTAAAGTAGTAGAGGTCACCCTGGATCAAGCGGAACCAAGACTGGTGGCATTGACAAATATTCCTTGATTCTGTCGAAGGCCTTTTGACAATCATCAGTCCACTTTGTGGCAGCATCTTTCTTTAGCATCTTGAGGATGGGTTCACAAATGATAGTGGACTGAGCTATGAATCGGCTGATGTAGTTGAGCCTCCCCATAAAACTCATTACATCTTTCTTGTTCTTTGGTGGTGGTAACTCTTAAATGGCTTTGACCTTTGACGGGTCCAACTCTATCCCCCAGTGACTCATATTGAAACCCAATAACATTCCGACTGGGACCCCGAATGCACACTTGGCGGGATTTAGTTTCAAGTTGTATCTCCTCAGTCTGTTGAATAATTTTCTCAAATCTCCCATGTGATCTGCAGCTTTCCTGGATTTTATGATGACGTCGTCCACATACACCTCAATCTCTTTATATATCATATCATGAAAGATTGTGGTCATGTCTCTCATGTAGGTAGCACCAACATTCTTTAAACCGAACGACATCATTCTGTAACAGTACTTTCCCCACGGAATGATGAGTGCTGTTTTCTTCAAATCTTCTTCATCCATCCATATTTGGTGCTATCCAGCAAAATAATCGACGAAGGACTGGAGCTCATGTTTGGCACAATTATCAATCAGTGTGTGTATATTTGGCAAAGGGAAGTCGTCTTTAGGACTGGCCCGGTTGAGATCCCAGTAGTCGATAAAGACTTTGACCTTTACATCCCTCTTTTGTACCAGCACAACGTTGGCTAACCATGTTGGATACTCTACCACATGGAGAACCCCGGCTTTGACTTGCTTGATGACTTCTTCTTTGATTTTCAAACTCTTGTCTCGCTTGAGTTTTTTGAGTTTCTATTTAACCGGTGGGCATGTCGGATCTATTAGCAGCTTTTGAGCCACAATGGACGTGCTGAGGCTGGTCATATCATCATACGACCAGGCAAATATATCCTCGTATTCTTTCAAAAACTCGGTGTATTTTTCCTTTTCTGATGGTGACAAGTGTACGCTGATACGTGTTTCATTGACATTTTTTGCGTCTCCCAAATTAATGACCTTGGTTTCGTCTAAGTTAGACTTAGGTCTGTTCTCAAAATTCTCGACCTCTCTAACAACATCTTCTGGTATTTCATCCTCTTCTAAATCTATGTCCGTTTGTCTCTTTGTCTCGTTGCAAGTTACAGTCGTCGGTTCATCATCAAGATATGTAATAGTAATGCTGTGTAAAATAAAGTAAATGATAGAGAAAATAAATGAGAGCAAAATATAAAGATAAACTTGGAAAATGCTTTTGATTAAATTCATAATTGCTTGAAACATCGGAGCTCTTTTCAAAAGTAATGATAATGCTGAAAGGTAAAATCTACTGAAAGTAAAGTGCGATGCATATGTGTCCTTTAGCCTTGCTACCCCGAGGCTCTACAGGCACTGGTGGTCCTGATTGACTAGTTAGTGAGGTTTTCTCCCCGGTTCACAGCTTGAATGGAAGGGCCTTCCTCCCCTTCCTCCTCGAAGATAACACAACAATCCATATCATCCTCCTGAAACAAGTTCTTCATTGCTACTCGTGTCTCATCCTCCTCTGATCTATAAATGACATCAGCTGGCTGAAAGGTCTGCTCCAACTGAGGTAAAGGGTGCTCAGTGGGTAGTAGGGGCCGCTCCAGGGTGGCAACCAGTGCTTGAACTATTCCCAAGTGTATTCATAACCCAAGCAAAAAGTGGTTCCATGCATCTTCAATTGGACATGCTTGGTGATACCCCGGGGATTCTTGCCAAGCCCCTTTCCAGGCTCGTATCCACTCCAATTCAGAATTCTCTCAATTTTGTTGTCCCACCACTTGTCTTTGTCTATGGCGTTGACTCGCTCGATGTGATGGTATGTTTCTCCACTTATCTTCCTTCTTCCTCAGATCATCTGGATAGCCTAGCAACTATATATGGGGTTGCTTCCGTCACCATGGACGAATACTTCCTGATGATTCCATTCAAAGTTTACAGCTTGATGCAACATTGATACCACAACCCCAGCGGCGTGGATCCAAGCTCGTCCTAGCAACAAGTTGTAGGATGCTGGCACATCGATGACTTGGAACTCGACGTCAAACCATGTGGGTCCCATATGCATGCATAAGCTAATTTCTCCAATGGTGGACCTTTGAGATCCATCAAAAGCTTTGACACTGATAGCCCCTTCTTTGATCTCGTGCAATCATTTGCCTAGTGTCCTGAGAGTCACCAACGGACAAATGTTGAGGCTAGATCCCCCATCGACTAGAATCCTGGTGATAATGTATGATCCTTGCATTGCGCAGTGATGTGCAATGCTTTGTAGAGACCAAGCCCTTCTGGTGGTAATTCGTCTTCGTGGAAGGTGATCTTATGGCTTTCCAGTACCTGTCCCACCATGTTTGCCATTTCGCCTCCTGTTATGTTGCTGGGAACATAAGCTTCACTCAGTATTTTCATCAAGGCATTTTATGTGCCTCAGAGCTTTGTAGGAGAGCCAGAATAGAAATCTGTGTTGGTGTCTTATTCAGTTGCTCGACGGCCGAGTACTCTTTTGCCTATACCTTTCTCCAGAGGTCATCGGGTCCAGTTTCAATAACCCTCCCGGAGGCTTGCTTGCTAGACTCAGCCAAATGCTCCGGGGTGTATACCCTGCCTGTCCTGGTCATGCCATATGTGACAATTGCTTCTCCAGTATATGTCTTTCCTTTCCTTCTAGCCTCAGTGGTGTAATCCCAAGGTATAGCATTTGTTTGGAACAGGGTCACGTCTGTCATGGAGACTGGAATTGGTGCCTTGGGAGGAATCATAGTAACTTCAGACAGTGTAGGCATCTTTGGAACCTTGAATTCAACTTCAATTGGTTTTGGCACCTTTGCAGGAGGTGCTTCAAACTCGAGTAGTATGGATACATTTACCACTTCGCCCTCAGAGCGCTGAATCTGGAAAATAATGGGATTGAGAGTAACTGTTGGCTTCTTAGGCTCGTCTCCTTCAGCTATCAAACCTATTGACCCCTTGGGGTCCCAATCATCTTCGATCTCAATCATGTGGATGCCTCCTCCCTGGTGCTCAGGCAGAGGGTTGTTGCGAAAATTAGGAGCGGGCTCCTTTGCTATAATGATCTTGTTGTCAATCAAATTCTTAATCTTGTGTTTTAACGAGTGACGCTCGTCAATGGTATGGACCTTGATCACGGAATGGTATGCACAAGTCTTGTTTAGGTTGAACCATTCGGAAGGGTTTTCCCGAGTTACGGCTTGGATAGGGGTAATGTAACCTGCTTCCTTGAGTTTTCAATATAATTGGTCAATTGGCTCGGCTATGGCGGTGTATTGTCTAGGAGGATTGCAGTAGAAGTTTGGTCTGGGTCGAGGGAAATTTTGGCGGGTAGGAGGTGATGGATAGTGAGAAGGTTGGGAGTTATATTCTTGGTATACGGGTGCAGGTTGGGAATATCTAGGTGAGGTGGGTTGATACGTAGGAGGTGGAGGTGATTGGTAAGCAAGTGGTGGAATTTAGTAAGTGGGTAATGGTGTTTGGTAATTTAGGGTAGGCTGATATGTGAGTGGAGCTGAGGGATAGGTCTTGTATTTTATGGGGGGAGTTGTTATTTTGCACAGCCATTACAAAATTCACATCCCTTTTCTTTGACGAGCCACCAGACTGCAAGGCCTTGTTGGTAGCTTGCAATGCCTTGAGGTAGTGACCATACCGTTTTTGATGCCTTCTTCAATCCTTTCTCCCAATTTGATGATGTCGGAAAAATTTTGACCCTCAATTAACAATAGTCTCTCATAATACTCTGGATCTTGAGCACAAACGAAGAACCTGTTCATTTGCTCTTCCTCCAAGGCCGGTCTAACCTTAGCAGCTTCGGACCTCCAATGAGTAGCATACTCGCAAAAGGTCTCTATGGCCTTCTTCTTGATATTTTGGATATGGAACACATCTGGTGCGTTCTTAGCGTTGAACCTAAGCCGATCCATAAAATTAGACACCATGTTTACCCAATTGGTCCACTTCTTTGCATCCTGGCTAATATACCAAGATAAAGCATCACCACTAAAGATCCTCATGAATAACTTCATACAGATCTTCACATCCCTTCCGACCCCTACTAACTTGTCACAATACATTCTCAAGTGGACCCTATGGCCACCTGTGCCATCGAACATTTCGAATTTGTGAGGTTTGTACCCCTCCGGGAGCTTAGCATCTGGTTGAACACAAAGATCTTCGTAATTCAACCACTCAACACCTTTGTTACCTTCGAAACCATGGACCCAACTAGTCAAATTCTTGATCTCAGCGGCTAAATTCTGAATGAGCGAACTTTTGTCTTCTGCCTCGACCGGACTAGTGATAGGCTAACTGTAATGCGGCATAGTGTCCACAAAGATTGGAATGTTATGGTCTTTTGTGGTGTTTTCAGGAGGGTGCAGCGGAGTGTTATGAGTGGGTTGCACTGGAGGTTGTAGGATGTTTTGCGGTGGTGCGGGGTTCTGGGTTTTAACATCGTGCGTAAAAAAAGTGATTGACAGGCTTGCTAGGTTTCTAACTTGGTCCTATTCCTCTCGAAACCTCAACAAAGTCTGCTCCAGATGAGCAGCAGTTTCTTTTGTGATTACAACATTCTGAAAAGTTTCTTCGAGTTCCTTTCTTGCGCTCGTATCTCCCATCTTGCCTTTGTTCATGTTCCTGGTAGGACTTGGAGGAGGATGAGGTGGAGGACCCTTTGATCTTGTGGAGTATGCTGATGGTTCCAGAATGCACAAACTAACCTTGGGGAGGGGAATAAAAATAAAAGAAAAACAAAAAGGTAAAAAGTTAGTACGGGTTCTGATAAATAATATTGCAATATTTAAACACATTGTGCGAGAATATAAATTGCTTCCTAATTTGGGTGCCTCATTGTGCCCGAGTTAAGCCTAGTGACAAATAAAATTTGGAGAATTTATAATGGTAATTGCCTCATTTTATCGATGAAAACAAAACGAGTCTAAAACAACTCAATGATAAAGACGTTACTAATGCCCAGCGGCCTTATTACCTGAAGAAGAACAAAAATCCTCACTACTTGGTCCCAGAAGAACCTTCCGCAGATTCAGTATTCTTTCCTCCGTCGTATATCTGCATCAACTCACGCATCCCTAACAGTAGCTCGAGCCAGATGTTCGTCCGCCCTTCCTTAAGAATTCTGGAAGTCTTCAATCCTTTTAAAGAACTTCCCTTCCAACTCCACTAGACCTTACACCAGATACCCCAAACGGATGTTGGCGTTGACAGCCATATCCTTCCACTTGTTGATTATCTTCTTGTGGGCTTCCTGTATTTCCTGATGTTCGTTTTCACATTCTCTCATCCTCTTGCACAATTGATTGTAATTGACTTGTGTTTCATTTTTCCCGTCAGTAATCCTGTGACCGTGGACGAATCCTGGATGACCTAAACCAATGTGATCATCTTCCAACCAACCTGTGTAGTGCGGCACACACCCGACATGATACCTGCCTGGTTCAACAGAATCTTTCCCTAAGACGAGCTTGCAGTGCCATATATGTTGAGCGTGGCTCCTGTGCGGGCTATCATCATTTTGAAAGTCAGCCCTAAAATGACTCATTTTCTCTATGCTGGGTATGATTTGTTTCCTTCCGGCTTGTCTCATGACTCGGAGGGGACGTAAGGATGAGTTCCCCTCAGGCTAATGAGTATGAGGAACGGTGCGTCTCGAGAACGGATAATGAACTCCCCTGTTGGGAACCACTCGAACATCCACTGAATTTTCTCTTCTTTTAGATTCTCGAACAACTCTACCTATCCACTGGCTTCCTCTAGCTGAGCGAACATATTGGGCATGAAGTGCATTCGCTTTGGATGATGAAAAGTGACATGGTCCTCCCAATCCTTGCGTATGATTTCCTATCTGTAGTCACCTTTCTGAAGGTGTTCTATGAGCCATAGTTGAAATAACAAAGTACAACCCTCGAAATGTGGAGCCCCTTGTTGACACTTTCCCAAGGCTCGGTAGATTTCAGCGGGGATCATAGGTACTATGCTGAAGGACTACCCGTCGATCCCTTCCATCAAAGTCTTGGTAACCATGGCTTGTCTGGTGTGGATCCTAGCCTTCTTCATTGGGAAAATCACCATGCCCAAGAAGCAAAACATGAACACAAACACCTTTCTGTGAATATGCCCCAAAGAGGTAAGGGCGAATTCGTCCATGTAGGTGCAATAGGACTTACTGTGGCCATATCTCTTGTATAAGAACTCTAATGGTGTGTAAGAGTCCTTCAAGCAAGAAAGGTCGGGATTTTTCTTGAGTCCCATCATTTTAAGGAAACCTCTACTTTTGCGATTCTCCAGCATGAGCAAACTGGCGTTTCCCAAGGGTAGGCCCCCTATTTCTTCTAGAAAAGGGGTCATTTCCAAATCCATGAAATGGAACACTGATTGATCACCATACCAAAACAAAAGTGGCATCCTCAATGATTTTGTTGTTGGGTTGGATTTTTAGAAGTGAGGGCAAATTTTCTAAGTACTTACGGACGAGGGCTCGATCATTGCTATGAAGATCTTCCCACCAGCTCAGCGACCTTGGGTGGATGTTGGATACCATACCGAATCTGGGGACCTCGTGCCTCATTTTATGCAAAACAAAATGTTAGGCCCTTAACCCCACCAGACTCGACTGTTTAAATCAATCATTCGCAAAAGGCATTTAGTTCTCCAAATAAATGCATGCAAAGTGAAGGTGTCCGTTTGGGTTTTAGGAAACCCGATGGACTTTGGTTTAGGCTATCCTAATGAGTCATTATGCGGACAACATAACTGACTCGGCTAGGGTTGACCATGATGCATGAATAGTTCAATAGAGTAAGGTTTCTATTTTTGAAGTTCTACACAAGGTACCCTTGAGCGGACAACTCAAGAGGGAAAGGCGCGGAACCGTCGACTACATCGTTGATCGACTGGTTTTACCGCAAATATAATTTTGCCACATTTAGGGGGTTTATAATATTGGAAAGGCACAAACACTCATTGTAAGCGTTGCTATAGGATTTGTTTTGGCACGAGTGGAAGATGATGTTGAGAGATGCAATTACAATGATAAAACAAGTTACATGTATTTTCACTTTCATAAAATAAATGATTACAATAATAGCTCGAAATTACAAAAGTATTGAAATAGTAAAGTAGTAAAGAAAGCAGTTAAAGGAAAGAAAAGACATGAAGAGCCAAGTTAGTAGTTGTGATGAAATAATCAAGGACAAGAAATAAATGCGATTAAGTAAGCAGTAAAATCACAAAAGCAAGTAATGGTAAAAGCCTTAAAGAAAATCCCCAGCAGAGTCACCATGCTGTCGACACCCCCTATTTTCCCTCCCGAGGGAGAGGAATTGGGTTTTGCGACATTATGGCTGGAATGACACTTTTATCCCCTTTTTTGGAATTCGGGCTATGGAGTTTGAAGATTCTCTACCTAATGATTATAGTACATTAGGATAATTTTGAGAAAGGAAGAAGGATTCGAAGGAAAAATAGAGTTCGGGTAAGGGATTGAAATTATCTCGAGGAGAGGGTGTTAGGCACCCCTGAAGATCCACTAGTGTGGTTTTCGGCCTTTCTTAGATGTGACTTTAAGAAGCATAGAAATAGACAAGCAAAGTTTGCACATAAAGAATACGAGCAAGTTGACAATTTTGAAAGAAGGATAGCACGAATAAAAGGGAATTTTAGTTTAAAGAAAATTTTAAATAAAGGAAAAGAAAGTAAAGAGGGTCCTAGGTTTAACTATAATAGGAATCATTTGATTCAATATCCCGCACATATTCCCAAAGAGGGGTCGCCTTATGATATTAGCTCATCGTCATCATCTACATATTCTACCCTTCCCACCCTGTTAAGGTATTTAAGCGCATTTAGTGGTTTACTTATTGCATGCTAATACCCGTCCCGACCTATTAGTCCCGGGTATTTGGACTTCTAATCCTAAAAAGGGAAAAAAGGGATGAGCGCATATATGGAGTTTAAAGGTAATAATGCTAAGACGTCAATCAAAACAAATAACACATAAGGGGAGAAAACAAACATACAAAGGCTGCACATAAACCCCTTAAGCCATACAACAACTAGTTTAGCATGATTTGCAATTACTGATTGGTCTAAAGATTAAACTGATAGTGGATAGATTAGTTTAACACATAAAGTTGGATAATAAGCCTACTTTGAGCCCCTCGGGTCCGATTTGTTAGAACCTAAGGTATTTTAAAACCAGTAGTTTCAGAAAGCGATAATTTGAAGCAGGAAATTGAAATTTGCAAAAGTTCAGAAACGGCTAGCAAAATAGCCGAACTTCTTAAGTAAAATCACACACGAAGAAGTTTTTTTTTTGTCGAAAAGCATTGAAGTGCAAATTTAGGCAGAAGACCAAAGAGTTAGTTCTAGAATAAAATGCAGGTTTGGAAGTTTTAAAAGACTGTATAGATTCAAAATAGTGTAAAAGATAGATTTGGCTACATTTCAAAAAGACAACATTGGATAAATTTTATTGATAGTGTTTAACAAATTAAGTGAGTTTTAACCCTATAGGCATGATATCTACATATTGATTTGTTGCTGCTTTTAGAAAGTTTAAGGGACCTACTATTTGCCTAGCGTTTTCATGCAGTTCCTATAGACATGATCTTTATTATGCTTGCAATACAAAAAAATCCTATAGGCGTGATTTCTAGATGCAATGTTAAGATCCTATTGGCATGGTTCCTATATGATTAGCAATATTGAAATCCTATAGGCATGGTTTCTAAGTGATTTACAATATTGAAATCCTATAGACGTGATTTCTACCCAGTGATTGATGCAACAGTATAAACCCCTCTCATACATTTTTACTATATTCCTCCAGTTCTTTTACAAAGCTTGTTACAAAAGTGGAAGGAAAAGACTAAGAGAATAAATACATCAAAGCTAAAATAGACCCGAGGAAGCCCAAAGCAACCTTAATGTCCAACACATGTTTTTTACCAAATTCGGGCTCCAGATTCTGAGGCTTTCTCTTAGAGTGTTTCAAAGTTCCAAGGGCTTTCAGGAAGCCCAGGAAATGCTTACACCCTAAAGAATGATTAGAGTAGTGCAAGGTGTAGAATTACCAGCCCTTAGGAATCCAAGTTCAGAGGGAACTCTAGGGTCCCTAAGCACGGACTACCATAGAGGGGTAGGACTTAAAGAACTAAAAGTAAGTGTAAAAGTGAGGGAATTAGGGAAGACCAAAGAAAAGGGTGATCATATCTAGCCATGAATTGGACTGGCACACCCCTGACCCTTTACATGGCTTGAGAAAATAAGAGCAGACTTGGGAAAGTCAGACTTAGGCCTGTATGGTGATCGGGACAACACCAGACGTAATTGGAGTTAAGGGAATGAGACATATTTGAGTATAGGTTTAGAGCTACCTGGTTCTAAACTTGGGGTGGAAACGGAGTGTCACCCTAGTCTAAAACAATACTCACACACAAAGGGGTTAGGGAAAGGGGATTCTAATTTGGAGGATATCTAACATACTTTGGAGGGAAATTCACGTTGGGAAAACACACACCACGCTTAGAGGACGCTTCTACCTAGTTTTTCTTCTCTTCTCATTCTTTAATTTCATACTTTATTAGTTCTAGTGTTTTGAGTGCTACATGAATGTTGTAGTTTGAAGCTTGAATTGTTCTTATTATTTTATCATGTTAGTTTATTTATTCAATCTTGCGCTTAATTATTTGATTGCTTGATCACCAATTGAATACTATCTATGAATCTAGGATTGAACTCGGGAGAGAGAATTCTAGATTGCATATATGATTGAGTAGAGAAAGATCTTAACTCTTAGGGGGAGTGGATTTGCGGTTAGGATAGGAATATACCTAATCGCCTTGCTTGGTTATTATACGGGAATTATAATTATATTCTTGTTAATCCTAATTCTATAGGAATATAGGTGCTAGGTTAGCTTGAATAGGCGAGTTGTACTTCGGGGGGAGAGTACGAGCAACATTAACCTCGTCAATCAATAAACAAGATAAACTAATCAGACAATTTAAGTGGAAAACTCAACGGGATTGTTAGCTAACCCACAGCTCTAGAATATTCACTCACAATGAATTTGTTTTTATAATTTGCCAACTTGTTTTCTTTAATATCTTAGTTTACTACTTTAGGTTATCTTTAGTTAAATATCCATATGTTAGGATTTGCTTGAATAGATTAACTTTTTGGTTTAATTTAGTTTATAGTTAATCATAAGTCCCTGTGGGTACGATATCTGGATTTATAATCCTATATTACTTGTTGACCATGTACACTTGCGTGTGCGTTAAGGAGTAACAGGTTTTTGGCGCCATTGCCGGAGCCTTGGAAATTAACTATTTTACTAGATTAGATTTTTATTTTTTTTTAATCTATTTAGGTTTTAGTTTTAGTCTAATGTAGTTAGTATTTTATACATACATACATATATATATATATATATATGTATATATACTTATGTATATACATATATATCTTTGAACATTGTATAGTGGTGGAATAATAAGTATTCTTTTTTTTTATTGTTGTCCATATTGTAAAGGACCTCACTTGCAATACCGAGTTGCGTGCATCATCTTCATCTTGTACAATTTGTGATGGAAATTGGAATAGTTGTCCTAAGTGGTGTTATCCTACTCAAATACCTTCTTATGTTTATTCTAATAATTCTTGTGAGTTTGACAGAAGTGGCAAATGGGATGAGAACACGAGGTTCACATTCTTGATATGCACGGAAAATTATTAGAGGAATATGAAGGTTTCCATGAGAAAATTATGAATGAGATACAATAATTTCTAGAAGGAAGAGCTGAACTGGGACAAGAGATTGATAAATTTGGAAGTTCTATCCACGACTTAGAGGCTCAATTGAATACAAAAGTTGATGCTTGTAACTCCCAATAATTTAGTGATGAATGGTATAAAGCTGAAAAAAGATCTTCTATGTTAAATTGAGGAGCTAAAACGAGAATACTAACCAATAGACTATGCTTTTGTTGATGCTGCCAAGGTTGAAGAGTGCAACAATGAGGATGTCAAAAATAATGTAATTTTGGAGCTGGAGCGTATTGGACCTCATTCTAAACACTTTTCAACATTGTGTTTGGTTGGTGATATGGGAATTGATCCAGTCGAGCAGATAGAGGGGTCAATGGATGAGGAACAAAGTGTTTATATTCTGAAATTTGCCATATCAAGGAGGCAAAACAATATCCCTCACTTAAAGGCCAAGAAGTGCAAGATGTGATATTTATTGCTTGGTTCCTTTATTTTCACACGACCGCCTCATGAACGTGACAGAAAAATTGATGCCATATATGGGGCACAATTCATATCTTCTAAGTGGAAGGAAAAGTGGTGAAAGTGCGACGTTAAACCAAGCGCTTGTTGGGAGGCAACCCAATTCTATTTTTTTTCTTTTTTATTTTTTTTATGTTATATTTGTAGTGTTGTTTTTGTGTTTTGTAGGAGTAAGATAATGGAGTCAATGCCAATAGCCGAGTGCAAAAGCGAGCAGGCAGTTGAAGCTGAGGGTGAGGTACTCGCACAAGGATCATACTTGGTAGATGTTTGAGTATCCCGTCAGTTGCTAATTCTTCGGCCTTTGGCCTACCAGGGAGTCACTTTTACCCTCTTATTAGTTATAATGTGCATTGAGGATATTGCAAAATTTGAAGTGTGGGGTGAGGAGATTGTTTGAGCTACTTTCTATGCTATTTTAGTTGTGTTAGTTTAATTGAATAATTTCTTTAGAAAAAATGGAAAAAGAAAAAAATTAGACTTTTTCCGATGATGGATCTCCTAGACAGTTTTTTGAGGGATTTAAGTCTAAAGAAAAAGGACAAAAATATTTTCTTTGTAGGTGGTGTAGTAATTCCCCCTTGATTTTTCTTTGTGCCGCGGTTCTTTTCCAAGGGTTTTGTTTGAAATGAGTGTAGGTAGTTTTTTTGGGAGAGAAATAATGGTGATGTGCATTGAATTGAAGCAATATCTCTTGAATTGTTTTGCCTTGAGAATATTGAGTACATTGGTTGTGACGCTTAGGCTTAGTTTTGACTCTTGTAGAAGTACCTCAAATTGTATTATTTTAACTTTGCTTAACTTCTTTGACTAGAGTGTCTATGAATCCAATCCTGAGTGAGTTATGTGCCATGTGTGTGTAAGGTTTTGTGTTATTCAGTACATTGCGTTTGATGTCTAGAACTTGTCCTGTATGTTTGTAACGAGAAATAGTAGACTTGTTCAGTCTTGGAAATGACATAAGCATTTCTTTGTTGAGCCAGATATGTATATGTTACCCGCCTAATTGTTATGTATCGTAGTTAACCTCTTTGAGCCTATAATCTTTTTTCTTTGGCAACCACACTACAAGCCTTACCCATTTGTTTGAATTAACAATCTGTTTAAACATTTTCACCTCTCATGAGCACTTGAATTGTTATGAACTTTGTAAAAATTAAAGTGTGGGGTAGCTGGTTTGGCTTTTGAGTGGAACTAATTGAATAAGGAGAAAGGTGCACTATTTTGGAAAAGTAATAGCCACTTGAATTGAAAAAAAATAATTGGATTGTTGTGGAAAAAAAATTCTTGATAAGTAGTGGGTCTTGATGTAAGTGTACTTAAAGAAGAATGGGGTAATTTACATTGATGTGAAGGGGGAATTTTGGTTTTACATAAGTATGAGGTTTAAATATTAAAATGTATGTATTAAAGTGCTTAGGGAGGTGTAGTCACTCTTATATCTAAATGTATCTTACATGTCCCGTAGCCTACATTATAACCAAATAAAGTCCTAATTGATCCTAGATTGAATGAGCTCGATTAGTGAAGTAGTACACTATGGGCAAGCTTATGGTGCATCTTTTGTGGCATATGAATGTTATTTCTGAAAGTGAGTGAATTTTTTCAATCTTGAGTTCCTAAGTGTTCTTACATTTTATTGTGTGGAACTACTCTCTTTTGTTGTCTGAGGGCACTTGATTCATGAAGGAAAGGTAATGTAAGTGACCGCTATGTTAGAGAAAGTGGGTGACTTGTGAATAATGCATGGTAATTGTGAGTCAAATCTTGAGGTGAAGATGTTACGCTTTTGTGCTTAGTCTATTGTAAATACTCTTGGTGTGATGAATTAGAAGAATTATTTAAAAAGGTTGTATCGATAAAAAGAATAGTTTGACTTCTCGAGGACGAGCAATGATTGAAGTGTGGGGTGTTGATGATGGGCTATAATTATGTATTTTAGTCGCTTATTACACTCAAATTTACTGCACTGTGATTAACTTTGGCTTTAATCGCTAGTGTCTTGCACTAACCATGTGTTTTATGCCATGTAGGAGTGATTCCGAGCTATATAGATGTAATGGAATGAATTCAAGTAATTTGGAGCTTTGAAGTCTGAGTAAAAACTCAAGGAATTAAGTTGGGATCGTGTTTGGGGGTCAACGGATGATAGTTAGAGCGAAAGAAGAATCGAGTAGGCATATTATGCAATGTCTAGTAAAATGGATATAACTTTCTGCTAAGAATTCCATTTGGTCTTCACAATATATGGTTGGAAAGCTAACTTCAAGGGATACAACTTTCATGTTTTATATTTGTTCGAGTTCCAAACACAACGGGGTGGAATATGCGAGATTTGAGCCAAAACAAATGAAACCGGGCAATGTGCGAATTTGGGCGCCACAGGCGGCGCCCAGCCCTACCTGTGGTGCCAAAAACAGTAGCTAAATATATTGGGGCGCCGTGGAGGGCTCTCGGCACCGGGCTAGGCACCGGTGATGAAAATTTTGTCCTATTTTTCCCTGGACACGGTTTATTCGCCCCTAGACCTACCCAACTTGAATAAAAGGGATCCTTTACCTAATTTGGAGGATATCTAACATACGTTGGAGGAAAATTCACATGGGGGAAACACATAAAACTCTTGAAGGAGGCTTTTACCTAGTTTTTCTTCTCTTCTCTTTCTTTAATTTCATAGTTTATTAGTTCTACAATTTTGGGTGCTACAAGAATGTTGTAGTTTGAGGGTTGAATTGTTCTTATTATTTTATCATATTGGTTTATTTATTCAATATTGCATTTAATTATTTGATTTCTTGATCACCAATTAAATATTGTCTATGAATCTAGGATTGAACTCAGGTGAGAGAACTCTAGATTGCATATAAGATTGAGTAGAGCAAGATCTTAACTCTTAGGGGGAGCGGATTTGCGGTTAGGATAGGAATATACCTAATCGCCTTGCTTGGATATTATACGGGGATTATAAATATGTTCTTGTTAATCCTAATTCCATAGGAATATAGGCATTAGGTTAGCTTGAATAGGCGATTTGTACTTCGGGAGAAGGCTACAAGCAATATTAACCCTGTCAATCAATAAACCAGATAAACTAATTAGACAATTTAAGTGGAAAACTCAACAGGATTTTTAGCTAACACATAGCTCTAGAATATTCACTCACATTGAATTTGTCTCTATAATTCGCCAACTTGTTTTCTTAAATCTCTTAGTTTACTACTCTAGATTATCTTTAGTTAAATATTCATACATTAGGATTTGCGTGAATAGATTAATTATTTGGTTTAATTTAGTTGATAGTTAATCAAAGTCCCTGTGGGTACGATATCTGGACTTACAATCCTATAGTTCTTGTCGACCACGTATACTTGTGTGTGCGTTAGGGAGCAATAATTATAGAAGCTGCTACTTTATTCTGGGATTGTGAGAGGACTTTATTCTACTTCGGGGACATTGAAATGACATCCTTTCTAGAAGAAATAGGAGGATTGGCCGGTATATATGGGAAACTCCGGTTTTGTTAATGCCTGAGAACCGCAAGGGAAGGGGCTTCCTCAAAATGATGGGTTTGAAGAAGAATCCAGAACTGACATGTTTGAAAGAATCCTACATCCCTTTTGACTATTTGTATGAGAGGTACGATCATAACAAATCCTACCGTACCTATCCTGATGAGTTTGCAATCATATCATTAGGGCATATTCACCGAAGGGTCTCTGTATTCATGTTTTGTTTCCTGGGGTTGATCGTGTTTCCAATGAAGAAAGCAAGAATTCACACCAGGCTGGCTATGGTAACTAGGACCTTAATGGAGGGAACTGGTGGACGACCATTCAGAATTGTGCCCATGATCATTGCAGAAAAATACCGAGCCTTGGAGAAGTGTCACCAAGGAGCCAAACACTTCGAAGGCTACAATTTGCTACTTCAGCTCTAGTTCATAGAGCATCTCCAAAGGGGTGAATACCGATGAGGGATTCAGCAAAGGGACTGGGATGATCATATCACTTTCCATCATCCGAGGCAAATGAATTACATACCCAATATGTTTGCTCAAGCAGAATATGCCAAAGGATGGTAGAGCTATTTGATAATCTAACTGAGGGGCAGGTACAATGGATGTTCGAGTGGTTCCCTACCGAGTAATTCATCGCCCGATCTAGGGATGCACCATTTCTGATATTAATTGGTCTGAGAGGAACATATCCTTATGTCCTTTTTTGGGTTATGAGGAAAGCTGGTAAGAAGCAGGTTGTACCCAAGGTCGACAAGATGAGTCATTTTTGGACCGGCTTCCAGGATGATGATAGTCCTTACAAGTACCAAACTCGGCACAAGTGGCACTGCAAGATCGTCATGGGGAGGGATACCATCGAACCCGATAGATACCACGCTGGTTGCGCTCCCTACTATTCAGGCTGTTTGGAGGATAATCATAATGATCTGGGCCAACCTGGGTTTGTTCGAGGTCACAAAATTTTAGATTAGAAAGTTGAGGCACAGGTCAAATACAACCAATTGCACAAAAGGATCTGTGAATGCAAGAGTGAACACCGCAAGATACAAGAGGCCAACCAGAAACTAATTGAGGAACGGAAGGACATGGCTGTCAGTGTCAACAAGCGATTGGGATACTTAGAGCGAGGCATAGTGGAATTGGAAAGGAAGTTTCTCAACAGGGTCGAAGACTGCCAAAATGCAGAAGGAAACTAAGGCAGACATCAAACCAGAGCTTACCTATTGCTGGGACTTCGCGAGTTGGGAAAGCTATTTGACGGAGCCAAGGATGTAGAATTTGGGGAAGGCCCTTCTGGGACCAAATAGATAGGAGTTTGTCTTTTCGCTTTATAAAATGTAATAAGGCCAATGGCCATTAGTGACATTTATTTCCTATCTATTTAGAGTCGATTTGGGATTCGTCTTATTTTTTCATCAATAATTAGCATTATATGTTCTCCAAATTAATTTGTCGCTAGGCCTACCTCGGGAACAAAGAGGTTCCCCAGATTAGGACACATTTAACATTCTGCACTATGTGTTTAAATATCACAACGCTATTTATGATCATTACTAACTTGGTACCTTTTGTTTTACTTTTTATTTATTATTCCCCCTCCCTAAAGGCTAGTTCGTGGACTGTAGCAACATCATCTTATCTAGGGGCCCTCCACCCACTCCTCATCTTAATCCTGTCAAAAACAAGAACAAAGGGAAGATGGAAGATTTGAACAACTCCATAAAGGAGAACTCAACTGAACGAGTATAGGTCACTCATGGTCATGGTACTCAGGTTTCCAAAGAAAATGCATCCCAACTCGAACAAAAGCTGATAAAATTCCAAGAAGAACTTGATTAGGTTCGGAATCTGGCAAATGTATCATTTTCCTTCACCACTCCAAATAGAAATTTCCCAAACGCTCATATCCCTACAGCTCCACAGAATATCCCAAAGCAATAAAACCATATTGCTCCTCACCGCCACTGCAACACCTGCCATACCTCAAACAACACCCTGCTGCTCATCCCAGAACTCCAAAACTCCACAAATGACCACTTCCACACCTACCATAATACCCCCATCTACGTGGAGAATATGCCACAGTCTACACAACCCAACTCAAGAACACCTGAGTCTGATGATAAAGACCTGCTCATCAGGAACCTGACTAAAGAACTTAAGAAATTGACTAGCCAAATTCAAGGCGTTGAAAAAAGGGAATTGAACGACTGAACTAAGAAGATATTTACATACAGCCCGATGTCGAACTGCATGAGAGGTACAAACCTCCTACGTTTGAGATGTTTGATGGTTCAGGGAGTCCAAGGGTCCATTTGAGAACATACTGTGACAAGCTAGTTGGAGTAGGGAAAGACGAGAGAATCTGCATGAAGCTTTTCATGAGGAGCTTGAAAAGGAGATGCTTTGACTTTGTACATTAGCCAAGATCCGAAGAAGTGGTAAAAATGGGTAGGCATGGCGTCTGAATTTATAAACAGGTTCAGGTTCAATACAGAGAATGCACCAGATGTGTTGTACATTCAGAATCTAAAGAAGAAGTCTACAAAAACATTTCGTGAGTATGCTACTCGTTGGAGGTCCAAAGCTCCTAAGGTCAAACCTGCCTTAGAGGAGGAACAAATGAACAAATTCTTTGTCTGGGCTCAAGACCCGCAGTATTATGAAAGGCTAATGATGATTGAGAGCCACAAATTTTCTGACATTATCAAGCTGGGTGAAAGGATCAAAGAGGGCATCAAAAGCGATTTGGTTACCAACTTCGAGGCCTTGCAAGCTACAAATAAGGCCTTACAGTTAGGTGGTGTGTCCAAGAAAATGGGCGTAGAAGCTGTAATGGTTGCACAGGGAACCAAATGCCTATCAAATACCAAAATCTACCTAATGCCTCCACTCACATATCAGCCTACTTTGAACTACCAAGCACCATCACCCTCCTACCAAACCCCACCACCCACTTATCAATCACCTCCACCTCTCACATATCAACCTACTTTACCCAGATATTCCAAACCCGCACATGTTTACCAAGCCTACAATGCTCAACCATCCCACTATTAGCCTCCTACACGCCAAAACTTACCTAGACCTCGACCAAATTTTGATCACAGACCTCTGAAACAATACACAGCCATTGCTGAACCTATTGACCAGTTGTACGAGAGACTTAAAACTGCTGGTTAAGTCACCCCCATCCTTGTTGCAACTCCTGAGAACCCTTCTTAGTGGGTTAATCCGAACAAATCCTGTGCATACCATTCTGGCATAAAGGGACACACCATCGACGAATATCATTCTCTGAAAGACAAGATCCAGACTTTAATTGCTAACAAGATTATTGTGGCAAAGGAACCTACTCCAAATGTCTACAATAATCCTCTGCCAGACCACACGGGTGGGGGCATTTACATGATTGAAATAGAGGATGATTGGGATACTGGGGGATTAATCAGATTAATCACAGAAGGTGATGACCAAAAAAAGCCAATGGTTACTCTTAATCCAATCGTGATCTAGATTCAGCCCTCTGGGGACGGTGAGGTAAATATATCCATACCACTTGAGTTTGAAGGAACGTCATTTGAAAAGACACCATCGCCAATTGAGGTGAAATTCGTGTCTCCAGCAAATGCACCCACACCATTTGAAGTTGCAGTTTTACCATCCAGCGCACGTGCTTCGTTTGGAGTAAAGATAGCCATGCCGATCCCAGTTGTGATGTCGACCATAACACCATTCCATACAAAGGCTATATCATGGGAATATACAGCCAAACAAGGAGGAAAGGAAAGGTTAGGCTCGAATAAACTATTGCAACACAGGGTATGAAACGAACGGGTAGAGTTTATACCCCTAAACACTTAGCTGGGTCAAGCAAGTAGGCCTCCAACAGGACACCCCTCATTGAGATAGGTCCAGACGATCCTTGGATAAAGATACAGGCCAAGTAATACTTGGTCATCGACCAGTTGAACAAAATATCGGCATAAATCTCCATACTTGTTTTGCTACAAATTTTCAAGGCACACAAGAATGCTTTGTTGAGGGTGTTGAGTGAAGAATACGTGCCAAGCGACATCACTGGCGAGGAAATGTCTAACATTGTAGGACAAGTATTGGAAAGTCATAAAATTACTTTTCATGAGGATGAGCTGACACCTGAAGGGTTGGCTCATAATAAGGCACTGCACATCACCGTGCAATGCGAAGACTGTTTTATCACCAGAATGCTAATCGATGAAGGGTCCAGTCTTAACATTTGCTTGTCGGTAACACTCAAGAAGTTGGGTAAGGGAATACATGAGATAAAGGATAGAGCTATCAATGTGAAAGCTTTCGACGGCTCCCAAAGGTCCACCATTGGGGAGATTAGTCTGTGTTTCCAAATGGGGCCAAATTTGTTTGCTGTTGATTTCCAAGTGATAGACATGCCAACATCTTACTATCTGTTGCTAGGACGGCCATGGATTCATATTGTTGGGGCCGTAGCATCAACATTGTATCATGTGGTAAAGTTAAAATGGAATCACCAGGAGGTGATCATCCTCGGCGACGGTAGCAAGCCTATATACAGTCGCCAGACCATTTCGTCAATCGAATGAAGAAGGAAGATGGGTGGAGAGACTTACCATCCCATTGAACGGGTAAATGCTATGGACAAAGACAAATGATCGGATAAAAAGATTGAGAGTATATTGAGTTGGAGTGGATACAAACCTGGCAAGGGGATCAGAAAGAACCTCCATGAATCACTAAGACCATAATACTCAAGAAACATGGCACCACTTTCGGTCTAGGATATGGGTACACATGGGAAAAAATTCAACAACTGGTCGCCACCATGACGCGGTCCTTACTATCCGCTGGAGCAGCCAATACCACATTTGGAGTAGGCTTTCCAATCGACCGATATTATTTATGGGTGGGATGAGGAGGAAGCACTAGCAGCGGTAAAGAACTTGTTCTTAGAAGACAATGACATGGACTGATGTGTTATTCTCGAGGAGGATGGGGAGGAAGGCCTTTCCATACAAGATGTAAGAAGAGGAGCACGACTTATAAATAGAACATCAGGACAACCAGAGCCCTACGAGCCTCGGGGTAGCAAGGCTAAAACAAGCATCATGTAGTATTTTATTTACTAAATGATTTTCTTTTGCATTTTAACTCCCGAAGTAAGAGCTCCAATGTTCCAAAACAATTATGCAATTTGTCAAAGTATTTCAACTTTTCTTATGATTCTACACTCATTATAATTTTCTCTCATCACTTTACTTATACAACATTACTATTACTTATCTTGATGAACCAATGACTATGACATGCAACAAGACAACACAACAAACAAAGAAGTTGTTAAAGAAGTTGAGAATTTTAATAACAGACCTAAGTCCAACCTGGACGAGACAGAAGTTGTTAACTTGGGAGACGTAGAAAACATCAAAGAAACACGAAGCAACATTCACTTATCACCTTCAGAAAAGAAGGAATACACAAAATTTCTAAGGAAATATGAGGACATATTTCCTTGGTCGTACGATGACATGACTGGTTGAAGTACATCTATTGTGGCTCAAAAATTACCAACCAATCTGACATATTCGCCGGTAAAGCAAAAGATAAGAAAATTCAAGCCTGATATGAGTCTGAAAATCAAGGAAGAAATCACCAAGCAGGTCAAAGCTAAGGTTCACAGGGTAGTAGAATACCCGACATGGTTAGCCAATATCGTGCCAATACCAAAGAAGCACATAAAGGTCAAAGTCTGTGTCGACTACCGGGATCTCAACAGGGCCAGTCCGAAAGACAACTTCCCTTTGCCAAACATACACATCCTGATCGATAATTGTGCCAAGCATGAGTTGCAATCATTTGTAGATTGTTTCGTTGGTTATCATCAGATCTGGATGGATAAAAAAGATGCTTAGAAAACAACTTTTATTATACCATAGGGAATGTACAGTTAAAAGATGATACTGTTTGGGTTAAAGAATGCACGGGCCACCTACATGAGGGCCATGACCACCATTTTCCATGATATGATACACAAAAATATTGAGGTATATGTGTTGATGATGTCATCATCAAGTCCAAGAAAGCCACCGATCACATGAAAGATTTGAGGAAGTTCTTCCATAGACTATGAAGGTACAACCTAAAATTAAGTCCCACAAAGTGTGCATTTGGGGTCCTCGATGGAAACTTACTTTGGTTTATTGTGAGTCGCCGAGGAATAGAACTCCATCCATCAAAAGTCAAAGCTATTCAAGAATTGTCACTACCAAATACCAAGAAGGATATGAGCACGGGGGGTGGGGGGAATGAAAGTTTTATTTAATTGTGACTGAAACCATAAGACTGCCTACGTATCCCCTCTTAAACAGGAATCAGGTCAGGCGTAGTTCAAATTACATCATAAAGAAATCATAAATGTCTACACATAGTATCGCTTTACTGCATTAGAATTGGTCGGCTTTTGCCAGACTTCTCCATCCATTTCTGCAATAGGGCTCCTCCGGTTAGAACCCGATGAACCATGTATGGAACTTGCCAGTTGGAAAAGAATTTCCCTTTGGCTTCATCTTGATGTGGAAAAATCTTCTTTAACACCAGTTGCACCGGTGTAAACTATCTTTGCTTGACTCTTTTTTTGAAGGCTCTGGACATTCCATTCTTATACAATTGACCATGGCAAACTGCATTCATTTTTTCCCATCTATAAGAGCCAACTACTCGTAGTGACTTTTCACCCATTTTGCATCGTCGAGTTCTGCTTCCTATATGATCCTCATGGAGGGAATTTCCACCAATGATTGCCTCTATATAAACCAACATATTGGGAGTTTCCCTGGTTGACGTGCAAATTGTGGTACGGTATCCCAATAAAGCAAATGATAGATTCTCATGCCACTTCTTATGATTCTCTATCATCTTCCTTAGTATCTTATTGATATTCTTATTGGCCGCTGCTACAGCTCCATTTATCTAAGGCTTATAGGTTTTAGAATTCTTGTATTTGATCTTGAATGTTTCAGACATTCCTTCTATCAGGTCGCTAATGAGATTAGAACAATATGAGCAATGATTGACTATATGATGCCGAAACAGTAACGATCCAGTCGCGGACAAAGTCTGCCACGACTTTCTTAGTCGCTGCCTTGTATGATGCTGCTTCAATCCGTTTAGTAAAATAATCAATTGCCACTAGAATGAACCTATGCCCATTTGATACGACAAGCTCAATAGGTCTGATAACATCCATTCCCATGGTGAGATTGTTGCATTAAGCTCGCTTGGAGATACCTTTATCATGTATGTATGTATCTGACACTGGTGGCACTTTCAAAGATACTGGATGCAGTCCATTTCCATAATCATCCAAAAATATCGTGCTCGGAGTATTTTCTTGGCTATAACAAAGTTTTTCATATGTGGACCGCAGGTTCCCGCATGAATTTCCTCCAATAGCTTGGATGCTTCCTTTGCCTCTACCCACCATAATAATCCCAAATCTTTAGTTCTCCTATGCAGGATTCCTCCGCTATGAATGAAATTGCTAGATAGCCTTCGAAGTGTGCACTTCTAAGTACCGTTTGCAAGTTCTGGATATTCTCATGTCGTCAAATACTCCTTGATGTCATAGAATTGTGGTTTTCCGTCTGCTTCCTCCTCGACATGAGCAAAATAAGCTGGTTGGTCATGAAGGTTTACCAGAATAAGATCTGCTAAGATGATCTGCCAGCGCTTGTCCTTTGATTGCCTTATGAATTATGTAAACAATTTCGAATTCACGTAGTAGGATTTGCCATTTGGCTAGCTTGCCAGTAGGCATGGGCTTCTGAAAGATATACTTCAGCAGATCCATTCTTGATATGAGGTAACTAGTATAGGCACAGAAATAATTCCTCAGCTTCTGAGCAACCCAAGTCAAAGAATAACATGTGTGTTCTAACAGAGAATACCAGGCCTCGTACAGGGTGAGCTTCTTGCTAAGATAGTAGAGGGCCTATTCCTTCCTCCCCATTTCATCATGTTGCCCTTGAATATAACTGAATGCTCTAATACCGTAAGGTTGAGTGATAGGGGTCTGCTTGGTTCAGGCAGAACCAAAACTGGTGTGTTGACAGGTATTCCTTGATTCTGTCAAAGGTTTTCTGACAATCATCAGTCCATTTGGTAGCGGCGTCCTTCTTCAACATCATAAAGATCGGCTCACAGATGATAGTGGACTAAGCTATGAACTTGCTGATGTAGTTGAGTCTCCCCAGGAAACTCATCACGTCCTTCTTGTTCATCGGCGGTGGCAATTATTGAATGGCTTTAACCTTTGTTGGATCCAATTCTATTCCTCGTCGACTTATAATGAACCCAAGTTGTTTCTCGACAGGAACCTCGAATGGACATTTCGTGGGATTTAGATTCAAGTTGTACCTTCTCAGTCTGTTAAATATTTTCCTCGAATATTCCATATGGTCAGTGGCTTTCTTGAATTTGATGATAACATCGTCTACATACACTTCGATCTCCTTATGTATCATATCATGAAAAATGGTAGTCATGGCCCTCATGTAGGTGGCCCCAACATTCTTTAACCCGAAAGACATCATCTTGTAACAATACATCCCCCACGGTATTATGAAAGCAATTTTCTCAGCATCTTCTTCATCCTTCCATATTTGATGATACCCAGCAAAACAATCGATGAATGACTGTAATTCATGCTTGGCGCGGTTGTCAATTAGAATGTGTATGTTTGGCAGGGGATGTTTTTTTTTTTTGGACTGGCCCGATTGTGATCCTGGTAGTCGACACAGACTCTAGCCTTCCCGTCCTTCTTCAGTACTGGAACAATTTTGGCTAACCATGTTGGATACTCTACTACCCTTAGAACCTTGGCTTTGACTTGCTTGGTGACTTCTTCCTTGATTTTCAGACTCATGTCAGTTTTGAACTTCCTGAGCTTATGCTTTACCGGCGGACATGTCGGATCGGTCAGTAGTTTGTGAACAACGATTGATGTACTGAGACCAGTCATATTATCATACAACTAGGCGAAAATGTCCTCATATTCCCTTAGAAATTCTGTACACTCTTTCTTTTCTGATGGTAACAAATGAACACTGATGTGCATTTCTTTGACATTATCTGTATCTCCCAAGTTAACAACCTCAGTCTCATCTGTCGACGCCCCCTTTTTCCATGACTCAAAACCGGGTGTACGACATTTGGAAAGACAACTCTATTCCCTTTCGAGAATTCGGTTTAGAAGTTGAAGAGTCGCCAACTAATGATTATAGTGCATTAGGAAACTTTTAAGAATGGTTTGAGATGAAGAAACCATAGATTAGGATAAAGGCTAGAAATTATCTCGAGGGGAAGGTGTTAGGCACCCCTTGACATCCACTAGTGTGGTTCCCGGCCATGCTACAATTGTGACTTTGAATAGAAAGTAAGCAAGTAGAAGTTGCAAGTAGGGTTTTCACATAATATTGAAAGCAAGTAGAATGTTTGGAGAAAGCAAAAGAAGTAGTAATTTTAAAGAGATAATTTGAACAAAAGATAAACATGTAAAGGGAAAAGGGGGTCCTAGGTTTGTAAACAATATGGATCACATCAATACAATACTCGACGTACACTCCTCAAAATAGGGGTCTCACGTGTTATTAGCGCACCGGTCATCATATCCATATTCTATCCTTCACACTTCGTTAAGATATTAAAATGCGGAAAAGTATCGTTACTTATTGCATTCTAGTATCCGTCCCAATCTTATCAGTCTTGGAGGCATTTGGGACTACTAATCCTAAAGGGGAAGGAAGTTTGGGTCTTTTGAGAGTTCTCAAAGAATAAAATTCTAAGGTGGCATTCAAAACATATAATGCAAGTACTGGAAAGCAAGTAAAAAAATATGGCTCCAACAAGCCTACTTAAATTAAGAAAACAACAAATAGTTTAGCATGTCTTGCACATACTGGTTCAGTCTAGATTAAATTAAGGCGTTATGCGGATTGGTTCAGCACATATCTTTAGACAAGAAGTCTGCATTAGATATGCTTAGATGCAGTTGTCAAAGACTGATCAAATTGATTGATTTACCTAACCTTATGCCTATATGTGCAACAGACCTATAGACATGGTATCTACTGGTTTTAGAGACAAAAAGGGTAAATTCATAACAGAAAAAGAACAGTCAATTTTAACATAATAAATACAAATTTTGTAGTTGATGTTACTGAAATGAATGAGACGATTCAGAATCGATATTTCTTATAGGCATGCTTTCTAGGCGTTTACTGATTTTAGACACCTCTTACAGATGTTAGCAAGAATACAGGAATCCTATGAGCATGTTATCTATAGTGCAACTTGTTATTGTTATTAAACCTATAGACTGTTGCCTAATGACATATGTATATGCAGAAATGCAGAAGCTTAGATGCAAGATTTCTACATGCAGATGCATAAACCTATAGGCAGAATCTCTATATGCAGAAGTGCAGAAAACTTATAGGCATGATCTCTATATACATAAGTGCAGAAAACTTACAGGGATGATTTCTATACGCAGACGTGTAGAAAACTTATAGGCATGTTTTCTATTTGCAGAAATGCAGAAAACTTAAAGGCAGGATTTCTATATGTGAGAGTGCAGAAATTCAGAAACAAACCCTATGGGCAGGATATCTACCCTTATGCATACATAAAGTAAACCCCATCCTTTTATTTACTAAAGCCCCATAAGTTATTATAAATTATTACAGACCAATTGAATTATTCTGGAAATAAAATTACACCAGAAATTATAGGTACATCCAAACAGCCTAATGCAGACTTAATATCTAGCAATATGAGATGAACCAAACTTCTGGGATCAAGATTTCCAAGGCCTTGTTTTATCTAGGGTGTGTCAAAGTTCCAATGAATTTCAGAACTCCAGATGATGCTTACCCAAATATCATCAAAGAACTGAATTAAAATGCAGTGTAGAAGGGCCAGCCTTCAAGTATCCAAGTTCAGAGGGAGCTCATGGGTCCCAAGGCAAGGCTCACAATAGGGGGCCAGAACTTAGATTCTAAGAAGAAGTGTAAGTGCAATAGAGTGAATTAGGGGATGCCAAGGCAGGCTAGTGGTCATACCCAGCAACATGGAGTACTTGCACACCCCTGACCAAGCCTATTGGCCAAACATTAAAGAGTAAGGACAAAGCTTTAACTCAACACACATAGTAAGGGAATGGGGATGGGAAATTGAAAGAATCCAGTCCATATCCATGGACAATAACTTCAAATATATTGCCATGTTTTTTAACCATAGCTCAAAACACATAAGGGGATATAGGAATGCGATTCATTACAAGAAGTGAGCAAGATATAAGCATATTGCAAAAAGATTAAATACTTCAGAAATTAAAGTAAACATGGACATAAGAACTGGTAAGTAAACACATTGGAGGTGGGGGTGGAATTAGAACTAGGACATACCAGTTACAGAAACCAAAGAATGCAGAAATCTTGTAATAGGCCACAATAAAAATAGCAAGAGTATACTTATGTGTGTGAGTGTGAGTTCAAAAAAAGACTCGAGTGTCGGTTATGTGTTTGTGTTAATAAAAGGAGAAGGTATTTATAGCTTTTGGAAATGAGTGAAAAAGAGGAAATAGATTGCAAGCATGGAAGCAATCCCATTCAGAATCAATTATACAAGTACTCCCATTAATTAAGGGGAACTTGCTTAACGGGCAATGACATACTCAAATAAGGAAAGCAATCAATTAAAAAGTAGGTTGACAATTGTCATGAAAGAAGTAGTAAAATAACAAGTAGGCAACCGAGTCTAGGTGCACACGAATTGAAATTTGGAAAGGATTCAGTAAGGAAAATAGGAAAAAGAATCAATTAAACCTAATAGGCAAGTGAAATTAGAATTTCATCAAGGAAAGGCTTGAAATCGGTCATAAGTTTGAAAAGCCGTCAAAGAAGGAGTTTTTACATATAAATAGGGTGCATAAACATCAAGCATGCTAGGCTGAATTAAGAAAAAGAAAAAGTGTCCAAATCAGTGAGTAGTGGACTATAGGAGTATTGTAGTCATCTCAAAGAGGAAGGAATAGCATACAAAAGGTCAAGTAAAAGGTCTTATAGAGTTTACCAAAAAGTTAAAACCATGCGGGGAAACAAAATTTGAAACAAAGGTAGCAGTAGGTGAAACAACTTCAAGAACTCAAATAAGCCCAAGGAATTAGGGTTTTGAAATATAAACAAGTTCAGAGATGAGAAGCAAATAAATCACGTAATAAGTTGCCTCAGAAACTCGAATAAAACCCCAAATTCTAGGGCTTTTTAACGTTAATTAAGTCTAGGGACGAAAACAAGAACCAGAAACAACAATGAAATAATTTCGGAAATCACAAAGGGACCGTGACCTTCAACATGTATTTCCCAGTAAAGAATATTTCATGAAAAACATAATAAAAGAATAATCATGCAAGATACAGTAGGGGAAATCATAAGAACAAGGTAGAAGAAAACACAGTAGAAGAAAAAACATGAGGATCACAGTAGAAGAAACATAATAGGAGAGACACATAAGAATCACAGTAGAGCATGTAAAAAAACTCAAAGAAACCTTAAATCAGAGAAGGTGAAAGGTCTGAAAGCACAGTTTTGAAACAAACTTTGAGAAAACATTTTGAAACCTTAAAATAAACATAGATCTATAACAGATCTAAAGAAATTAGGAGAACCTCAAAAGGCTAGGGATTCAGCAAAACCCTAGGAACGAGAGAGGCCTGGAAAAGTTACGATCTAAACCGGAGAAGTTGGACTCAGGCTCGAATGACCATGGTACGCCGGAGTAAAGCCGGAGACGACCATGGAACCCTTGAATCGAAGGAAGCCTGGGTACGGATCTTCAAAAACAGGCCTTGAATCTTTAGAAAACTGATGTATAAGAGCACCAGGGAATGGGTTTAGGATTCTCAAGGCTTTGGTGGCCATGGATTTCGGTGGATCTCCGGTCAGAAACAGCAAGAGGCGGTTAGGGTTTGAAAACCCTCGAGAGAGTTTGAGAGAAGAGAGTGTTTAAAGGTGGCTGATAGAAGAGAAATGAGGGAATTAGGGTGGTCATTGGGTTTAATTAAGGAAGGGAGAATTGGGGCCGTTGATCTGAAAGATAACCGGTTTAGATAAAAAGGCTTTGGATCAGGTGATTTAAACGGTTAGCAGGTGGGTCGGACTGGTCCATAATTGGGCGTGGAGTTGGGTCAACTAAGGGGTTTGATTTGGAAATAATTGAAATGCAAATGTGCTATACGTTAAATAGCCAATTTTCCCCTTTTAATTTAATTAAAATAGTTAAAATAATTTATAAAATAAATTAAAAGCAATGAATTGATTAATAATATATAAATGTTAATTTAAAAATACTGGGAGTAATTTTGTATTTTAAGGTGCTATTAATCGCAATATAGGTTATAACTGTAATTACATGCAATTTAGCTTTAAAAATACCAAACAAATTTGTAAAACTATATAAAACATTACCTTAATTATAGTTTAAATATGAGAATAAAATAATTTATTCACCAAAATGATAATTTTATGAATAATTATTGCATTTTGTCGTGTCAAAATAGGCAATAAATTGGTTTTAAAGGTCCTTACAATTTTGGAAAATTAACAAAACACTTGGGTATGCTTATATATGCAAATATATGTTATTTTGAATGTATTTTGAGTATAAAATACATAGGGAAAAATTGGGTATCAACAACTGCCCCTCTTTACCCGGGAAGGATGAAAGAGTTATTGGGTAAAGATAAGATGGCCAATTTTGACCGAAAGAGGCAATTTGTAAAGAATTTTAACCGAGCTCTAGTTCCTGAGCTGCCTACATATCCCAGGCCATATGTAGTTCGGATCCATTGACAGGGTATGCCGATGGCGATTTTCGAAAGGGACGGACGCGATGTTTACGTTAGGGTATTTGAAATCTGATAGGCTGCGAGAACTAGAGCGGGATCGCTCCTACTAGATGAGTGTTTGCTAGAAAGTGTACATGCAAGTAGGCACTACGACATATATTGTGTATAAATTTAAACGTGATGCAAGTTTTCGTTGGACCATGAATGTTGTCTTCGGACGGTTAGGATGACGTCCTCGGACCATGACGTCCGGGGCTATGAAGCATATAATGAAGATTCGCAGGCTATAAAATGATGTTATCGGGCTATGAGGATGATGCCTCCGAACTATTATGCCTTTTAGTAATGATATGCAAAAGATAAAATTGGGTTCCCCAGGCCATGGCATGACGTTCTTGGGGTATGAAATGGTGCCTCTGAACAATGATGCCTTTGGACAATTTGGTGAATTTTCAGCCCATGAGATGCAGAAGATGGCGATCTTTCAGCCGGTGCATGGCATAAAATGAAAGGTGGTGATCTTTCAGCGGATGTAAGATATAAAATAAAAGGTGGCGATATCTTAGCCATACAAGAGGAATAAAGCGGCGATGTTTCAGCTATACAAGATAAGAAGTGGCGATGTTTCAGCCGTGCAGGATAGAGACAGAGCTTAGTCTTAAAAGGCAGAAGAGTAGCCTTATGCAGAAGACGCAGATGGAGGTAAGGGTTAACCTCGGAAGGCAGATAAGTAGCCTTATATAGAAGAATGCAGATGGAGACAGAGCTTAGTCTCGGGAGGAAGAAAAGTAACCTTATGCAGATGCAGATTCGGGTAGAGCTTAACCTCGGAAGGCGAAAAAGTAGCCTTATGCAGAAAATGCAGATGGAGATAGAGCTTAGTCTTGGAAGGCGAAAAAGTAGCCTTATGCAGAAAATGGAGATGGAGACAGGGCTTAGTCTCGGAAGGCAGAAAATTAGCCTTATACAGAAAATGTAGATAGAGACAGGCTTTAGTCTCAGAAGGCAGAAAAGTAGCCTTATGCAAATGCAGATGAAGGTAGAGTTTAACCTCGGAAGGTAGAGATTATGCAGAAAAAATGCAGATGGAGACAGGGCTTAGTATCGGAAGACAGATAAGCAAACTTATGCAGAGGTAGATAAATAGAGATAGAGGTAGAGCTTAACCTCGGAAGGTATAAAAGTAGTCTTATGTAATGCAAGAAATGAAATCGAATAGTAATAGAATCTGTTAGCTGATAGATGATAGTATAGCTGATCGTATCATTGTGGCTGCTGGGTATGTTGTGTACGGATAACAATTGTAAATAGGTGATGATTCTGAGGTCATATTCTTGAGAAAGTATGAGTGCATAAATATATCTAATGATTTTGCGAATTGAGTGCCTGCATCTGAAAACACTCGCGAATTTTGTAAAAAGGGGAAGGTTAGTTCGACTTCCCATGGCCTTTGCTCGTCCTGCTTGACGTTGTGCTTTCATTGGGGTAGCATTGATAGAAAAAGCATTTTTGATAATAGTCATGCATGATTTAGTAAAATAATGTAACATAAATACATAATTTCAAAATAGTTTTCTTTAGATGAACCGTCGACCGTGACGCGGTTCAAAACATTGCAATCTTTCTTGCTCCAAAATTTTGAGGGTCCTCCTAAAAATTCTGCCCCAGCTTACTAGGGTGGTGCTTCTGACAGCTGCGTGCAATGAATGGTTGGCGATCAACTTCGGAATTTAGAGGGTCCTCCTCAAAATTCAGCCACATTTTACAATCATGGTGGAAATGAAATTTTATTGAATTGTGACTGAACCCATAGGGCTGCCTACGTATCCCCTATTAAACGGGAATCAGGTCAGACGTAGTTCAAATTATATCATAAAGAATTCATAAATGTTTCCCCATAGTATTGCTTTATTGCATCTGAATTAATTGGCTTCAGCCAGAATTCTCCGTCCATTTTTGCAAGTATATGGGCTCCTCCTGTTAGAACACGGTGAACGATGTATGGATTCTGCTAGTTGGGAGAGAATTTTCCTTTGGCTTCATCTTGATGCGGGAAAATTTTCTTCAATACCAGCTGCCCTGGTGTAAACTTCCTAGGCTTGACTCTATTGTTGAAAGCTCTAAACATTCTTTTCTGGTACAATTGACCATGGCAAACTGCATTCATTTTTCCCCATCTATAAGGCTAGCTGCTCGTAGCGACCTTTTACCCATTCAGCATCATCCAACTCTGCTTCTTGTATGATTCTTAAGGAGGGAATTTCTACCTCGGTGGGAATGATCGACTCCGTACCATAAGTTAGCATGTAGGGAGTTACCCCGGTTGATGTGAAGACTGTGGTGCGGTACCCCAATAAGGGAAATGACAACTTATCATGTCATTGTTTGTGCCTTTCGATCATCTTCCTTAGTATTTTCTTGATATTCTTGTTGGCTGCCTCTATAGCTCTATTCATCTGAGGCCTGTAGTGCATGAGAAAACTAGTAGAATATACAAACCTCATATACTAATGTTTGGAACAAGATAGACATAAAATAAATGCAAAAAGGAGAGACTTGAGGCACTGCATTACGGATATAGAGAGCAGCTCACCTCTAAGCCCCCGGGTAACCAGGATATGCGCCAAAAGGACCGTCAAATGCACCTAGCTCAGATCCTACAAATTAGTGCAGGCGTATATACCAGTAAGTATCTAGTCTAACCTCGAAGAAGTATTAACGACAGATTAACATCAACACTTACTAGTGGTCCAATAAATAAAATGTAGGAATCATAAGCAGACATTGAATACATCAATAAGAGTAGCGCAATAATGGGTTGTCACGCCTCAAATTCGAGGAACATGACCAGCGCTCGATCGGGTACCCCTAGTCAAGTGGACCTGGGTGCCTTTTATATCCCATGTATTACGCCACATTTTTATTACTTATTAACCAAGTGAAACAACCAATTATAATTGAAACACATTGTTACAATATTATACATAACATAGATAACTTTAGCATGGTTTACAATCTACACCGCCCATCTTACAAAATACATATTTACATAAGTTCATAACCAACATTGACTATCTACGGAGCCTCTAAAGATGATAAAGGATAATACAATACTTGCCGATAATAAGGCTCCCGCTATACCTTTTACAATTACCAAAACGAGACCCCAAAAGAAAAGAACAGAAGCAACACGAGCCACGTAGAGCCGGAAAGGAAAGGGGCTCACCAATTCAGCTGGCAGGAAGTAATGAGGAGCTACGGTCGGTGGACTGGAGTACCTGCTATAGATCCACCTACAATCATAACGCGAATGTAGCGTCCCCGTCAAAAGGGACGTCAGTATATTTGAATTGTACTGGTATGTGTGAACAAACTTGCTCCAAGTAAACTAAAACTACACATAAGTAGGAAACTGTAATGGATGCAGCAACTAAACACATATGAAAGGAACAATCAAGCCAAACAAGTTTACAAACTCTCCTGTTTTTCCCTTCCACAATTTCACTTCAATAGTTTCACAATTTGCTCATATTTTGTTTCAATAGTGATTTCGATCACTATTACCTCGGTCACCTTTATCACCATAACCCACACCTTATTACTTTGTTTTGCGGCGCGCCACTCGATCCCATCGTACAATTTCAATCCACAAACAACACAACAATAATAACAATTCACAAAGATCAACAACAATACTTCTCAAGAAATAACAACAATTTTACAAGTGTTCCCATTACCATCAATACTATTTCCATCATATTCGACAACTCATAGATATTGTTACCACAGTTATTCCAGTTGCTATAGTATCCATTTCATTTAGTCATTTATTCCCTATGTTCTATAGCAATAGTATTAATTTTTTTCCAAAAATAAAGAAAAAATGGAGGCCTAAGCATTGAATCAAAGTGAGCCACATTTGATCTTACTAGTCTTAGGATACGCGCTTTGCGCGTGTACCTAAGTAGCAAGTATAAAACTTTTTTAAAAATTATGTAAATATTAATAAATAATATGTTTGTGTATATATATATATATATATATATATATAAATTTCTAGAAATGATGAATATTTATCCTATTTAATTGGCTCGATAAGCGAAAACATATGTCTTATTTGGTTGTTCTTTCTGTGTCTCCCTCAATGATTTCTTCTATATTAAACTATTTGTTTGTTATTTTTTTAATTGTTAATTATTATTTAAAATATTATACAAAAACTTAATAAAGTAAAAAATATTATTTGAGCAGATAATGTTTGTGAGGTCTCTTTATTATTCAATTTGTATACTTTTCTCCATTCTTTTAGTAATGAATTACAGTATATAAACTATTTGTTAAGTTTTAGTAGCTTATTAGAAGCACATAAAATTGCATTATATAATTGTTAATTATTAAGATTGAATTTCCAAATATAAATTTCCAAAGAATTAGTCTGTAAAAAAATTAACAAAGAAAAAATATTCCTAAACTCAAAAGGAATACAAACTGTTCGAAACTATCCTAATGTGAGCTTGCATTCGTCCTTTTTTAAAGCTTGTTAATTATGAAACATCCCTTTTTAATTAGTCTTTTTTCTCTCTTTGGATTTTTTAAATTTCCTTTCTCCTATGTTCCCTAGAAGTAAGTTGAATTGGTAATATATTTTTTGGTAACTATGATCTTGAAATATTTTTTAAAGGTTCTAAGCCTAAAATGTGATTTTTTTTATGTATTATGCGTTATTACCTTCGCTTCTTATTATTATTTATGTTACATAATTATAATAAGAAAAAATTTAATATAGAAATTTTAGTTGATTTAGAAGTCCTAAATATTAGGAAATAATTAAATTCCTAAATATTAAGAAAATAATTAAATTCCTAAATATTAAGAAAATAATTAAATAATTATGTTCTAAATATTAAAAAAATAATTAAATAACTACTTTGTTTAGTACTAACATTATTTAAGAGTACAAAACGATATTTGATTAAAGGCCTTCGTGCTTTTAATATAGTATATATAAATATTACAGATGAAAGACATTATCCCTATATAACAAATTTAGGGATCCATTTAGCTATAATCCAAACTCCTTAGTTATTATTCGCTAACGAGTAACGAGTAACGAGTACTACGAGACGTACCGTCTAATCCAAAGCGGTGCTCCACAAATATCATCATCTTCTTATACAGTAAACCTAAATTAAAAGCAAGACCACAACAGTTAAAAGAGTACAACAAATTATTCAGCACGACGTACAACTCAAAAGCCATGGACGATGACAGCTTCAGAGCCCGTGTACGCAAAGTTTTCGGCGCTCTCCCTTCATCAGCACCGTCGTCGGCGTGGTCTCTCACCGATGATGAAGTGGAGAAGAAAGAGTGGAACCGAAGCGCACTGAAGCGAGGGAAAGAGGATGATGACCAAATCCTTTGTTCTTCGTCATATGATGGATTATTCAAACAAAATCGCAGGAGGAACATGACCACTCAAGGGCTCCAAAATGATCCAAATGACGAGGAAAGTCGTTTTGAGGACCCTAATGATGTTTGGGAAATCAGATCCTCCATTGGCTTGGATCCCACGCTTGATAATGAGGTACTTTATATGGATTTTAATTTTTTATATATTGACACCGAAGGTACTTCTACACAAATTACTAATCTATGTCTGTATTAAGTAAATTACATGAATTTCATTTTTTACTTGTCCTAAGAAGTTAATTCAATTTATATTGCACTCCCATTACCATCAAAATTTGAAATGCACTCCCATTTTTTGTGATACATTGAAATTTGTATTTCCTAATTTTGATTTGAACTAAACTATGGGCGTTTTGTAAGGAGGAGAAAAATAATTCCTTCATTAAAATCTGGTGTTTGTTTCGTTAGGTATAAAAGTAGGTAAAATGAGTTCTTCAAAGAAACCACACAAGTTATTTTCTCCCTTTTGGTATTGAATTTCCAGCTTCAAGAGTGCAGACATTTTACCCCAATGGGGGCTAATTCAGGCATGGACGGGCCTCTATTCTGTAGCTATTTGATATGCTGTAACAAAATACATTATTGCAAGAGGATCAAAGACGTCATTGTTTTATCAAAATTTTCTTTTGAATCTACTGCTTGATACTGAAATTCTAAACAAGGATTAATTTACTGTGTCTTTTGTTTGAGAAAGGTTATGTACTTGTTATTCTATGTAATTTTTAATTGCAATGTTTGGCTATACTGCTGTTATGTTTGTATGGTCTGTGCCCTTGTGTTTGACTGTGAATAAGCTTTGAGAAGTATCACTTTGGTGCATATATATGCTGTTCTACTTAATTCAATGTCCCGGAACTTCAAGAGAACTCGACACAATCTGTATATTTTGGTGTTCAAAGACCATCCATTCTTTCCTTACTATTTAGTATGTAGATGGGGGTATTTCCTTGTCAAAAACGTAAGATTGCCATAGGAAGCTACCATTACTTCTTTAATTTCAGTTATTCATGTGCTCTAAGCTTATCTCGTTTCACTTAGCGAAATCTTTACCATTTTTATTTTCTTTTTCTTGAAATCTATAACTTAGTTTAAGGAAATTTCTCATAATTGATTCCTCATTATTTTGGGCAATTTTACATATCATACTTGTTCCCTTTCAATAGCTAATAATAATTCCTTTCTCCTTCTCCTTATTCTTGGGAGCACTGCTTGGTTCCTTGTTTCACCGATTGGATAGCTGGTATTGTTTGTCCTATGTACCCACTTTCTTGGTCTGTGCGATACGAAGGAGAAATTTTATATTGGGTGTGAGAGCTTTTACTAGTTGTGTGAGGGGTATATTTAATTTAGTAAAATGCGTGACCCATAACGTCCATATCATCCCATCTCCTCCTCCTCAATTCTCGCTCACTGTTCTTCTTCTTCTTCTTCTTTTCCTTTCTATTCCTCTTCTCCGACGCCATGCTCTTTACTTCTTTTTGTCTTTCTGTTTTTCATCAACTCTTAAACCATGTATTGGTGGTGAAAGGGTGGAAAATCTCTGTCTGCTAATATTTGGCTACTAGAGTACTAGAGTTTACTTGTCTCTCCTGAATTTCACATCAAAATCCAACTACATCAAATAAATGAAAGAAAAAAAGGGGCGAAGTAATGAGAAGATAAACATACTACATGCAAAACAAAAAGTTCTGCAAAAAATAGTCGAATAAGCATTTGAAAATTGTTTGCTATAAAAAACCTGAAGGAGAAGATGGGAATTTTTAAAAAAGAGTTGTGGAGTGTGAAATGGTCAGAACAGGAAGATGCACAGATAAAGAAGGGGCGAATTAATGAGAAGATGGGACCCATAAATTGCAAATGTTAAGCATTGACTACCCTCACACTAGTATGAGAAGTACTAAGGGTCACTTGGTTTAAATTATGGTAAGATTAGTTATGCTGGTATTATTTCTTGTTGACTGGTTGGTATGTTGTATTAATTATGGCATTGTCAATTTTACTGCTTTAGCTTGGGATAACATATACTGGAATTATTATTTCATCCTCTGGCAGGTATAAGTTATCTCGGTACTATTTTTAATCCCGGGATAAATTAGTAACCAAACAAGGGATGAGGCGGTACTAAATTTTTATCTCAAGATTAGTTTTGCTTATCCATCACACTAAACGACCCCTAAGTGTCTTTGCAGGCCCTAAAATAGACTGCTCTTTTTTTCTTTTCTTTTTCTTCTTCTTTTTTTTTGGTTTTGTTTGACTTATGATCCTTCTTGATTGCTTCTCCAGGACGAGGAAGATGAATATGATAGAGTGGCGGAAGGCAGAGTGGGTGCTGCTGATCGCCTTTACATGAAGAAAGTTATTGATCAGGAAACATCTTATGATCCTTCAGGACATAACATACGTAGAGACGCACGTGCAAATCATATGGCTGCGCAAGTTAGGCTGAAGGAAGATGCTGATGCAGCTGTGAAATGTGAAACTCATTTTGATGGTATCACTCTAGGTGGTGAGCAGCAGTCTACTGAACCACTTCAGGTTCATAGTAAGGTGAAGCCAATTTTGAAAAGAAGAAGGAAATCTGAGAATGGTGAGCTCAAGTCCGCGAAACGAGTCAGGTTTAATCCTAGTTGTAAAGATGAATGTGAAAGGACTTCAGAGTTAGAAGTCTCTTGGGCAGCTCCTGCAGCAGCAAATTCTAGTTCTCAAGAAAATGAATCTATTCTTGACAACAGTAGGCCGAATGTTCCTGATCATATTCTCAACCGTTCAAAGTATACTCACTATAGTTTGGATTCTCCTAGCAAGTTTGATGATGAATCAAATATTCAAGCTTGCGCATACCTTCTCGAGGAGGTTAAGAAGTTGAAGCATGGTCAATTGGCACTAGAAACTAGGGTCGGTGTGTCAGCTACTAATCCTAAATCAGTAGCCTTCGTGCCTAGGCAGAAGAACTCATATGCTATAGCAGCAACGGATGCAACTCCGTCAAAGGAAATGGTTAAAGATGCTTGTAATGAATCCTTGCACCCAAAACGCTTTCCTGTTGCCATTGCCGCTGTAGAGGTTCAAGAAAGTGGAGACCCAATGGAAGAAGATATGGAAGCACATGTAGGTGACAATAATATCGTGTCCCATAAACCAGAACGCCGTTATCGAAGCAAGGCAGAGATGAACGACTTTGATACTTGATCTTATGCTGTCACTTGAGGCTAGCATGTATGTATGTTGTATAATTCCTTTAGTAGAAATGCTTTGATAACTGCATCTGTTTGCAAGTTCTTGTCTTAGCTGGATCTCCACCCCTAACCCCTCCAACCTAGAGCTGTCAAAGGGGCTGGGTAGGACCGGAACCGGACCTGTTCATAGGGGGCCGGGTGGGCTAGGTTGGTTGGGGGAAGGGGTTAGTTTCGTTCGTTTTAAAATACCGGTTTAACCGGACCCGTTAAGCCCGGTCCGAATGAACAGTACCCAAACTGGTTTAATCGGTCCAGAATCGGCCCGGTATAACGGCTACATTTTATTTTTTAATTCTGGCACGTGTGGGTCCCATTGACCGTTGGCAACGGTCAGAAATTGGACCGATCCGTTAGCCAACAGTTTTTATTGCAAAAACAACCTTTTTTTTTTATATTTTTAACCCTTTTTGATTTTACAAAAATAACCTTTTCTAAAACTATAAATATCCCCCTTCTCTTCTTCATTTCTCACTCAAATCTCATTTCTCTATCTCAATTTCTCTCATTCTCTTATTCTCCAATTTTCAAGACTTAAAGTCTTCAATTCATCCTTTCATCGTCTAATTTTATTTGGTTCTCTTTTCTTGAATTTAATTTATTGGAATTTGTCATTCGGAATTTGAAGTTTGAAGTTCAAAATTGAAATACTTGCTTTACGTTTGTTCGTGGTAACATCGGAATTACGTAATCAAGTGCTCAATTTATTGTTGAATTCGGTGCATTCCCTCCAACTCTTTCTCTTATTTAATATTGTAGTTGCATATTTAATTTAGCTTATACTTTAATTTTTACAATATGTTTAGTACTGCTAAGCGTCTATAAAAGTTACTGTAGGAGTGGAAATAAAAAAAGAGGTAGTCCTGGAGTTTCGGGTAGTAATAGTAATGACCCATTATCATTTTCACATGTTTCTGAATCATCGCCTAATGATAATATAGATATAGATTATGAACAATTACAAAAAGATTTTGGGATAGAAGATAATGAAATAGGAATAGAAGATGAGATACCACCTACACCTACTAGTGCTGGAGTTGGTAGTATTGGAGTTGGAGTTGCTAGTGCTACAAGGAGTGGTGGTCGTGGCACCACTCCTGGTAGACCATCTGTGGCTCCGACTTCTACTCATAGAAAAAGAAGTAAGGTTTGAATTTTTTTTGAAATAATAGAAGGTACTGATAGAGTTAGATGTAAAATTTATAACGATACTTTTAAACATTTGACTGGAGGAAATTTAGGTGGGACTGGGACGCGTAGTAGACATATGAGAATTGATCATCTCATAGAATAGGGCACTGATGGGGATGGAAAACAAACAACTATTAACCCTAATACTGGAGGTCTACTAAAATATGATAAAATGACGGATCGTGAGGAGTTAGCAAAAATGATTGCTTTGGGTTGTCTACCTTTTTCTTTTGCTTCTTCATCATATCTTATTATGTATATTCAAAGGATTTACAATCCTTTATTTAAAGGTATCCCTAGAAGTACTTGTAGAGCTGATATCTTAGACTTCATGGACAATATCAAACATACATATGTTAATTTTTAGCCACCTTCCTTCTAGAGTTTGTCTAACTTCTGATATTGGTCATGCTGTTAATGGAAATAATTATTTAATAATTATATGTCATTGGATAGATGATAGTACTTGTATGCAAAAATGTATTGTCGCTTTTATATATGATGAAGATCAGAGTCATACTGCTGCGTTTATAAGTAGTACTATTGTTGAAGTTGTTGAATTTTATAATCTTAAAAAAAAGTATTTTGTATGTCTTTTGATAATGCTTTCAGACAATAATGTCGCAATTTCAATTTTAAAAACGTATTTGCAACCACCTCTTGATGATATTTTTCATGTTAGGTGTGCATGTCATGTTTATAATTTAATTGTTAAAAGTGGCCTTGATTTATTTTCAGTTGAGATTACTCATGTTAGAACAATAGTTGGTGTTATTCAAGGAAATAATAGACAATCTAGAATAAAAGAATTTAAGACTAAGTATATCCAGTATAACCTTAAACCTAGATTTATGCCAGACGAAATTGTTACTAGATGGAATTATACATATGTATTTTTAAAATATTGCTACAAATATAGATTCTTAATAACTGAAGTTGCTAATGCACATTGTACTGATCCAAGGCGTATGTTAACAAGTGATACTTTGGAGGTCATTAATGATGTTGTTAAATTTTTATAGAAATTTTATACATCTAGTGTTGAGTTTTCTGGAACATATTACCCACTGTTACTATGGCTTTAGTACATATAGCTGAAATTTCTTTTCTACTATCTGAATTTAAGAAGAAAGAAAAATATAAGGATGTTTTTGAAAAAATGCAAGCAAAATTCAAAAAATATTTCTTTCTAATTCCTTCGATTTACTTAATTGGTGCAGTTTTAAATCCTTCAATTAAAATGTCTGATTGTCACCAATTAATGAATGCTTTATATACTTATATGGAGATTGGAGAAACTGAAACCCAACTTTATATGTTTATATGAACAAGCTAAATGAATATTTACGACAACTATATAATTATTATGCAAATGAATGTGATGATGTTGCTCGTGCTGCAGGAAATGTTAATCCCACTATGCAATGTAGCACTTCTGCTATTGTGGATAATGAAGAAGGCCTTGATAGTTTTAATTTATTTTTTCTACATTTTCTAACACTCAAACCAGTAGCAGGAATATTGATGAACTTCAATTCTACATACAGAAGCAAAAGGAGCCTCGCACAAAGGAATTTTTACCGTTGGGATGGTGGCATGAAAATGGAAAGAAATTTCCTGTTTTTTCCGCTATGGCTCAGGACGTGCTGAATGTGCAAATTTCTACTGTTGCATTGGATAGTGCATTTAGCCAAGCAAGACAACAAATTGGAGACACCCACCACTCATTGGGAAGCACTGCTTTTGAAGTTTTAGTATGTTTTAGAGATTGGATTAGATCGGAACGAAGAAATCAAGGAAAGGAAGATGTTGATAGCGCAGAAGACGAGGAATTTGGAGATATATTAACACATGGAAACCCATCCGAATTTAACACGCCAGAAGAAGGTCAATCGGTTCATATTTATTATGATTAACTTGCTAAGGCGATGCAAAGCATTTGAAATTACTACTTTACTAGTTTACTTGTTGAAAAAAATGTAAACCTTTCATTTTGTAAGTTTGAAACTTGAAATTAAGAAATAAAAGTAGCACTTGCAATAAGCGTAATTTTTTCTCATCTTACTTGTATTCTTTTAATTAATACAAAGTATTAATATAACTTACAATAGTTATACAAATTCCAAAAAAGTGTAAAAATACACTAAACCCTGCCCGGCCGGCCCCCTCAACCCGTAATCCTTATGGTTTAATTTTTATCTGAATTAACCCAGCCCGCTAAATCCGTTACTGTTTTAACCCGTAACCGTTGCGGCCCAGAACCCAATCCAAAAAAGGGATCCGGACCGGACCGGCCCACCCGTTAGACAGCTCTACTCCAACCTTCACCCCTCTAGGAAAAAAAGGTAACAGAAAAGGAAGAAACGTACAATATATAACTATAGGGGGAGTCCCCTTGCACGACATAAGCATGGAATGTACAGACTTTTTGATTGAACTTTCTCTTTTTAAGGGCGTTGAATGATTCTTGATGGACTATTCTTATTATGTTTATTTTTTAGTGGAAGGATTCATGATGATCAGGTAATATTTCCCTTATGTTATCATGCCGCTCCTTGAATGATGTTCCACTTTAGATGTCACCTATCTTGATATGATTAACACCGGGTAACAAATGCAAATGATTAACCTTGACCGAATACCTGCATGGGTTAAGTTCAAAGCATAACAAATTTCAAAAGAATATGTTTGTACCTTAACAGTAGTATCGCTTTAAGTGTGCCATATTTCAGTTATTCGATCCCTGTATAATATTCCCTGACTCGAGCTTATATGAGCCTTTGCCAATTATACCAGTAACTCTGTACGCACCTTCCCAATTCATGGGAATTGCGTTTCCGAGCAAGGGGCGGAGAGGAATTTGGTGTTGCGCGGGCCTAGTTTCCCATCGTTTAGATTCTTGTATGTAACATAACTTTCCTTGATACCAAATCCCGGCTTGTAAGTGTCGAACGTTAGCGCTTCAGTTGTAGTCTCTCACAATTCACTACTTCTGGGCCGCTAACTGGACCATGGTGGCTTCTTGCCTTTTGTCTGATATGTCTAAGCTTGTGGTCATGGCCTCATCATTTGACATCGCGGTAGCATATTGGAATCTTAGGCTCGGTTCTCCTACTTCGAACGAGATCAGAGCTTCTGCATCGTAGACTATAGAGAATAGGGTTGCACTGATGCTTGACTTCGAAGTCGCTCGGTATGCCCGCAAGACCTCGAGCGAAATTTCTTTCCACTTTCCCTTTGAATCGATCAATCTCTTCTTCAAGTTTTGGAGTGTAGTTTTGTTTGTTGACTCCGCTTGATCGTCCCCACTAGGGTGATAGGGTGTTGACAAGATCTTTTTAATTTTGTGGTCTTTGAGAAACTTTCTTTTTAATTTTGTGGTCTTCGAGAAACTTACTTACATTGCCACCCATGAACTACTTCCCGTTGTCGCATGTGATCTTGGCTGTTATCTTGAATCAACATACAATATGATCCCAGATGAAGTCAATGATATTTTTCTTTCGAACCTTTTCGAACGCATGTGCTTCGACTCACTTGGAGAAATAACCGGTCATGAGAAATGTGTTTTGGGATTTACCGAGTGCCCATAGTAAGGGACCGACGATGTTCATCCCTCATTTCATAAACGGCAATGGTGACAGGATCGGGTGAAGCATTTCCCCTGGTTGATAAATCATCGAGGCTTGCCTCTAGCATTCGTTACATTTTCGAATGAAGTCTTTCACATCCTTCTCCATTTCGTTGCAGTAATAACCAGCTTTGATCAATTTTTGATCTAAGGATTTCGCTTCTGAGTAGTTTCCACAAGTACCCTCATGTAGTTCCCTCATTGCGTAGTCGGTCTCCTCTGGACCCAAGAACCTAGCTAGTTGTTCGAAAAATGATCTTTTGTATAACTTTCAGTCGACCTAGATAAACCTGGAAGCTTTAGTATGTCGGGACCTCGATTCCTTAGGATCCGACAGTAACTTCACTTGCTAAAGTTAGTCTATGTATTTGTTTCTCCAGTCCCAAGTCAAGCTTTTCAATTTAACCTTCGTGTGACTTTCTTCTACCATCAAGTTCATCAATTGCACTGCTGCTCCGGAGTCGAATTCGTCAGAGTCGACTGTCCACCCTAAATTAGCTAACGCATCAGCCTTGTTATTTGATCTCGAGGTACGTGCTGTAAAGTCCATTCCTTGAATTGGTGTAATGTCATCGGCAACTTATCCAAGTATCTCCTCAGCCCCCGAGCTCTTAGCCAGGTCTAGACTTGCAATCATAGCCTCATATTTGGCTTTTTGTTAGTCAATTTTACAGTTCTAATAGACTGCCTTATTACATTATTTGTAGGCGATTTTAATACGATGTTCAACTTGGACCCTTCTGCGTTGGAAGCACCATCCATGAATAAGGTCCAGATCCTCGAGCTAGTCCCCGAGTTGAGCAGTAATTCCTTCTCGACCTCAGGGATCAAGTCTAGCGAAGAGTCTGCCACGAAGTCCGCTAAAATCTATGATTTTATGGTAGTCCGGGGATTGTACTCGATATTTTATCCGCTAATCTCTACGTCCCATTTGGCCAGCCGGCCCGAGAGCTCGGGTTTGTGCATAACATTCCTTAGTGAGTACGAGGTCACGACAAATATAGGGGTAACACTGAAGTGTGATTTTAATTTGCTAGATGCACTCAATAAGGTGAGCGCTAATTTTCTAAATGTGGATACTTTATTTCGGCATCGCCTAGGGTTAAACTAACATGATTAATAGGAAATTGCGGACCTTCTTCTTCTCGAACTAGTACACCACCTACCTCTACCTAGAAAACTGCTAACTAGAGGTACAATTGTTCGTTCGCCTTCGGAGTGTGCAGCAAAAGAGGGCTCGATAGGTATCGTTTGAGTTATTCTAAAGCTTGCTAACAATTTGGGATCCAACAGAAGTCGTTCTTCTTTTGCAGTAATGAAAAGAAATGGTGGCTTGTATCTGTCGACCACAAAATAAATCTGGCCAACCCGGCTATCCGCCTGGTCAGTGTTTGAATTGCCTTGGCATTATCAACTACGGTGATATCTTCTATGGTTTTTATCTTGTCCGGGTTGATCTTTATTTCCCGATTGAATACCATAAACCCGAGGAACTTTCCCGAGTTGACCTCGAAAGCACAATTCTTTGGGTTCATCTTCATATTGTATTTCCCCAATATGTCGAAGGTTTCCGGCAAATTCTTCAAATGGTCCTCTGCTCGTAGGGACTTAATTAACATGCCGTCAATATAAACCTCTATTGATTTCCATATTTGTTCTTCGAACATCTGGTTAACTAGGCATTGATACATGGCATCAGTATTTTTTTAGCCGAAACAAAGGTGTCGAACTAATTACAGAAGACGTCTTTCCTTGGTCGCTCGGGTCCATTCAAATTTGTGGTATCTGGAATAGGCATTGAGAAACTCATTATCTTAAGTCTGATCTTCGCATCGATCGATGTTAAGCAAAGGGAATCAATGAGTTTTTTCTGAGCTCGGGAGTCAACCCCGTGCCCAGGTATACCTTTCTATCCGGTAGGTTCTCGATCAACATAACCTGCTCTAATTCATCGATTGTTGATTTAGTGGCATTGGTATCATCGGGTTCTATAAAGAACCTTGGGACACCGTAATCATCCCCCTCGTTTGTTGTGTGTTCATCTTGTTTTTTTGGCCCGGTCGAGGACGAGATCGTCGATTGCTATTTGGTTTTCTTTTCTTCGACCAGTTCCCTATTTTTTGATGTCGAGATCGCATGCACCATGTCACTTAATCGACAGCAAACATCTCCTTCGCGGTCGACTTTTCCTCGCAGACCATTTTCATTCCCCTCGAAGTGGGAAATTTCAACGGCTGATGTAAGGTTGATGGTACAACCCTAATGTTATGAACCCATGGCCTTCCAAACAAGGCGTTGTACGTCATATCCACTTTGATCATGTAGAATTTCATTTCTTAGGTGGTCCCGACAGTGTTTATTGATAGGTTTATTTCACCCTTCATCATCTCGCATGCCATGTTCAACCCGTTCAACACTCGGACTGCTGGTACGATTTGGTCAAATAATCCCAACTATTCTACTACCCTCCATCACATAATGTTGGCCGAGCTATCTAGATTAATTAACACACGCTTAACTCGAGATTTATTGATAAGTGTGAATATTACCAGCGCATCATTGTCAGGCTGGACGATGTCCTCGGCATCCTCGTCACTGAACGAGATGTCCCCCTCCGAGACGCAATCCCAGGTGTGTTTTCCCCTTGTGATAGAGACCTTGCTGCATTTTATCATTGTCCCTTGGGGGACATCCACTTCCCTAATGATCATGTTAATCACGTGTTGGGGTTCTTCTTGTTCAATTTGTTTGTTGGCATCCCTGTTCTTGAAATGATTTTTGGCCCATTCATGTAGGAGTTCTCGAAGATGTCCGTTGTTGAATAGTCGAGTCAGCTCTTCCCTCATGTGTTGACAATCTTCGGTCCTGTAATCGTGAGAACCATGGCACTTACATACCATGTTGTGATCCCTCTATGCGGGATCGAACTGAAGTGGCTGAGGCCATTTGGTATCTTTAATGCGACCAATAGCCAACACTATACTCGCGGCATCCATATTGAAGTTGTACTCCAATGATCTTGGTGCTTCCCTACACCTGAGCGATCTGTCAAAACCGCTCTTACTCATCAAAACTGGTTGCTTGTTCCTTGAGCACTTCTCGTATTGTTCCTGGTTGGGTGGCAACCGAATCTGTTTCCCATTCTGCCCAAGCCGTACGATTGATACTGATCTAGGAATAGCCTTGGCTCCTAGTCCATAATCCTTTTATATCTATCATTCACTCTATTGGGGTAAATAACCCCAAGGGGGACCTCATCTGGTCATTCTCGACTCTGATCTTCGACATATACTTGTTATGGAAATCGGCCAAGTAACGGCAGGTACTCCACCAAGTTTTGCTTTAATTCCTGAGAAGCAACAAAACTTTGGGGGTTGATCCCTTGAGTGAACGCCTGAATGTCCCAATCATCCGTGACCGGGGGCAAGTCCATTTGCTTCATACGGAACCTTGACACGAACTCCCTAAGCACCTCGTTATCTCTTTTCTTGACTTTAAAAAGGTCAGATTTCCTCGTCTCAACCTTGATGGCTCCGGCATGGCCTTTTACGAAAGCATCTGCAAGCATAGCAAATGTACCAATAGAACTCACAGGCAAGTTATGGTACCATATCATCGCTCATTTGGACAATGTTTCCCCAAATTTCTTCAGTAAAACTAATTCAATCTTGTCAACTTCTAGGTCATTGCCTTTGATTGCACGCGTGTAGGTTACATGCTCGTTTAGATCAATGTTCCCATTATATTTGGTAATGTCGGGCATTCGGAATCTCTTTGAGATTGGCTTCGGTGTTGTACTCGGGGGAAGTTCCTGAATGAATTTTTTGGAATCTGGCCCTTTCAATATTGGAGGCTCCCGAGATCTGATCGACCCTTGAATTATAAGTTTCCACCTTTTTGTTATTTGCCTCTATCTTTTTCTCACCAAACTCAACCCATTTTGTTAGTGGTTTGAGCATTTTCATCACCCCAAAAGTTTTCCGGGGCCTAAATTCATTTGTTTCCATGGTAGTTTGTTCATCCTTTCGATCGTTTTCTCCTACCCACTCGGGCTCGATCATTTTAGGGGCCTAACTTTGGGCATGCAACTATGCTATTTCCGTTTGTTGAGCATGTAACATTTTGAAAATCAACTAAGAGCTAACTCCATCACCTTCCCCTTCGGGTGCTTCTCGAGTCGATGGTGGGGGTGCCCTGCGAATGCTATTTTCGGGGTCAGTTGGCAGGTTGATATTGATGGCAACCATGATTTAGCATCGATCGGGTCAGTGATTGGAACACCACTAGGATCAACAGGGGGACGTCATTGCTGGGTACCACATTATTATTTTCACCGTGGTGGCTTAACTCGACGTCAACGTTCAAGTAAGAGTACTGCGAATTTGACATTCTTAGATTAACTTGAAATTAAACTTCGAGCAAGTTTAAAATAGGGTGTGTTATGGAGATTCGTATAAAATCACCACTATTATCCTTAGCCAATGTTGGGCACCAAACTGTTTATTATTAAAATGTGTAATACTTACGTTTCTACAAGTTAAAGGGTACATAATTTAATTTAACACGAATGATCTATGAATAGAAATTAAATAAAGTAAAGGAAAGCAAAATAATTAAACTAAACGTGATGAACAATCAAGACTGGTCTTTTAGAAGAAACCAGAAAGTAGGTTGATATCTCTCTTGACTCCGTCGACAGTTCTAACGGGATAAACGAACCCCGATGGGCCCCAAGTTGATCATCTTCGACTTAGAGTTTTTATTGATACTTGCTATGCACGTCGTCCAAGTAACAACCGGATATTCCATTAGATTTGCTTCAACTACTGTGAAGACACCGAGCTTCGAATATTAAGTCCCTGGGTGAAAGCTTGAACGACCCAATCATCAACAACCGATGGCAGGTCCATCCATTCCATTTGAAACCGGGCCTCTCTGAATTTATTTAACAAGACACATTTGATCTCATCATCCTCCAAGTTGTCCCCTTTGATGGAGCACGTGTAGGAGGTAACATGCTCATTTGTATCGGTCGTTCCATGTTAATTCAAAATCTCGGGCATGTAGAAGCTTTTAGGGATCAGTTGAGGATCCACACTCGGAGGGAAATGTTTTTGCACGAACTTGGAATCCCAGCCTTTCAGTATCGGCGGTGCTCCCAGTATTTGTTCGATCCTAAAGTTGTAGGTTTCTACCTTTTTGTCATTTGTTTCGATTTTCTTTTCCCCCGATTCTATCCATTTTGTCAACTCCAATAGCATTTATATGATCTCGGGGTTAGCCCCGACTCGTTTCCTTCAATCTATTTGCGTCCGGTTCGTTCCTGGGACAGATCAGGTTCAATTATGCTTGGTGCGCGGCTTTGGTTCTATAACTGAGCTATCGCCGCATATTGAGCTTTTACCATTTTGAAGATCATCCGTAAATTGATCTCGTCTCCTCCATTATTTTGAGTATTTTGCGCTACTGATCGGGCTCCACCACGGATGCTATTCTCGGGATCGGTATGCAGATCTGTGTCGATAGCCACATGCGAGTTAGCATCCAACGGGTCCACGGTTGGAATTCTGATGGGATCAATGGGTGGTACCTCATTACCAGGCATTATGTTGTTATTTTCACCGTGAAGACCGGACTCATTGTCAACATGTAGGGGTGTTGATTGAAAGTTTGACATTTTTAGCTTTAACTTGAAATTAGACACTTCAAAGAACAAGTGCAAAGTAGTGTGTGTGTGTTTGTATGATGGAGATTTGTATCAAATAACCACTATTATCCTTAGCCCCACGTTGCACGCCAAACTCTTTACCCTCAAAATCGGATAACAATTGAATTTGTTAGTGGTTTTAAGGATATGTAGATTAACTTGACACAAAGTAATAAATTAAGTTGCAATTGAAATAAATAATGATAAAGTAAATTCAACCCACACATCTTGCACGGTTACAATCTTGAAAAGTCAGTCACACTTGAACTGGATGTAATTCAATTGATACCAAGATATAAAAGAACAAGAGCCTAAAGAAAGAAAATAAAAATATACTACTTTGGAATGCGTGTTACAATGTCCCTAAATGAATTATCAGACCCCCTTTATATAGTAGAGAAGTCCTATTTTAGGTACAATTAAGTAAAAATCTCTTGATTTACAGATTGATAGTCCTTCATTGATACGTGTCGAGATTCTCGCCGCAAAATCCAATCGATCACGAATATTTCAGTCTTCTGTTGGTTACGCTAACAATGTTTCTCGGGGTCAAGGTCGACTGCGGAATCACGGACTCAATGTTTTCGAGCTCTTGTCAAGTGGGACTTGGGGTTAATCTTCAGTCCCTCGTGTTTGAGAACTAATAGCCTATCCATTAGAGAGTTTGAGAACTAATAGCCTATCCATTAGAGAGTTTGAGAACTAATAGCCTATCCATGAGCTTCTATTATAGCAGCAGGCGGCTTTGGGATATCTCAAGTAAAACTTAGACTCCGACCATTAGCAGATTGGTAAACTTTTGTTTTTCTTAAATAAATAAAAAAACAGAGCTATTCAAACTTCTAAGATCATTAATTCTGAAAGTTCATCAATAGCCATATTGTTAAACTTAGACAGGCTGATCAGTCATAACTTCAGATCATTAGCATACAGCTACGCGGCTGATGTTCAGATCAACCATTGCCAGTGGAAACAAATTGACACAGGTAAAGTGTGCAACAATCTCCAAGTTACGCTTTGGAAAATTCCGAGGCGTTCTCCAAATGGAAAAGGTTAACAATCGCACAAATTTATGATATATGCTTGGCGAAATGTCCCAAGAAAAGACTGGAATTCTAACTTGTATGATGCTGTTTTGGGTTTTTGGATTCCCAAGAATTTATCATCACCAGGGACTTGGTGTGCAATCCAAGCAGTTCATCAAGTCTTCTTACACTACTGCTCAAAGATCTAATGTCACCCATCCTTGCATGTAAAGAAAATTTTATTGCTATTTAATGTATCTGCATTCAAAGACTCCATTAGATTTGACAAAAAATGATCTCTACATAAAGTAATGCACCACAACCACAATTATCTCACTAAAAGTAAAACCTCAAAGAAAGAACTAATTATGAAGTTGATGAGTTTATTTACACCGATGACATCTCAGCGGAAGGAGTAAATAAACAAAAATAACGCAACAAAAAAGCTCGACAAATCAGCTCAGGAGTGAAGCAATTGAGACTCCAAAACTCAACAAAATCAACTCTACTAATTTTACAAGAATAATTTCAAAATGAACATAATTTACAGGCTGTTTTGGTTGTCTTTACATATTGGATAACCATGTCCCGCTGCTTCTAATTTTGCTTCTTCGGCAAAGACAACAAAATAAAAGCAAGCTAAAGGGTGGGGAGAAACTGTACACAAGATGCATAACAAATGGGGGTATCGCATTGCATGGTGAAACTCAGTTTTTCTTATATTTAATTCTTCCACTTATTGGAGGACCATGCATGCCTTTCATGTGATGCTAGACCATGCATGCCTTTCAAGTGCCAACAAGAGAAGAGCAGCGTATTTTATTGCCAAAACATTTCATAAGACGTTTGTATAGTCATGGCTAACTTTTCATTTTATGGACCTTGATCCTGCTTGCCATTTGAATCAGATGTGGTCAAGACTGGAGGTTTTGCTTGACCAGTTTGCATGGGAGGAGCTGTCAGAACATAAGTCAGCCTGGAGGAGGAATTCTCAATTAATCCAGCAACTCCAGCAGCTGCAGATTGGGCGTTTGAAGGGAGGAACAGATCATGTCTCTGATCCTTATAAGCACTCCAAACCTGCAAGTTAAGGATTGTTCGCAAACATGATCAACATATCTTGGTTTCATTAGAAGGTCCAACTTAGAACAAAGTCTTTAACACATTTTTTGAGGTAAGAGTTTGTCCAGACTACAACTCAGTCCCACGGCCCAACAAAGGGATGATATCTAAGCAATTCTAGACCTGCATTTATTATTTTCAGTAACTATTTTATTGTCATCTAGAATACGGCAAGAAACATAGAACCACTAAAAGAACAAACAACTAGATGGATCATTATGATATTTATGAAAAAAATGCTAACGGCTAGGTCACAAACTAGATTTTATAGAAAACAAGAAAAAAAAGAGCATGTGTCTTTGATTGTTTCAAAGATCTTAACAACTCAAACTGTAAACTCTTCTTTAGAAAATCCAATTCCAGAAACCGAATTCTCAAGAACAGTTCCCATGATGAAGCAGAAAGTATTCAATTTCTGCCACAACTACTTTGTCAGTTGATTTGAATCTGTAAAACTGTAAACTTATTATTTTGATAAAGAAAAAAACTGTAAACTTGTTATGTTCTAACAGAGAAGCAAATTCAGTTGGATGTCTAGATGACTTCAGAATAAGTAGTCAGTCCCTGAATAGATTTTCATCAAAGATATAGCAATATTCCAATGTCTCTTATGCCTCCCATTCCCACTCTAGGAACTTTTTCTGATTTAGCATATTATTTGAAGGCAACCACGGGATTCAAAGATTTATTAGGTTTGCCAAGCATGTTATAAACGTTTCTAAATTCATCTTATTCGAACAAGTTAATTTCTGTTCCCTTCCTCTTATTCTAGATAAAGATCTTTCTCAACAAGTCCATAGGAACATCTTAACATCCAGAATTAAAGAATTGATTTCGTACATGGCTGGTTGAAAGCCTCAGAATTTGAAAAAGTTTTGAAACAGTTACAAACTGGACGACACAAGTATACCATTGTTTACGGGTTTGGACTTACATCGGAAGCATTTAGTATCTCACGAACTTTAGTACAATGGGCCCCTTCTGCCGCAAAAGCATGCAAAACCTGGATAAATATGAAACACTAATTAGTAATGGATATCCAGAAATATATAACTGGTGAAAGCATGCAAAGAGTGGGAGAGGGGTTAAACATGTCTCTACTGAGCAACTTTTTTTTTTTGAATTGGTAACTATTGTATATATTAATAACATAAGTACATAGGTTGCACTGAAAACCAAATTTACATGAAGAGAATAAGTGGATGTTCTAGTTTGAAACCTAGCAAGATCCTAGTATGTCTATGATTGTCAATGTATCTTCTGTGTAAATCTGTTTACACCAAAAACAAAAAAGAAGAATACAATTGAGTTTGATCTTCTGTACTGTATTGCTTCTGTCTTCAAAACATCTAGTGTTCCTTCCCCTCCAAACTGTCCACCAGATACAAGCCGGACAGTCCTCCATCTATCTTTGCTAGTTGCTTCGGCTCCAGCTTCTTCCCAGCTATAAAGAATATCTTTAAGTCTGTATGGCATTGACCATGAAATACCCCTAAGACATAAAGATTTTCCATAGTTGATCTGTAATCTTGCAATGTAGAAATAGATGGCTGACAGTTTCAGTATTTTCCCCACATAGAAAATATCTTGAACACAGAGAAATTCCACTTTTTATGAGATTATCCTGGGTTAATACCGCCTCCTTTGCAAGTAGCCAAGTGAAACATGCTACCTTGTATGGAATCTTTGTTCTCCATATATGTTTCCAAGGCCATGCGTCTAATACATTTTCTTTGTTCAATCTCATACTTCGATTCGTTCTTTAGCCATTCCTTTTTTTGAGTTCTATCTATGTATCACTTATTTGTTTCTTCCCTGGTTCATTGCTTCTTGTTAACAGAATACTTTTCACTGAGTAACTTAAGCCTACTCTACAGCGACGAAAAGTGAAGGTGGAAGTTAAGAAGTTAGAATAGGAAAAGTGTTCTTTCACTTCAGGGACCAAATCTTTTGATTCTGAACTCAGTGACTACTGGTATGAAATCTTGGGAAGGAGGCAAAATCAAATGAACAGAGTTACTTTTGATAGACGCAACATCTGGTCTTATGCAAATGTATGGAATCGGCAACAGAAGGACAATGTAACATTTGCAGAAGCTGGAATTATCAAACATCAATCGTATTCATATCGCATATTCCAGAACTTTAACGGGATGAGAAGATTTGTCAGAGTTGTGGCAATTATAAATCCATGATCATAATCCCTGAGATTAGTGTTGAGAAGAATGGACCTTGGGCCTAACTCAACCCCAAAAGCTAGCTTATGGGGTGAGGATTGCCCAAGCCATATAAGGAGACCAAGGACCTCAAATCCCTCCGATGTGGGACAACTCAACACCCCTCCTCACGCCCAGATCTCTGAAGCGTGGACAACATAAATGGGGGCCCAACATCGGTAACAATAATTGGGATGGGCCTGGCTCTGATACCATGAAAAGAATGGACATTGGGCCTAACTCAACCCCAAAAGCTAGCTTATGGGGTTGACTTATGCCCAAGGTCCATTCTTATCAAGTGTGAATAATCCACGATCAGGATGGTGCGATTTTGCAGTTTAAGTTAAAAATTATGTTTTGGAGGAGGAGGAGCCGAGGTATGAGCCAAGAAAGCACAACAGCGAATGGAATTATGCCCAGATAGCACAGGTAGAAGAGTGGTCAAAGGAGGAGAATAAAGTTGTGAAGGATGATTCTTTAGGTCCGAATCAGCTTCGAATCGAAACTTCTTAAAGAGTATGGTGGAACTTCATCGCAGATGTTTGTTGGGTTCTTTTAGATATTATACTCATAAGCCTCTAATTTACAGGGAAATTCAAGAATGGGTCAATAAAAATGGAGGATCCCGGCAGGGGTAAGAGTTAAAGTGGTGAATGATGAACATTTTCTGTTGGAATTTCCTTTGAGATTGGAAGCAAAGAGATTCAAAATGGAAAAATGGAAGTTCAACAATATGGAATTCTTCCTGGAATGGTGGTCCCCTGTTTCGATTTGCAGTGGTAAAAATTCCAAGTCTGAGAAAGTGTGGCTCAAATTAATGGGTCTTCCATCTCGTTTATGGTCAGAAAACATTTTTAAACTGGTTGGTGATCGTCTTGGAGGGTACAGATGAAGAGATAAGAGATAGGTGTCATTTGAGATGGGCGAGAATCTGTGTGAGAAACTCCGATGTATCTTTTCCAGCAACTGTGGATCTAATAGTGGATGATTTGATTTTTAAAGTGCCTCTATGGGTTGAATCGGCCAGTGTTGTCAAAGTGCGCTTAAGTCCTGAAGCGAGGCTCAAAACATGTTGAGCGCTTCGCCTCGCTTTGTGGGCGCTTTAGTATCGCATCAAGGCTCTAAGGCATGCTATTCCTTGTCAATGAGTGCAATCATGAAAAAGTGACATTAAGGGTGTGTGTGGTATGAAGGAAAATGTTTTCCATGAAAAATAAGTGGTTTTATAACTTATTTTCCCTTGTTTTGCTGGTGAGTGAAAAATTTTCTAATGTTTGGTTAGAGAGTAGAAAATATTTTTTTTATGTTACTCTCCTCACCCCCTTTCCCCAAATCCCTATGTTTCTTTAGGGGGTAGGCTCGCACTAATTAATAGTATGTTAGATGGTATGCCAACATATTTGATGTCTCTATTTTCAGTACCTGCAGCAGTAGGATAAAAGCTGAATTCCATGAGGAGTCAGTTCTTTTGGGATGAAAATGCTCCAAACGGGAAAATGCATTTGGTCAAATGGCAGGTGGTGCTGAATGATAAAAAAAGGAGATTTTGGTATAAGGAGTTTGAAAATGCATAATAAAAGCCTACTCTTCAAGTGGCTATGGAGATACATGCTGGAAGATAATGAAGTTTGGATGAGCTTGATCGATGTTATATATGGTAAAAAGGAAGGGTAGACACCTCCCTCTTTACACTAAAATGCAAGAGGGGGTATTTGGAAATACATAAGTAGACTACGGGGAGAGTTTTTAGAATATACAAAGTTGGAAGGTGGTAATGGTCTTAAATTCTGGACAGATCTATGGACAGGGCATGAAAGCCTGAAATGAAGTCCCTAATTTGTTCAACTATTCTGTCAATAAGGCTGGATCCATTGCTGATTTCTTCTCAGATACAGGTTGGCAAATAGTTTTTACAAGAAAGTTGGATGACTGGGAAGTTGAGGATTTCTGTCACCTGCTCCAACAAAGTGAATCTGTTTCAATTGATCAAAGCAAGGTGGATACACTATCGTGGATTGTCAGCAAGGATAAAAAATTCAGCGAAAAGTTGTTACAGCATGAGGTAGAGAAGTCAAATCACAGAGATGCTAATTGTGCCTTGGAAGATGATTTGGAAAACCAAAGCTCCAGTTAAGGTAGCATGCTTGGGATGGATACCTATTTGGGAGGCCTGTTTGACTCAAGATAACTTGCAGAAAAGAGGTTTCAGGTTGTGCTAGATGTTACTTCTGTAAAGAAGAATAGGAATCAGTAAATACCTTTTCCTCCATTGCAGAGTTTATAGGCAATGCTGGGATCTATTTTTCAGCATTTGTGGCATTTCTCGGGTGATGCCTCAAACAGTAAGGGGTCTTATAGAAGCTTGGTAATCTCAAAGAGTATCTAGAAGGCTGAAACAGATATGGAGAGCCATTCCATTGTGCATTCTGTGGACATTATGGTTGGAAAGGAACAAGGCTTGCTTTGAAGGGAATAGGAATCACATTATTAGAATTAAGAAAACATGTCTTTATAATCTGTAGCTTTGGTGTAATTGTAGTAATTTAGTAAATCAGAGTCAGTGTATTGACTTTCTGGAGATGTTATCTGGGCTGTCTGTTGTACTATTTTGTACCATCTTGGTACTTATTACTTTTAACCAAAAAGAATGTCTCTACAGCAATAAGATACTTCAGAGAATCAACATTAAAATTGCTTGTACACAATCCACACAGAATAAAGCTCTCCATCAAGCAGTCAACAAGTCAGCGAAGATCAAAATCCTGCGGCAGGCTTTCAGAAAGAGCATATTTTTTCGATTAAAAATTTAATTGTGTACAAAACTGCTATAACTGAGCTCTGACGATTCAAGATTGGCTCAAGATTCGTTTAACGAACAAGCTCGGGTTGAAGCTCCACCCAATTATGTTTCTATGAGGTCAAGCTTGAGCTCATTGTGAATTTAACTTATACGAGCTAGGCTTGATTTGGTTCAGTCTCTAGATGAGTCAACTTTTTCTTAATTTTTATGAATACAAACAACACTCACATTACAAGCCAAATATTGAAAATGCAAACCAAGTAAAAGCGATGCATAAAAACTAAATCAAAAAACTTCTTTCTCAAGTAATTAGCCAAATTTTGACGTACAATAAACGAATTATGACAAGTTTTCTGCAGCTAAGCTTGTTATTGATAATCGATCTTCAAAGTTGGATCGAGCGCAGTGCTCATTAAACAAATAAGCCGCACATGAGATTTAAACAAACAGAGTAATTAAAGACGAAAAGAACTGCTGAAGTCTATTGGATCTTTAAGTGCAAAGCGAATTCAAGTGGGGACTTTACTGAAGAAAAGCGCCAATGAAGAAAATATAAAATAAAAAAATGCAATGTAACAAAATGCTATCATAAACACAAACAATAATTCACGTGGGGTCTTTACTGAAGAAAAGCACCAATGAAGAGAATATACGAAACAGAAATGCAATGTAAGAAAATGTTATTATAAACACAAACAATAATTATTTGGATAAAAGAATGGAATTAAGTTCAGAGTTCATCTTAAATATTTTAGTTGAAAAAATGCAGTATTAGGTTTTTAGTGGTTAGTTTCTCATACTAAATTTCTAATTTCTTAGTCTTAATCACTAAAAGTAGTCAGGTGTTGTCTTAAAAACTAATATATCACTTTGTCAAATATATTCATTGGATAGTGGTGTGCTCTTAAAGACAGAGCCCACTGACGAAGATATGCACGCCTTAGCACCTTGATGCCAGCACTAAGCGTCAAATAAGTGAGGCGAAGCGCACAACCTAGGCTTCTTAGCTTCATGGCTTAAAAGCACTTTAAATAAGCCTTTAACACTGCACACAGATCAAATCACACTTTATTTGTGAAGAGTCAGTTCACTTAGAGCTCCAAATCCATAAAAGTTTGCCAACATTTGAACATCATTCTCATAAGAACTGTGAGAAAACACGGGAGAAAAATATAACTGGTATTAAACATGATACAATAAGCCTTATATATAATACACATAACCTATCCTACTCCTAATAAACATTGGATTAGGCTACTCCTAATACATATTGGATTAGGGTTCTACTATTACATATTCTAACACTCCCCCTCAAGCTGGTGCATATAAATCATATGTACCGAGCTTGTTACATATATAGTTCACATCGAACCCGGGTTTCTAGACCCGAAAGCATCGAGTCCCAAAGACATCGTTGAAAACTTGCTGAAATAGATGAAGGAAATACTGTTTTTGCCGGAATATTACTGTAGATGCCGGAAAAATCACTGTAGATGCCGGAAAAACTTCAAAGTGGTCGGAATTGAAAAGTAAAAATATGGGTAGGCTCGGAATTTGAGGGCGATCAGACTGTCCTGAAGGAACTTTTTGAAATTCGTCTCTCACGCGCCGGCGCGTGGGATAAACTCGCCGCCGGCAGCAGAAGTCTGCCGGGCGTGTGGCGGCGTGTGGGGGGTTATTTTCCGGTAATATTTTCTGGGGTTGGTCGGAATTATATTTCGAGTCATGTGGTGGTGTTGGTTTTTGCACAATACTGATAATTAGTGACTTTGACGCAATTAGTCACTTAGGTCACGGGAAAATTGCACGGTGACTGAGTTATTTCTTCCCTGATGTCGTTGGAATGACGCACAACGATAATTATCTCACCAAAGCTCTGATACCATGTGAGAAAGCACGGGAGAAAAATATAACTGGTATTAAACATGATACAATAAGCCTTATATATAATACACATAACCTATCATACTCCTAATAAACATTGGATTAGGCTACTCCTAATACATATTGGATTAGGGTTCTACTATTACATATTCTAACAAGAACAAACCAAATCATAACCACAAAACAATAACCGATAAATTGACCTTAGTCCTAGCTCAATCTCAAAAGCTAGCTTATAAATTGAGAATTGTCCAAGACCATATAAGAAGACCAAGGACCTCAAATCCCACCGATGTGGGATAGAACACCCCCTCTAACCCCAGGCCTGCAAACTGGAGCGTGGACAACATAAATGAGGGTCCAATATCGATAACAATAACTGAGATGGGCTTGACTCTGATACCATGATAAATGGACCTTAGGCCTAACTCAACCTCAAAAGCTAGCTTATAAAGTGAGGATTGTCCAAGACCATACAAGAAGACCAAGAACCCCCAAATCCCACCGATATGGACAACTCAACAATAACTAGCACTGCCACAAACTAAAATATCATCACACCATGAAAGAATTTACAAAACCAGGGAAGAAGTGGGATTTGCAAGAACTTTATTTTGAAAAACCAAATGAGGTTGTATTGGATTCCACAATGATCATATCTCCAATTAAGTTTTACACGTTTCCTAACTAAAGGTGGCACAATGTTCAAAAATTGGGAATTGTCTGTTATTATGAGATGACTTAGGACGTATTTCAAAATACTTAAAAACGAAAAAGACTACAAGATCATGCAAATACAGTAAGAATATCAAGACATACTGACCTCAACTGCAAGCACCCTGCCAATGGATGCTTCAGACTCATTCCACTTCATCTGAGAGCGAAGTCCATTTCTTCCTCCAGCTCTCCAATCAAGAAGGCCTAGGAGTACTTCAACAAGACCAACCCTATATTATAAAAAGCTCTTTGAGTGTAAGTAAAAGAGAAAAAGGGGGGGGGGGGGGGAGGGGGACTAAGATATCCTTCTCAGACTCAATAAAATCGTTAATTTTGTTGGACATCACAAACAAAAGACAAAACATAAAATCCAAAAATTTGTCGAAGAAAACTGAATACTTTCTAAGTGCCAAGCAAACCATGAAAGTACCGAGGGCAGTTCAAATTCATCATATTATTAATGACCCATATTGAAGAGGTCAACATTCAAGCAGTCTTGAGCAAAATCAGTAATCTAGATTCCTTGGAAGTATCTTTATCCCATTCTCATGTCCAATTTTACCTCAATCCATAGAAGGTCGGAAAAGAATTTTGATTTCCAATAATCATGTTTTAGGGACAAGGTAAAATCATTTGAAGCCTCATGTTATGATTTGCACCATATTCCCTTTAAGTGGCTGGCTTTGGTGGATACGAGGAGAGGTAGGAGGCAGCACAAGAAGTATTGGGGAGAGTTGATCAGGTAGGACATGTCGTGGCTTCAGATTACCGAGGACATGGCCCTAGATAGGAAGTTGTGGAGGTCGAAAATTAAGGTTATAAGTTAGGAGGTAGTTATGCTTTTTTTCTAAGGCGCACGAGAGTGAGAGTAAGGCTAGTATGTTAGGATTTTGTCTTAGACTGCTAGTGGTGAATGTTGAGTTCACACTACTCTTTCGTTCCTCTTAGTGTCGGGCTTTATCTAGTGGTTCTTGTTTTGCTTTTCATCTATTTTCTGGTTCTTGTGATGCTGTTATTTTTTTCTATGATTTATTGATGGTACAGATATATTGCCTCTTTTCGTCTTCTTGAGCCGAAGGTCTATCAGAAACAACCTCTCTACCCCCTCGGATTAGAAATAAGATTTGCGTACACACTACCCTCCCTAGACTCCACTAGTGGGATTTCACTAGGTTGTCGTTGTTGTTGTCGTTCCATTAAGAAAATCATGTTCCGTCTTTGGATTAGCTCCCCTTTTTGGCAAACAAGTAATAAACCACATAATACAAATCGTGATCACGAGAGTGAGAGTAAGGCTAGTATGTTAGGATTTTGTCTTAGACTGCTAGTGGTGAATGTTGAGTTCACACTACTCTTTCGTTCCTCTTAGTGTCGGGCTTTATCTAGTGGTTATTGTTTTGTTTTTCATCTATTTTCTGGTTCTTGTGATGCTGTTATTTTTTTCTATGATTTTTATTGATGGTACGATATATTGCCTCTTTTCGTCTTCTTAAGCCGAAGGTCTATCAGAAACAACCTCCCTACCCCCTCGAATTAGAAATAAGATTTGCATACACACTACCCTCCCCAGACCCCACTAGTGGGATTTCACTAGGTTGTCGTTGTTGTTGTCGTCCCATTAAGCAAATCATGTTCTGTCTTTGGATTAGCTCCCTTTTTTGGCAAACAAGTAATAAACCACATAATACAAATCGTGATCACTGATTGATCCACGATTAAGGATTCAGATTAAGGGCTTTAGAACTAGATCCTACTACTATTTTATAAAGATGATGTTCAGGGCAGCTTGCGCGCACTTCGCCTATTCCGCCTGGCGCCTGCTACCCTCCACCAATGTAGGTAACACCATATGGGATAACTCTACATTGGCTTAGGGAGAAGCGAAGAAATCACCTAATGTATTTACTCTCTGCTGGAATAGCCACCTGGTACATCCAAATATCTCTAAATTACAAAAGATGGTCCCAAGTCTCGAGAGTTTGACTTCGAGTAATACTACCTTAGGAAACACACTTTTACCTCTTTCCCGAAACGAGTCCACCACAGAATCACATCTATGTTTGAAATAGTCCATTCAGATATAAGGGGTCCAAATATATTTAAAGCTTTCACAATTTAGTTAACTTCGTTGATGATTATTCTTGCTATCCTTGGCTTCTTCTTCTGGAAAATAGAACCGACTAATTTCCTACCTTAAAAGCCTTCTATGTTAAAAGGTGTAATTAGTTCAGTATTTCTATTAAAAGATCAATCAGTAATATTGCACAAGAATATTTCACTATATATCTCTTCCTTTATGTCTTCCAAAGGCACTTTGCATGTGCATATACTCCTCTAAAAATAGAGTTCCTCCAGGCAAAACTAGATATCTAACTGAAGCTACCCGTACATTACTGAGTCTTGCTCGTGGTTTTTTCACCTTTCGGGAGATGATATTTTGACTGCCTGTTACTTAATCAATCACAAGCCTTCTTTTGTTTTGTAGCAGAAGAGTCCTTATTTCATTCTTTATCCCAGTGAACTTTCATTTCTACTCTCGCCCGGGGTGTTTGACCCAACTAGATTACTCTCGGGCATGACAAACTTCAACCAAAATCCTTAAAATACATTTATAGAGTATTCCCATCTCCACAAATGTTACTAATGATAAGATCATACAAAATAAGTAATTTGTCTAAGCAGATGTAATCAACTTGGAGACATCCCTGAACTTCTCACCAAATTCACTAAATTACAGCCATATCCACCATTCTTCTCATGATAAAAGGCCCACAAACTACGCCTAATGACTCATTGCCTATCATGTAAGGCAAATATTTTTTTGGGCAAATATTACTACTGCTCCTCGAAAAGTTACTTGGGCCACTTCAGTGTATGTCATTTGTAATTTCTTAAGTTATCCGCGTTTGTCACCTACGTCTCATACCTTTATTACTATCTTTCCCTGTCCAAATACTGAAGATTGAGAAAGATGAAGGCTCATCCAGGTTAAGCTATGTTTGAGGAAATAATTGTGTTTTATGATAGCGGTACTTGGGAAATAGTACTTTTACCATAAGAAAAAACAAAATTGGTGTTTACTCTCTATGCAAAAGCTGACAGATAGGTTGGTTGTCTGAACGCTAAATTAGTGCCCAAGGAATATCCTCAAAAAAGGTCTTGATTATGGTAGTTTTTTGGCTGATAGACACGATCTTATATGTCTATCTCCTCCTTTCTATGGCAACCATGTTTTATTGGACTTTCAACCAGTTGGCAATCGAAAATGTTATCTTTCATAGTTATCTTGCTTAAGAGGTCAAAGTGGAGTACCACTATGATTTGTTGTCCTGGGGAGTCTGGGTTAGCATATATATATATATATATATATATATATATATATATATATTGCACCGATCTCTTTATTGTCTCAAGTAAAAACCAAGAGCATGGTTTGTGCATTGTAGTCCAACAGTTTTGCAGCTCTGAAGCACAGCTAGTTGTTCTAAGTATATCAAAGGTTCACCAAGACAAGGTCTATCGTATAAGGAAACATGCATGGGATATTCTAAGCAAGTATTATGGAATATTCTTGAAAAGAATGGACATTGGGCCTAACTCAACCCCAAAAGCTAGCTTATGGGGTTGACTTATGCCCAAGGTCCATTCTTATCATGGTATCAGAGCCAGGCCCATCCCAATTATTGTTACCGATGTTGGGCCCCCATTTATGTTGTCCACGCTCTGATACCATGATAAGAATGGACATTGGGCCTAACTCAACCCCAAAAGCTAGCTTATGGGGTTGACTTATGCCCAAGGTCCATTCTTATCATGGTATCAGAGCCAGGCCCATCCCAATTATTGTTACCGATGTTGGGCCCCCATTTATGTTGTCCACGCTCCAGAGATCTGGGCGTGAGGAGGGGTGTTGAGTTGTCCCACATCGGAGGGAATTGAGGTCATTGGTCTCCTTATATGGCTTGGGCAATCCTCACCTCATAAGCTAGCTTTTGGGGTTGAGTTAGGCCCAAGGTCCATTCTTATCATGGTATCAGAGCCAGGCCCATCCCAATTATTGTTACCGATGTTGGGCCCCCATTTATGTTGTCCACGCTCCAGAAATCTGGGCGTGATGGGGGGTGTTGAGTTGTCCCACATCGGAGGGATTTGAGGTCCTTGGTCTCCTTATATGGCTTGGACAATCCTCACCTCATAAGCTAGCTTTTGGGGTTGAGTTAGGTCCAAGGTCCATTCTTATCAATTCTTATGCAGACTGGGTTACATCTCTTTTAGACAGATAGTCCACTTCAAGGTACTACGCTCTAATCAGAGGGAATTATATCTTGCAAAAGCAAAAAGCAATATGTAATAGCTAAGTCAAGCACAAAAGCAGAACACCCAGCAGTGGCTTTTGTAGTTTGCTACATATGAGCTTATCTGTAATGGAACTTATTTGAAAATTGAGTTGTGGAGGGGTACACCAGTGAAATTGCATCTTCACAATCATGTTGCAAGACACATTGTCTGAAATCTGGCATTTCACGAAAGAATGAAGCATAGAGAAGTACATAGAAATTGATTTGGGGTGCAGTGGTGACACGTTTTGTCAGCTCAAATAATCAGCTAGTAGATGTTCTTGTAGAATCACCTGCCGGATCACTCCGTGCCTCCAGAATTCAGTATACTCGCAGCACTTAGGAGCATACAACTGTAGAGCTCCAACTTGAGGGGAAATGTAAAAATGTTTGGAATTTGCAAATATGGCAAGATTTCATGCCTTGTTATTGATAGACATATTTTCCTTTTTAAATTACCTGTAAATAATATATATATATATATATATATATATATATATATATATATATATCCCTACATGTTTGAGAGAATAATCAAGAAATTCTATTCCCAAAACTTCTCTTTTCTTCTTTCTTCACAGTTAAAAGATACATATGAACACTTTAATCCAGCTTATCCTCTTTCTTCCCCCTCCCCTTTCAACATGTGTGGATGAGTGCAGATCTAAAGTCTCTGACTGAACCTAATTATAGCATTGGTTCAAAACTGCACCTAGTGGACTATGCAGCACCTGCTCCTTTGGGGATCATTGTCACAGAATTGAAAAAATGAGGACAATGTAGCAAAAAAGACACTATCACATATAATCCTACTTTATCAAGTCTCAGTCATTTCAAACACATACCCTAAAGCTTTCTAAGAGAAGCAAGTCCCCAACTTACTTTCAGAATGAAACATAAAATCTGTCAAACAAATTATTATTTTATTTTTTGATAGGTGAAATCTGTGATAAGAAATTACCACAAGTATAGTCAGAGAAATAATTTGTGCAACTCCCAAATATAGAAAACTAAGTATTAATCTTTACAAGTCTTGAACACAAAAATCTAACTTTTCACAGAATTAAATTATGTACTCACTTAAGTCCCTGAGCAACCAACGCATCCCTAGCTCGGTTTCCAGCAACGACTACACGTTTTAATGTTTCAAGAGCTAGAATACTTCCACCTTGCCATCCGATAGCTTTCATCAAAAGGGGAACAACCTGAGTAAGCCACCAAAGGCATGGATGATATTAAAGTATGATTTGCAGCAAAGATTTTTATTTTAAACAGCAGAAAAGCCCGGGAAACAAAAATCAGTCTACATATCCTAAGTTATGTATTGATAACATACCTGGGGTGTCCCAACACTAGTAGCTGCCATAGCTTCGGCGCACGTCGTACTTGCTGCAAGTTGATGCAGAACACGCAAACAACTAAGACGCACACGCTCTTGTAACGTTGGTGAAGGGGGCTGCATTGAGCTATCATCAGCCTCATAGGCTTCCTTGGAGTGGTCAGAATTTTTCACTTCCCCTATGGCCATTGTTTCTCTTCTCCCTTCATATGCCACTGCAGACACAAGTTTTGGCACATATCCTAAAAATCCAACATGATCTGCAAGAGCAGGGTGCACCCTTAATAAGGACACCAGAGCAGCAGATAGAAGCAGAGGAAGTTCGGGGTCAACAGATTGGACATCATAATGTGTCGCAGCAATTGATGAAAGATATTGATCCAGTAGTCCTTCCAAAAATCGCTTCGGGTTTCTCAGAGGAAATTTTGGATCTTTTAAAAATAGTCTAACATAGATTCCTCCAACCTACATCACAATAGCAATTCTCCATCAAAAAAGAAAAAAGTAGAGTTATAGAAAATGGTTCTACATCTTGCATTTATCAATAAGTACCTGCGGCTCATCCCTCATTTCCTGTTGGCCAGTTGCCTGCTCAGGTACATCCCAATCGACAACACTGCCTTTCATCTGTTCTCGATATAGTTCTGATGCCATGGTTGCAATTTGAGCAGACAAAGAAGCAGCCATTGCTGGAGTCCACACGAGTTCTGGAGTCTCTGTCGTTTGTTCAACAATGCTCACAACAGCTTCACCAGGACCATCCCTGATGACCGATACCAAGCCATCAGGAAGAAACCTAGCCAGAGTTATAGCAACTCTAGGTCCATGCATTGGCTGTCCAACAAGCTTTCCCAACAATGAGGCAGCTGCTGCTCTTTGCTGCAGAGGGATTTCTGCACAGCATCATTCAATATTTTTAAACTACTGTGTAGGATGTTGAACTAGAAGAGAATGCCAGGAATACAGATTACCTTGCAAAGGCAAGAGAAGTTCAAGAATGTAAACTACTCCACCATGCTTTGCAGCTGCCCATGCAAGCTCTGGTGTGCTAGCTAAAGCATACAGAACATGAAGAGCTCCTTCACGACAGCTAGGAGAGGAGTGAAGCATTTGCAATAGAAGTAGCAGACTGGATCCATCAGAAACAATTGCCTCCAAGCACGGAGCATATGTTGTCAAGCGTGACAGGACACTCAGACACAGTTGGGGAACAATGGTTGTTGAAGCAACAGGAACAGAGAAGCATTCAAAAATTGGTAATAATTTTTCTTTTGCAGAAAAAACTGATGCCAAATCTGGGGTGCTCGTCAGGAGATTCTGAAGAAAGACTACCAGATGTCAAACATCAAATCAATACATATTCAACAGGACAAATGATTTCTATATGTACCTGGAGTGCAATTAGAGCAAACTGGAGTTTCTTAACCAATTCATTTTCCTCTTTCTTCATCTGTTTCACATCTGAAGGAGTTGAAGGATCATTAGACAGCTTCTCTTCATTATATGGTCCATTAGTCGTATCATTTTGGAAATCTGATGTGGTGGTTGACGGAATATCTGATCCCACTGCAACATCACTCCGTACTAGACATGATATAAAATCAACAAGGGAAATACAGAAGACCTCGGGTTCACTAGTTTCATAATCCGGTTGGTCATTGTACACTCTCAAATATACATTTCCAACAAAAAGTTCCTTAGATAATGCTTCATATGCGAAGGAATGAGAATCTTTCAGGTCATATGAACCATTGGGGTCCTGGCTAGCACGCTGCTCGTCAACAAACTTTAAGAGTTCTGCTCGGGTTGACGTATTCCAAATTATCTGCATTCAGAAGCAATAGCAAATTGAGAGGGACAACAGAACTCAGAATAGGCATTGAGTTTTAAAAAGGGTAAATAAAAAGGAAAAAGGAGGAAAATAAACAATCTATAAACAATAAGTTTTATGAATGCAATATGGAGAAGAACATTTTAGCTCTATCTAAAGGATGATTGCCCACTTTTTCACATGCACAAAGATTGTGTCTCAAAGAAAGTCTTTTCTGGAAGAAAAAAAAACTCTGAAGAGCTCCAAAGGGGGTGCAGAATACTTTTGTACAAGTTAGGACCAACTCCCATGAGTTCCCTGTCAGCATAGATTAGTGGGTGCATTTTGTGGAGGACTATGTTTTTGTAGGTTGTCCCCTTTCCGTGTACCACTTGTATATTGGGGCTTTTTCCCATATTAATAAATGAACTTTTACATTACAAGAAAAAAGGAAAGAAGAGTAAATAGTACAACAAAACAACACCCAGTAAATTCCCACACGTCAGGTCTGGGAAGTGTAGAGTGTACGCAGACCTTACCCCCTACCCCGGAGGAGTAAAGAGACTGTTTTCCGAAAGACCCGCGGCTCAAGGAGACGAAAATAATATATCAGTGACAACAGAAACCAAAAAAGTAATATCAGCACCGTAAGAGACAGAAAATAGAGGGAAAAACAATAACAAAACCAGTAATAAGTACAGTAAAACGGAAAAATAGTGTGGACTCTACATAAACCACTAGTAATCCAAGGCAAAATACTATAAAACTAGCCCCGTCCCCAGTACAAAGTAGAAAAACGCTCGACTCCCTCCTAACCTTCAACCCTAATGCTCGTTCTCCACACCTTCCTATCAAGAGCCATGTCCTCTAAAATCTGAAGTCGTGTCATGTCCTGCTTGATCACCTCACCCCAATACTTCTTAGGCGGCCCTCTACCTCTTCTCAGGCGGCCCTCTACCTCTTCTCATACCTGCCAATGGCAACTGCTCACACCTTCTAATCGGGGCATCTAGACTTCTCCGCACGTTTCCGAACCATCTAACCCTCACTTCCTGCATCTTGTCATCCATGGGAGCCATACCCACCTTCTCCCGAATATCTTCATTCCTAATCTTATTCCAACCTAGTTTGTCTGTACATCGATCTCAACATCCTCATTTCTGCTACTTTCATCATCTGAATATGAGAATTCTTGACTGGCCAATACTCAGCCCCATACAACATTCATAAATAGTGTTTAAGAAAAAAGGAAAGAAGAGTAAATAATGTTTAAGTGTGATTCTTTCACTAAACATACTGAAGCTGAGTTAATATCAGAATAGTCAACTTTTTGGGCCTTCTTTTTGTTACTCCCTAGTCCCTAAAGGAGAAATTGAATCTCCCAGAGCTTTAGACAACTGAGAAATAACAAGAAAACAGAGGCATCCCAAACCATTTAAAAGTATTACCATTCATCATACTGACAAAGCTGTTAAGGAAAAAACTCAGTTTTGCATATGCAACAGAATTATCCACCAAGTGAACTAAAAAGATCTGCAGGAATCACCTCTGGGGTCTCCAAGTTCGAATTTAGTTTGAACAATAGATCTTTGGGAGATTGATCTTTCAGCATACTGGCAAGCTTTGGTGTCAGCAAAGCTCTAAGTGCATCAGCAGCAACCATATTATATGGGGTCTGATTCTCATCAGCACCCAACCCACTAAGTCTTGCCACAGCCAGAGCTGCCCGTACAGCATGCATATTCTTTGCAACTTGAACACTAACACCAACACCATGAGCTTCTGACTTATCCGTCTCTTCTGCAGTAGAATCATACTGAAACAACAGTGGCAACAGGTACCTAAAGAAGACAACCATAATTAAATGAATACCATATGTTCCTGAAACCATGACTTAAAAAGAAAAGTATAAAGAATTCAACATCAATGGACCATCCACACTTTATGTGACAAGTTGGATCAATTTCATGGTTTATTTCAAGGGTGCAAAGGGCCCTTGAACAGTGGGACAGGAAGATTGAACAAAGGAGGCTTTTGATTGACTGGAAACCCTGCACCTTTTGGAGGGTGAAGACGCAATCTCTGTTGCAACTCCAAACCCCACTTCGTGGATTTTGCTATGAACTTTTATCTTCGTTTTGATTTTATTATTATAAATATGATTTAAATCCAAACGTAGCGATAGATAGACTTTTAAATATAGTTTTTAAATTCGTCATGTTTGATATTTTCCACACAATCAATCCAATTAAAATTTAGAAAAGTGGCAAGACGTCACCGCTCAACCTATGCTACATTAAAAGGGATCAAAGGAGTAATCTATCTTAGGTTTATAAGAAACTCTTTGGGTATAAAATAGTTGCTAATTTTCTGATACTTGAATGATCCTAAAGCAAAAAATAGTTGCTAATTTTCTGATACTTGAATGATCCTAAAGCAAAAAATTAGTTGCATAAGGTATTAGCAACATATCCCAGACCCCACTTTGTGGGACTATACTGGGTAGTTGTTGTTGTTGTTGTAAGGTATTAGCAACATAGCATTAGGTAGCACATATATAAAGAAAAGTGCTATTCAGAAACTGGACACATACTACATGAAACAGATAGGACATGAGAATGCATGATTGATAACCCAAGTCATAAACTCAAAAAGCTGAAGATAAAACACTGACAGTTTCAGGTTCTGTAAATGCTTAGAACCATGGCAGTCAAGTCACTCATTGTCAAAATAGTCTGTCAGCTTGAATACTAGTATTTAACATTTATAAATGAGTGATTCCTAAAACAAGCATTCAAAAGTCTTTTTTAGTTCAACAGCAAATAACTGATAAAACGAAGGTCCAGTCATATCACCTGTTTGGCTCATCATGAAAGGCGGAACACAAAGCAAAAATAGAGGTATGATTAGGCAAAAAATAAATAACAGGTTTGACACTATTCAGCAAGTACCATAAATCATCTATTCTTCGTTCGTAATCTATGCGGTTTATCTGGTGTTAAATAGTTAGTAATGTATAGTATTCCATATCGGGAAATAGATACTTATTATTATGTAATCACTGTATATAAATAAGGTATTATACAACACTTTAGATATAATTAATAAAACTTTTCTGTGCTATACTTCTCACATGGTATCATAGCGTTGTGCCAGACAGTCGCCGCGCATCAATTTCCGGTGACTTCTAGGTCTATTTATTGCGTCACCTACGTTTTTCTCAGTGTTAAGCTAAAACCCACACCACCACAGGGTCCTACACCATCCGGCAACCTAACCCCAGCAAAACCCCTCCGGAAAATAACCTCCCATGCACCCACACGCTCTAGCCAGAAGAAGAAAAATTCCTACGAGATCTCCTCATGCACCAGCAGGTGAGCTGCCCTCTGGCCATTTTCTGACAAAACTTCTTTTGGGCAGCATACTCGCTAGGCTATTCCGAGTCTATCCATCCAAGTTACATCAAATTCCGAAGACCTTTTTATTTCCCGGCTAGTTTTCCGGCGACTGTTCAGTTTCCGGCGAGAGGCAATATTTTTCTTTGCTGTTCCGGGGAGTTTTTCATTGTTCTTGATAGTGTGTGCGATTTGGTCCAACAATGTCTTTTGGACTTGATGCTTTTGGTTCTAAAAGCACGGGTTCTGGAAATTCGAGCTTGATGATTACTTCGAAACCTTAATGGGAAGTTCAAACTACTTAGCTTGGGCTTCTTCTGTTGAGTTATGGTGCAAGGGTCAAGGTGTTCAAGATCACGTGGCCAAGAAAACTAATGAAGGAGATGAAAAGGCCAAAGCACTTTGAGAGAAAGTTGGTGCTCAATTATAAAGTTTGTTGTGGCAATCGATTGATTCCAAGATAATGCTTTTGTTTAGTCCATTCCAGACATGTTATTCAGTTTGGGAGACGGCTCGTACTTTATACACTAATGATATATCTCGTTTTTATGATGTGATATCTCGGATGACAAGCTTAAAGAAACAGGAATTGGGCATGTCTACCTACTTAGGACAGGTGCAGGCAGTTATGGAGGAATTTGAGAAATTGATGTCAGTCACTGCTAGTGTTGAAAAATAACAAGAGCAACGATAGAAGATGTTTCTAGTTCTTACACTTGCTAGACTGCCTAGTGACTTTGACTGTTGCTGGACTGCCTAGTGACTTTGACTCGATGAGACAAAATTTTGGCCAGTCCTACGGTCCCCATAGTTAATGAACTATTCTCTCGATTGCTTCGTCTTGCTGCTCCACCCAGTTACACATTGGTCTCACCACCAAATGTTTATTCCTCAATTCTCGCATCTTAGACAATGAAAAATTGGACATCTCGGGCTATGGAGAAACGATGTGAAGGAAGTCGTTTTGGGATATTCGACCTAAGTGTTCTTATAGTAATAAAGTTGGACACACTCATAAAGTGAGTTATTCTTTACATGGTCAACCACCCAGAAATTCTCAGGTTGCTCAAACCGAGACTACGGGTAATTAAGGATTTTCTTTATCTGGCGGGAATATAGTGAGTTCCTTTAGCATCGAGCAAGTAACCAGAAGTAGCCTCGGTTGCACAGAGTAACTCCTGTTGCTGATAATTCTTTTGCTTGTATTTCTCGGTCTAGCACTCTTGGACCGAGGATCATGGACTTAGGAGCTTCTGATCATATCTTTAGTAATAAATTATTTTTGTCAAATATTGTGTATCTACAATCTCTTGCTACTGTTACATTAGCCAATGGGTTCCAAACTAAAGCAAAAGGATTTGGACAAGCTAATCCCTCACTTTCTATCACTCTAGATTGCATTCTTTACGTCCTTATTTGGTTTTTTAGTCTTGCATTTGTTAGTTGTTTGACTCGTGCCCTCCATTATGCTTTATATTTTATTGATGATTCTTTTATTATGCAAGACCGCAGTACGGGGCAAATGATTAGCACAGGGCTTGAATCACAAGGCCTTTACTACCTTAACTCACTCAATCTTTCCACAGCATGTCCATTTACAGATCCTCCAGACCTAATTCACAGACGCTTAGGACATCCGAGTTTACCCAAGCTTCAGAAGATGGTACCTAATTTGTCTAGCTTCGGTATTATGATCTCGCAGCGGAAGTATGCCTAATACATTCTTGATGAGACATGAATGACAAGCTGTAGACATGTTGACACTCCTATAGTTATATGGATCTGAATACTAAACTTCTGCCAGCATAGGAGGAGCGCACTCCTATGGATCCGAATTCTAATCTTCTGTCAGGATAGGGGGGAGCCGCTTAGCGATCCTGCAAGATATAGGTGGTTGGTTGGTAGATTAAATTACCTCATAATGACTAGACTTGACATTTCTTTTCTTGTGAGTGTTGTAAGTCAGTTTATGGTTTCTCCCTGTGATGGTCACTCGGATGTATTTGTTCGCATTCTTCGGTATATAAAGTCAGCTCCAGGCAAAGGATTACTATTCCAGGATCGAGCCCACGAGCAAAACGTTGGGTACATAGATGCTGATTGGGAAGGATCCCCTTCTTATAGACGTTCTATGTCAAGATATTGTGTTCTAGTAGGGGGTAATTTGGTCTTCTGGAAGAGCAAGAAACACAATAGTTGCTCGATCGAGTGTCGAAGCAGAATATCGGGCCATGTCTATGGCAATGTGTGAGCTAGTTTGGGTCAAGCAGTTACTCAAAAAGTTAAGTTCGAAGAAAGTAGTAGCATGGAACTGGTGTGTGATAATCAAGTTGCTCTTCATATTGCGTCAAGTATTGTGTTTCATTAGAGGACTAGACACATTGAGATCGACTGTTAGTTTGTCAGAGAAATATACTCTCAAGAGATATTGTTACAAAGTTTGTGAAGTCGAATGATCAGCTTACAGATATTTTCACTAAGTCTCTTACCGTTCTCGTACTAGTTACATCTGTAACAAGCTCGGTACATATAGTGAATTATATGCACCGACTTGAGGGGGAGCGCTAAATTGTTAGTAATATATAGTGTCCCATATCGGGAAAGAAGATAATTATGATTATGTAATCACTGTATATAAAAAATACAACACTTCAGATATAATTAATAAAACTTTTCTATGCTATAATTCTCACATCTGGAAAGGGTGAAAATAAAAAATAAAAAATTCACTTACCACAAAACACCAGCCTTAAGTAAAGCATCTTGAAATTCAGATGACACAGAAACATGAGCAATTGTCTGAAGGGCAGCGTCAACAGTAGCTGGTACAAGCTCAAGTTTAGTACAATGTACAATATCATCAACTAGGCCAGAAAATTCAAGCATGTCAGCTCTGGCACTCTCAAACTGACTCAAAACTGAAAAGGTTCTCATCACATTTGTGACAATGACAGTTGATTGTTCACTGGAAGGAGTAGTTGGTTGTACTACACACATGCAACGGGACAGAAGATTTGCAAGAAGTTGTATTCCGGCATCCCTTACAAGTTCTTCACCATTCAGCGAAGAAGATGCACACCTGAGACAAAAAAAACATGGAAATAGTTCATATAGCTGAAAGAGAACAGAACAGAGAACAAAATTCTATTCTATTCAGATAACACACGTTAGCCATATCAATTCAGATGCGGCAACAAGAAGAGATGCTCGATCAGAGGAAAGGAAGTTGTTGTCATCTTTGTCCAGGGTGATTGCATTTAACAACATTGGGTAACCAGCATATTTAAACGGCTCCAGTACATCTCCATATCGTCTATACAAAATGCATTGTCCTTTCAATAAAAGCAGTAGTCTCCAAAGTTGTGGACCTTGCAGTCCTTGCATTGTAGCCTGACCAAAGTGTTTAATAAAGAAAAAAGTAAATGAATAGAAGTAAATATACACATGCATTTAAAGGCAGTAAGAATAAAAATATTGTCAAAACACTAGAAAAATAAATAACCAACACATGAAGGCAGAAAACGCAGCTACAAGCTATACTTTACTCCCTCCAAACTTAGAATACTTGCAAAACTTTTCTTTGGGTTTTCTCAAGAGTGTTCCACCTATCTTTACAAGAAAAGCTAAATTTCACAGCAGTCCTAACCTTATCATCAAAACTGGCAGCGCAAAAGAAATGAACAATCAAGATCCTATATTTGGATTATCCTTAATTCTTGTTTCTTTCAACGTTCTCTTCTCTGTTGCAAGGAAGTTGCCATAAAGCTAACATGTGGAACAGACCTTCAATAGATTTATCATTTTAAGTAGAATTGTCACTGAAGGACAAAAGACGACCAGAGATCTGGTACGGCAACAAAATGATATATTGAAGATAGATTAACAGAGGGACTGTTATACGCAAATATTTAACTATGTAGGGATTTGTAAAATAAAGGAATATAGTCATAATATTTATTTAAAGACATTAAGGACCTTATCTCTTCTATATTTAGCATAAGCAGCAATTTTTTGGGGGCAAGGTATTAAGGGTCTCACTATTTCTAATGCTTGTATGTTTGTTCACTGTCAGCGCTTCAAGATTGCACATAATGATGTCAGAATATTAGAAGGCAAAAGTCATGCGGCTTAAACTCATAGTCTCTGGCCTTACAAGTGATAAGGCCTATTCATAACTGCATTAGCGCACTGAGCTCATTTACAATGTGCTACCTATCGGAAAAAAAGAAGGAAACATGCTGAGCTTAGGAAAACAAAAGGAATCAGAGATTGAACCCTATAACATATGGTGAAAAGAGACTTCTCTCTCCTTAAAAAATGCTCCCGGGATTTGCTGAGTGACTGTCCAGAAATTAAAGTCGAGTTAACATGGGCGAAGATAGGATTTATTTTCATGCAGGTTTTAAATCCTTTAACATTACTAAAACTTGTTCAAGGTCTGAAGTCTGGTTTGAATGGGTGGAAAGCAGCAAGAAATTGATGAGGACAACAACATTAAGTCTCGAAGTTATGAAGTTGTTGCAGATGTATTTAATGTAGCGTCAAAGGAACACAGCAGATCAGTAAGGAGATGGAACATATGAGATCGTTACGCAGACTTCTTCTGCACTCTTAAATACTGTAGAAAGTTGATATGTACAGTAGTATGTATAGTGTCCTATATTGGTGGAGATGGGTTTGGTACTATGTAAACACCCTATATAAATAGGGGTAATGTAACACATAAATGAATACAAGAAATTCTTTCTTCCCAATGTCTAACTCTCACAAATACAACGAACACGGAAGGTACATTATTTTCATTGCTGTACAGGGAGAGAACAAGTCAGTCATTATTAAACCTCAAGTTACGTTAAAGGCTGGGTGGGGAGATATAGACCAGAAGATTTTAAGGCTCATAAATGATGAAAACACAAGCTCATATCATGATGCTAAGGAAGCACAAGTGGAGGCCATGTTTTCTGCAACAATGGAGGCTTATTGGACTCATGAAGGTGTCAATTGATTTAGGGAATTGGGCCACAAATTTAAAATGCTTACAATAGTTAGCCTTAGTCCAATTGAGGCCCAAGAATCTCAAGAAATTGAAGAAGTCCAAGAATCCATTCAAGATTAGGATTTATTTTCCTTAAGATTAGGATTTCTTAATTATTGTTTTAGTAGGACTATATTTACAGTTTTAGGCAAGCTAGGACTGTTAGTTGAAACTCTATTCCCACTAGAATTCTTTTTCCTATTTTAGTTAGGATACGTTTTCCTTAACCTTATTCTTCGACAACAACAAACCTCATTCTTCTTCTATTTTAATTAAGATTAGTTTTACTTATCCTTGCAAATTTTACTCATTGTAAGATTTATTTAAAGGGCTCAATATGCTGAAAAGAAACACTTGTGATTAGTTTTTCTAAGCTCTTGCTTCAAAAACATGATTTCACTTTTGGTTGACTCTTCTTTCTTTATTCAATGGTTCTTGCAATCTTTCGCGATTGAAGAACGGAGAATTGCACAAGTAAACAACTGGATTAAGGGTTTCAGGGTTAACTTTAGGGCTAACATTAATCTAGAAATCATCAATCCACAAAATATGCAGATGACCAACTAGTGTTTTGTGATGCTGAAATTGAAGTGAAGATGCTGAGGGTGATATTTATCTTATTTGAAGCCACATCTGGATTAAACATTAACTAGAATAAAAGTTACATATATCCAGTTAATTATGTAATTGAGATGCCATGTCAGGCGAGTGTGCTTGGAGGTAGGATAGGAGAATTGCCAGCAATATATTTGGGAATGTCAATGGGGGCAAAGAGTTAACCAAAGGGGATATGGAATGGAGTTCTGGAGAAATATGAAAAAAAAATTAGCAAACTGGAAAAGTCAATACCTGTCTCTAGGAGGTAGACTTATCCTTAGTAACAGTGTCCTTGATGCTATGCCTACTTATATGATGCCTCTAAGAAGGAATTTTCTTTCGCAAGGCAGCAACGAGAATAAAAGAATCCATCTGGTTAGATGGGATATTCTCACAAGCAGCAAGAAAGGAGGGGGTCTGGGGATCAGAAACATAAGAGTTCAAAGCCAAAGCTTGATGATGAAGTAGTTATGGAGGCTTGCTGCTACAAAGCGATCACTGTGGAAGGCTGTAATCAGAGCAAAGTATGGGATGGAAGGGAAGTGGACAACCAAGATGGTGTCCCTTAGAAATCTATGGCCTAGTTCAGCAATAACACTAGCTTTAAAGTTGGAAATTGTATGAAGACATCCTTTTGGGATGACAGTTGGCTAGGTCAAAAATCTCTGAAGCAGTTATTTCCTGATATCTGAAACCTGAATCAACAAGAAGGAGCATATGTGGGAGAGATATGGTCAAATCAAGGTGGAATTTTACTTACAGAAGAATGCTATATGACTGGGAAATTGATAAGCTGATGGAATTCTACAATTTGTTAGAGAAATTGAAAGGAACATCTACTAGTGAAGACTGTATGCTCTGGCAAGTGAATAGGCAAGGTATTAAGGGAAATTAAAAATCTCTGTGAAGTTTGCCTATAAGAAGTTCAGTCATTCAAACAATCAGATTAACTCTTGGCTTCGAAGTTAATAAGAGAAGTAACAATTCCATACAAATTGCCTGTTTTCAATGGCTCTTAGCAAGAGTCAGTCCTGACGCAGGACAACCTTATCAGGAGGGGATATCAACTTAGTTCCAGATATTACTTATGTGGGGCTCATGCAGAGACAATCAATCATCTTTTTTTTTTTTTTGCATTGCAAATTAACAGATCAATTATGGGAAGTCTTCATCAAGCTGAGAGGGATAAGGTGGGTCATGCCAAGGAGAAGTCGGGAAGTCCTAGCAAGCTGGAATAGAGATGGTAGTCAATCTAATAGAGAGATGGATGTCCCAGCTTGCATTTGGTGGACGATTTGGAGCGAGAGGAATCAAAGGTGTTTTGAAGACAATCATAGTTATATCCAGAAGCCGAAGATGAATTGTCTAGTTCTTTTTATTATTGGTGTAGGAGTATTTAGAAGATTATGAAGCTAGTTTTGATGTTTTAGATTATTTGTGAATAGACCAAGGACCAGGATCTCTTCTTGTGCTCCACTTTGTAATTATAGATGACTACTCAGTCTTTGAGTAGTCTACCTTATACATAAACAATTATGGAACCTTCTAAAAAGAAAACTACAACATATCGAATAAATCGTGGCCTAGGGTCAGACAACCATTCACTCTCCTGCTTAAACTTAGGATCAAGTAACTACCTGCAGCCGTTCATAAGCTTTCTGCACTGCCAGAAACTTCTCCCTCCCCTCAGGATTTTTGTCTGGATGATACTTCATTGCAAGTTTTCGATATTGTCGCTTGAGCTTTTCTTCATCAATGTTCTCAATCTGCTTAGAAATATTAATGGTCTCCTGTGATTGTCTTTTGGGAGCATCATCTCTTGATACCTCATCCAAGGAAATCTCCAGTATTTTGCAAGCCTCTTCTTCAGAAAGATCCATGGGTCTCCGAGTTAACTCTTCTCGCCACATAACCAGCAGTGATTGCAGGAATTCAATGTGTTCAACTATTGGCCAATTAGGAAAGCGAATTTCATCACATAAATTACGAAGGTAATAACGGTGGCACCACATCTCATCCCTTAGCTCTGGGTATGTCACAGGTGGCATCGGAGCATATTCATACAAAGAATGGCAATGTTGCGACAACTTCTGTGTAAAATCACCTAGATGCTGAAGGACCTGCAGTGATAGAGGTAAAGTTTAGCAGAAACTCATAATCTTGGAAAGATACAAGGAATTTACAGAAAAGTCTTGTTAGTCTGAACAACCTGACGAATAAGATTTTCAACTCGCATCTTGTGCGTCCAAATAATCTCAGGAGTGTCAGAATCAGAAACCATTGCTGCTGCAAATGCAGCAGGACCGCTACGTTCCAGAACATATAGCAATGACTCAGGTAAAAGCCCACCCAAAACACTGCGTTTTGCCAAAGGCAAAGAAGAGGAGACAGCGGCTTCTTCCCCTCCATGAAATGTTTGATGAACATGAGTCACAGAGAAAAGCTGAGCAATTGAGAGGAGATTGGAACCAGGATAAGCTAGAGCAAAGTAAAAGGCTCCAGTGCTATATAGTTTTATCATTGCCTTTGGGTTCCTAGTAACAATGGCCTTCAACAAAGCAGCAGCACTTTCTACAACACTCGGTTCTCCAGAGAGCATAGCCTATAAATCAGCGTTTTAAAGGAGAATCAAATAAGAAAAAGTCAGAGAACATCCCCATGTCACTCTTTAAAAGTGTAACCCAAACTTGAAGTTTAAGCAAACAATCAGAGATGAATATGAAATAAGATAAATTGCATATGGTACAGTGCTGAGTAGAGCTCGAAGCCCTTATATCTATTATAAAAAGGATAATTTTGACAGTGAATTGTAGCTCAGGTACTAAATGGTTTCCTGTAGTGTTCTTCAATTAGTAAATCATGCTGACTTTCATAACTTGGACTACTTATTCTGCAACCACCTCTTTCATTGCCTATGAACCTAAAGAATCTTGCATTTTCAAAGTACTACTTGATCCAACAAAAAGTCAGGACTTATAGTTCTACAAGGATCATTTCCTCCACCTTTATTCCTGGAAGTGACAGAACACCTCAAAAGTCTGACACCCACAGCTTGCCCATCTTTCTCTATGCATTTTGATGACATAAAGCCTCTCGGCTGGAATCCAACATTTAAACAACACCTAATCCTCAATTGGACTATGTTGCTCGGACTCTCCGGAAATATTGCTGGGTGCGTGTCGGATCCTCCAAAAATAGTGTTTTTTGGTGGATCCGACACAGGTGCGGCATCATTTTGGAAAGTCCATGCAACATAGCAATTGGATTTATTTCCCCATTCCCATATCAAAAATTATTTCCAGTGAAATGAGGAGCTTTAAATCTAGCCTTGACTAGTCAATCTTATGTTGTCAATCCTTATTCTGAAAACGTGTCCCAGAAACTAGCATGTGCACTATTATTTCACTGTGGTATTCTAACTCGGATAGAAGAATATGATTAAAATATTACACATCGCTGCATAACTTTCGACATGGATCATAGGAATACTGGAAAGAAGAAGAAGTAACATTTTAATGACGGAACAGCATGGCGTATCAAGAGAGCATCAAGGAACTCTGGAAGCTAGTGCTCAGCTAGCTGTTACATAAAAAGTGATAAGAGTAAGCTGTTCAAATTGTTTGTTTCGACCTTCACATTGACTATTGAGCATTCCTATTGATAGTCAGAATCAGTCACCTATCTTTCTATATTTCAAAAAATACATGTTGGACACGTCCAACTACAAAGACAACATGATTAAACAGATTTTTGTTTTTATTTAGAATGCTAACAAACCTAAACAGAATAACAGAATCAAGATATTTCAAGAAGTACCAATTCACACACTAAATAATATTGCAGAAAAAGAGAAGGACAATATAAATATATGAAGAAGAAAAACAACAGCTATGCATCAATGCTTTTTCCAAACATAATCTAGATGCCAGTTGCTCCTAGTCCACACAATAAACTGAAACTTCCTAGTTCATCAAATATAATGACGATGATCACCAAGGACTCTTTTACAACAAAAAAGCATACCAAAACAAGCAAACATTAACCTGAGAAATATGTGGAATGCAACGTGGACTTGATAAGATCCGCTTGACCCTAGGTGTTGGCGTAACTATCTCACCAGCATCATCTATATCCGAGTGTGCTGCAACCATGCTATGCAATATGCTCAATGCTACTTCTCCTACCTGAAATGACATTACCATTTTGAGCGATCATATAGGTAGTAGTTTAGTACAATTAGAAGCATGTGACAAACTGTTACTGTACTCTCAAACCCCAATGACACATACATAGAAAAATATTTGTGCAGAAACAAGCTTCCTGATTGTTTCTTCCTTGATTAGGCAAAACTTAAACAAGGGAACAGAAAAATGTACCTTAACTTGTTAAGTGAAAGACTAGCAAAAAAATAAAGCCATGAATTAATTCTCCTAGCCCCAAACTGATCCTCCTCCATTTTCAGGCCATTACGAAATTTATTCACTTACTCACAATGCAATGTTTTCCCCTAATCCCAAAGTGAGATCCATCCTCCATATTCAGGCAATTACAAAATGTCATCCCCGTCTCAGGTAACAGATGCCCTAAAGTATTTGTGAGAAAGCACGGGAGAAGAATATATAATTGATATGTAAACATGATACAATGAGCCCTATATATAATACACATAACCTAGCCTACTCCTAATACAGTTTAGACTATACTTCTAATACAGTTAGACTTCTAACACTCCCCCTCAAGCTGGTGCATATAAATCATATGTACCGAGCTTGTTACATATGTAGTTAATACGAGGACCAGTGAGGGACTTGGTGAAAATGTCTGCAAGCTGATCATTTGACTTTACAAACTTTGTAGCAATATCTCCCGAGAGTATCTTTTCTCTGATAAAGTGACAGTCAATCTCAATGTGCTTAGTTCTCTCATGGAACACTGGATTTGACGCAATATGAAGAGCTGCTTGATTATCACACACAAGTCCCATCTGACTAACATCACCAAATTTCAGCTCTTTGAGCAACTGTTTGACCCAAACAAGCTCACATGTCGCCATAGCCATTGCTCGATATTCTGCTTCTGCACTAGACCGAGCAACCACATTCTGTTTCTTGCTTTTCCAAGATACCAAATTTCCTCCTACTAAGACACAATATCCAGAAGTAGAACGTCTGTCAGAAGGCGATCCTGCCCAATCAGCATCGGAGTATCCAACAATCTGCTCATGTCCTCGATCCTCAAACAATAAACCTTTACCTGGAGTTGATTTTATATACCGAAGAATGCGAACAACTGCATCCCAATGACTATCACATGGCGAACCCATAAACTGGCTCACAACACTCACAGGAAAGGAAATGTCAGGTCTTGTCACTGTAAGATAATTTAGTTTACCAACTAACCGCCTATATCTTTCAGGATCGTTAAGAGGCTCCCCCTGTCCTGGAAGAAGTTTAGAATTCGGATCCATTGGAGTGTCAACAGGTTTACAACCTGTCATTCCTGTCTCCTCAAGAATATCTAAGGCATACTTCCGTTGTGAGATCACAATACCTGAGCTAGACTGTGCGACCTCAATACCCAGAAAATACTTTAGTGTGCCCAGATCCTTAGTCTGAAAGTGTTGAAAGAGATGTTGCTTCAATTTAGTAATACCATCCTGGTCATTGCCGGTAATAACGATGTCGTCAACATAGACCACTAGATAAATACAGAGACGTGAATCAGAATGCCGATAGAATACAGAGTGATCAGCTTCAACTCCGAGTCATGCCAAAGTCCTGGATAACAGTGCTAAACTTACCAAACCAGGCTCGAGGAGACTGCTTTAGACCATAAAGTGACCGGCGCAAGCGACATACAAGGCCACGAGACTCCCCCTGAGCAACAAACCCAGGTGGTTGCTCCATATAAACTTCATCCTCAAGGTCACCGTGTAAAAATGCATTTTTAATGTCCAGCTGATACAGGGGCCAATGGCGAACAGCAGCCATAGAGAGAAAAAGGCGGACTGATGCTATCTTAGCCACTGGAGAGAAGGTATCACTGTAATCAAGCCCAAATATCTGAGTATACCCCTTGGCCACAAGACGAGCCTTAAGACGATCAACCTTACCATCTGGACCAACCTTGACTGCATACACCAAACGACAACCAACAGTAGATTTATCCGAAGGAAGAGGGACGAGCTCCCAAGTACCACTCGCATGTAAAGCAGACATCTCGTCAGTCATAGCCTGTCGCCACCCTGGATGAGACAATGCTTCACCTGTAGACTTAGGGAGGGCAACAGAGGACAAAGAAGATAGAAAAGCATAATAGGGTGATGACAAACGATGATAACTTAAACCAATATAATGGGGATTAGGATTAAGGGTGGTCCGTATACCTTTCCGAAGTGCAATCGGAAGAGACAAGTCCGCAGTAGGAGCAGGGTCAGGTGCAGGAAGTGAATCAGCCGGGCCGGATGCTGGGCGAGGACGACGATGATATGTCAAGAGTGGAGTGTCTTGTGCATGGAGTCCAGGAGGAGCCACAGTAGGTGGTCCAACGTTTGGAATGGGTAAGACTTCTGTAGCGGAAGGTGAAGGAGGAGATATAGACTCCCTAAAGGCCGGTATAGGTAAAACTTCAGATATAGCCAGATGGTCAGAATGGTCAGAAGAGGTAAAGAAAGGCTTAGACTCAAAAAATGTGACATCGGCTGACATAAGGTACCTACGAATATCAGGTGAATCACAACGATAGCCCTTCTGAACACGAGAATAACCAAGGAAGACACACTTGAGAGCACGAGGAGCTAACTTATCTTTCCCAGGAGCTAAGTTATGAACGAAACAAGTGCTCCCAAACACACGAGGGGGGACAGAGTATAAGGGTGACTGAGGAAACAATACCTCATGCGGAATCTGATTTTGGATGGGAGATGAAGGCATCCGATTAACCAAATAACAAGATGTGAGAACTGCATCGCCCCAAAAACGCAGCGGAACATGAGATGCAATGAGAAGTGTGCGAGCAGTCTCAATAATGTGCCTATTCTTTCTTTCTGCAACCCCATTTTGCTGAGGGGTATAAGGACAAGAGGTCTGATGAATAATTCCATGAGAGGACATAAATTGCTGAAATTGAGAGGACAAATATTCTAAGACATTATCACTGCGAAGGGTGCTAATAGAAACACCAAATTGATTTTTAATTTCAGCACAAAAATTTTGGAATATAGAAAACAACTCAGAACGATCTTTCATTAAGAAAATCCAAGTACATCTTGAATGATCATCAATGAAACTAACAAAATAACGAAATCCTAAGGTTGAACATACTCTACTAGGACCCCATATATCCGAATGAACTAAAGAAAAAACAGACTCTGCACGACTCTCAATACTACGAGGAAAGGAGGCGCGGGTATGTTTCCCGAGCTGACATGACTCACACTATTATGTGGATAAACTGGACAAACGAGGCACCATCTTCTGAAGTTTGGACAAGCTAGGATGTCCTAAACGACTGTGAAGTAGGTCTGGAGGATCTGCAGCTAGACAGGCCTTAGAGGATGTTAGGGAGTTAAGGTAGTAGAGTCCGTCTGATTCAAGTCCTGTTCCAATCGTCTGTCCCGTACTGCGGTCCTGCATAATAAAAGAGTCATCAATAAAGTATATTCCACAATGGAGGGCACGAGTCAAACGACTCACAGATGCAAGATTAAAAGGACAGCCAGGGACATAAAGGACGGAATCTAGAGTGACAGAGGGTAGAGGAGTTGCTTGTCCAACTCCTTTTGCTTTAGTTTGAGACCCATTAGCTAAAGTAACGTTGGGAAGAAACTGTGAATACGTAATATCTGACAAAAGGGATTTATTACCAGAGATATGATCAGAAGCAGCTGAGTCCACCACCCATTGTTCAAGAGGACTAGACTGGGAAACACAAGCAAAAGAATTACCAGCAACAGAAGTATCAGGCTGAGCAACAGTGGCTACTTGTGGAGACGTCTGCTTACTTGCTCGATATTTAAGGAACTCATTATACTCCCTTTCAGATACAGAAAATCCCTGGTTACCTGTAGGCTCGGTCTGAGCAACATAAGCATTTTTTGTTGGTCGACCATGTAAAGAATGGCACACATCACGAGTGTGACCAAGTTTATAACAATAAGAACACTTGGGTCTAGATCTTCCAAAACGACCTCCTCCTCGTCTATACTCCATAGTATGAGAAGCCCGATTGTCCACGGATTGGGAGACGAGGATAGATGAATCAAGTGTCTGTGATGAGCTCACTGGGTGACTTGGTGCTGCAGCAAGGCGAAGTAAGCGAGAAAATAATTCATCAACTGTGGGGACAGTCGGACTAGCCAAAATCTGATCGCGTACTGAGTCAAGATCATTAGGAAGCCCAGCAAGAGTAAGAACTAGAAACAGCTTTTGTTGTTGCTCTTGCTGCTTTGCAACGCTAGCAGAAACTGGCATCAACGTCTCAAATTCCTCCATAACTGCCTGCACTTGACCCAAGTAAGTAGACATATCCAATTCCTGTTTCTTCAAATTTGTTATCCGCGATATCACATCATAGAAACGAGATATGTCATTAGTGTATAAAGTACGAGCCTTTTCCCAAACCAAATAACATTTTTGGAATGGACGAAACAAGGGCATCAACTTGGAATCAATAGATCGCCACAAAATACTGCATAACTGAGCATCAATCTTCTCCCAATGTGCTTTGGCTTTTGCATCTCCGTCACTAGACTCTTTGGTTAGATGATCCTGAACACCTTGGCCTTTACGCCACAACTCGACAGACGAAGCCCAAGCTAGGTAGTTTGAACCTCCCATTAAAGGTTCTGAGGTAATCATAATACCGGAACTGCCAGAACCCTGGTTTTTAGGCCCGAAAGCATCTAGTCCCAAAGACATCGTTGGATTATCAACTGAAAACTCGCTGAAACTGAACAGAGGACTGAAAACTGGTGCTGCCGGAAAAAAAGGAACACTGTAGCTGCCGGAAAAGCACTGTAGCTGCCGGAAAAATTCAAAGTTGTCGGAATTGAAAAGTAAAAATATGGATAGGCTCGGAATTCAAGTAGGAGCAAACTGTCCTGAAGAAATATTGGCCGGAAAGTACTGTAGCTGCCGGAAAAATCACTTTAGGTCGCCGGAAAAAATCAAAGTTGTCGGAATCGAACAAAAAGTGGATGGGTAGGGTCGGAATTGTATTCCGAGCAATCTGTTCTGAAGGAGCGAAGCCAAGAAATGGACGGAAACAGCCCCACGCGCCGGCGCATGGTCTGACGCGCCGACAGCTGTGGTGGCGCGTGGGAGCGCGTGACGGGGATTCTGCCGGAGAAATTTCTGGGGTTTGGTCGGAATTGTGAGCCGAACCTCGCGGTGGTCTCGGATTTTGCACAACACCACCAGAAAAGGTAGTTTAGGTATACTGACAGATTGTTTAGTCGCCGGAAAATTGCACGGCGACGAGGTCTTCTTCCCGGAAGTAGCTGGAATGATGCACAGCTATACTATTCTCACCAAAGCTCTGATACCATGTGAGAAAGCACGGGAGAAGAATATATAATTGATATGTAAACATGATACAATGAGCCCTATATATAATACACATAACCTAGCCTACTCCTAATACAGTTTAGACTAGACTTCTAATACAGTTAGACTTCTAACAGTATTCACCATAACAAGTAAAAAAGGTAACACCTACGAACATTTATACAGCAAAATACCATAATTTTCTCTTAAAGAAGATCCATTATCAACTTCAAAACCACTCAGTTCAAGTGTTACAAAATTTCGAATATTCACTGTTAAAACAGGACGCAGGAAATTGGGAAAACGAGTTTTCAACTGTATCAAATGACAGTATTGTGATACCTGGGTTGGAGTGAGAACAGGAACTCGGACAGCCAAAGCCCACCTAAGCTCACGAATATCTCGCAACTTCTTCCAGTCTGGCATCCCAGAAGCCCAACATCTTGTGGTCCAATCTATTTCCTTTTTTGACCAGAGTCTCCTAATAGCGTCCTTCTCCATTGGTCCAGCTTGTGCACCATCTTTGTCAAGAAACATCCACTCCTTTAATGGTTCCATAAAAGCAGAAGCAGCAATCAAGTTCGACTGCAGAGGTATAGTTGTTCTTTCTGAAGCTTCATGAACTACTGTTAGTAGATCAACAGCCAGTACACAACCACCAACCAAAACACATGACTCTACATTTGCCAAAACCTTCATCAAGACCTGCGCAGGGTGGAAAATATTGAAAAACGAAATAACATTCTCAAAGTTAAGACTCTAGCCAAATAGTATTTTGATCAGACATATAAATGTAAAATTAACTAGAGAGACTCTCTCCACAATAAAATGGATTTTCAAGTATCAGTTCCGAAGTCGGTGCATTATACTTCCTGTTGCATGGTAACCTTGCTAAGAAAACATTTCTAATAGGTAAAGATGGTCCCCCTCTTCACTACACATATCATATGACAACAGCTGAGAGAGCTTACATTTGTTTCATGTGGGCATTAGTTGATATGCATTAAATCCATTTTCAAAATATAAAGCGTGTTTGAGGAATAGTTATTACACGAGATCAGAGGAGCAGAAATTTTAGTCTTCAGCCTCAGAAACTAGTGTAGAAAGTGAAGGTGGTTTGCTCTTCCAAACAGTGTCATTAAAAGCCAGCATTTTGTCACTTAAAGTGATGAAGCAACGCGAAGGGAGGAGTTTACCTCTTCATGGTCGAGCCATGCGCTTTAGAGAAGTTTGCACGTTAAACAATGGCGCACAAAGTCATCTCAATGAGAATCGGTCACTTCTTTAATGACAACTTTGAGGAGTTGGATCAATAATGGCATTACTCTATTGAATTGCAATTCAATATTTATTGTACTAAATTCATAGATGTTTGATATTTTTAATTCTACAAATTGTGCACTTTACTTCAAATAAGTGTGTGCTTCACTCTCGTTTTTGCTCCAACCCGATAAACCTTGTCGTCTTTTTGTGCTTGGCCCTTTTAAAAAGTTTTCTTCCACAGAAGTGCTTCCCTTCTATAATATCAAGAGATGATGAGTTTCAAAAGTGTTATCGAGGAATTTGGTATTTATACAGTGAATAAGTATTCCCATACAAAGTTGCATGCTTTACTTTGCTGGTTGCTCAAAAAGCTGCTCTAACATAAGATAAACTGAGAAGAAGGGGAATTCCTCTATGTTCAAGATGCTACTTGTGTGGTCAAGAGGTAGAGACTATCAGCCACCTGTTTCTATACTGCGGGGTGACTAGTCAGCTGTGGAATTTGTCCATCAATATCAGGAGTATTAGGTGGACAATGCCAGGAAGAACAACTGATCTCTTGTCATGCTCGAATGCAGGGGGGAAATAACACTATCTTATCGCACCATGCCAGAATGCAGGGGGAAATAACACTCTTCTCTCACAAAGACAGATGGAAAATTGTCCCTGCAACTATTTGGTGGACATAATGGAAACAGAGAAATTGAAGATGTTTTGAGGATACAGTCAGCCCTATCCAAAAGATCAAGATGAACCGTATTCTCCTTTTTTTCTTTTTGGTGTAGAGCAGAATATAGTGATGATCTAAAAATCAATTCTACAAGTCTTAGATTCCTTGTAAGAAGATCAAGGGTTGTAATTTTTGTTTCCTCTTTGATCTTTTCTAATGATCCCTTTTGGCTCCCAACACAAGCTTGGTGCTGAAGATTTATTAATATACTGATATATGTTACCTTTCAGAAAAAGGTATTTCAATTGGATCACCTCACAGATCGACTGGTAAACAATTTCTTTTGAGAAATGGGAAGTGTATTAGATTAAAATAAAAGCACCAAGAAGGTGTGCCCAGAAAAATAGAAGATCCCTTTCAATTTTTAAAGGAATTCAATAACATCTATAACAGCTTCTGCATCAAAGTTTTGTTTACACCAAAAAATAAAACAATTGTAAACAGTCCATTTTGATTTCTGAATGGAACAACCTTCTGCATTAAAGGAATTCTTTTGCTTACTTCTTATTTCTGAGGTACAAGCAAGATATTAGCAGGAGAGTTACCAGATATTAAAGTGGCAAAGACTGCTTACACAACCAAAATGCCAGTTTTCAAATAAAGCAGCAAGAGCATGGGAAATGCCAAAGCATATAGGAACTGCAGTCAGAAGACTCCTAACTGAGGCAGATAGGAGGTGAAAGGCATGCATTAACGACAGAGATTAGGTAGGCGTTTTGGCATATATGTTATTTGCAAATCAATGTTTTAAAATTTTGTCCATTATTTAAACTTCAGCTTGAAATAGAGAATTTGAAGTTGAAAGCTATGTTGCGCGGACTCTCCAAAATACTGCCGCACCTGTGTCGGATTCTCCAAAAATACACTGCTTTTGGAAAATCCGTCACACACCCGGCGATATTTTCGGAGAGTCCGAGCAACATAGGTTGAAAGCTGGTTTGAGGAGTATTTCATGTGAAAAAAGGGATTTCAATCACAAAAAACTTCAAACTTTTTTCCAAGTGAAATTCATATCCAAAACTCTTTTCCTAAGTAGCTTGGACACGGGTGCGGGTGTCCAACACGGGTGCGGATTTAGAGGTCGGATCCTTCGAGATGTAAATTCTAGGATTCAGGGATACGGATCCTAGTACGGATACGAGTACGGGAATCCGGCTAAAAATAATTTAAAAAGATAACAATATCTCTAAATTATGAGAAATTTTGTGAAATACTTACGTATAGCTTGTAAAGTGTGGATTTCTTTTTTATTCTCTAGTTGTAGATAAGTAAATGATTAATTTCCTAGATAAGGTATGCTATTTTCTTCAAATTTACCCTAGTTTTGGTTCTAATTTTGGGAATCAAATTGTATCTTGTCTCGAATTTTTCCGTACGTCGTAGTCAAAGTATCCAAATTGTTTGACCGGATCCGGTACGTATCCCATACCCACACCCATTGTCGTGGCGACACGAGTGAGGCACCTAAACTGTCATGTTGGAGCAAGTTAGCTCTTTTCCAACTCCAACTTCAAATACTCATTTTTTTCAACTTCATCATAATATTGTCCAAATGGACACTAGATTTTGTAATAAGGGTGTAAATCTTCATCATTCTAGTGAATTGAGGAACCAATAGAAGCTCTCCCCTTAAATGGGTCTTTTTTATATCTTTTCATACTAGGACCCATTATTAGCCCAACAAACCTCATTTGCTATATTTCTTTAGTCCTTATACTTAATAAAAATAACTTCTTTCTTTTCCAAGGACAGATGGTGATATTTTACAATCACAAACATCATTCGCTATTTTACTTTTTACTCCTCATACTTAGAAGAAGCAATTCCCTTTTCCTTTTTACGAAAAAATGTGGTGTTATTTAAAGACAATCATTAAATACAACAGCAAGGTAAACGAGGCGCACCTTTAGAAGAAGAAGAAGACGGTGTCGTAAAGCTCTATCATCAGTCCTGTCCAAGAGAACTGTAATGTGTGCGGTGCCTTCAAATGAGCCAACTGTGTTGTAGTGTTGTTCATAAACAATTGCCATGGCCCGGGCGCAGAGCTCCCTAACTGAGGAGCCTCCCCCTCCTCCAAAACCATCTAATCTTCCCATATCACACCAATTATCAGAAGCACCTAATTCATCAGGAATAGCACCATCGACAGTAAGCCCAGTGTCAGCATCACATAGAAACCGATGATAGAGGGCTCTGAAAAAAGCAACAGGGTCACGTAGTGGAAAATCTTGTGCCCTCCCACTGGTGCCACTCTCAAGAAGTAAACGCAAATAGTATTGGCCTACGCAAACTTCTTTTGATAAGCTCGGATATCTAACAGAAAACTCGCTGTAGTTCCACGATATTTGAGGCGCACTCTCTTTGTCAGTTATTGAGTCTCTGTTTGCACCCCCAGGAACAATATCCTCAGTGCGTTCTTTTTCAACATCTAGATTATGAACCTCAGCCTGCAACGACTCTCTTAATTCCTGCCTGGTCCGCTCATTCCAAATCAAGTCAGCACGGTTATGGTCAAGACTGAAAGCTCGCCAAAATTCTGGCCAATTCAATAACAACCTTCCACATCCAACAGGTGCATCTTCGACCACTACCTGTGCAGGAGCTGGAAGACCTGTATCCTGGGAAATTGCACTAACATCGGAATCCACAGCATTTGCAACATTGGATTCAGCCAAGTCATGTATATTTGTCAAAGGACTGTCAAGAGCAGGAACGGTTGACGACTGATCAGTTTGAGGACCAGTAGCAGCAGACAGCTCACCTTGGAAGTATTCACCTGCATTCACAGCTGAAGATTGCATTGCTGGCACCTGTCCAGGAACTGAATCAACAGCAGCTCTCTGAAAACCATCAGAAGTTCTGAAAGGGACAGCACTTCCAGGAGCTTGCTCACTCACTTCATAGTTAGTAGGAGAAGGCAAAGAATGCCCTTGAGGTGTGATCCCTTTCCCAGGATGAATCCTCCTTTGGTGAAGCAAGCGTCTACATCTCCTACTCAGCAATGAATTTTCCTGGTCAGTCACACCTTCAACTGGAACCGCATTGGATCTGGTGTGCAGATAAGCAACAAGTCCTGGAGGCAAAACTCTAGATAACAGATCAAGAGCAGGTTGATAAGAGTCAGCCCAAAGAGCCACAAGTTGCCTGCTAACTTCACGTCGCTCACCAGCTGGAAGGTAAAGTGCGTGCAACAAATGCCGCAGTAGTGCACCATCTCGTAAAGCAGCGTCACGCATTGATTCTGCTGCAACTGCATCTTCTTCAGCAATTGTTCGCATAATGACAGCTACTGTTTCTCGCACACTTTCAGCAGGATGTCCAAACAATGCAAACAACCGGCGGCGCAAGCCAGCTACTAGACGTAATAACTCCACAAACACTGTATACTGGGTTGTTTCTCCATGTGGTTCACAGACCATTGCCTCAAGAACTTCAACAATAGACATCGACAAAAATGGCGATACTGATACAGGCCTTAGCCGATTTACCAGAACTACAAGATTACTTTGTTGACCAAACAGCACAGACTTGGTATGCATTATTGTTGCATGCCATTCCCCCTTTGTATCTGTTTGCATATTAGTTTCCCCTGGACCACCGCCAATAAGTACCGCCACAAGGCCTGCAGTTTCACCAGCTACTCCTTCAGACCCATTTCTAAATAGACCCATTATACGGCCAACAGCAGCAGGAAAAGACATCACATGAGAAGCAGCACTTCTTGATGAAAGCAACCTACGCAAACAAGCAATGAAACCCATCACTGTAGCAGCAGCTTTAGGAGACGGCGGGGGAAGGGGTGGTGACTCTGGTGGGAGATTGGGAGCAGCTGGAAGCATTGTAATCAAAGCCATCAGTGTCACCTCAGGTACTTCAATACCAGAAGGTACTCCACCATATGGAATACATGCATTAAATTCTCGTATCCGCCGCCATAATTTTGCTCTTGATCCAGGAATGGATCCTCCCTCGGCCACAGCATCTTTAGCGGCTACTGCCAAGTGTTTTAAATGCAGTGTTGCAGTTTCCAAATCAGCAACAGGTTGTTGTGAAGCAGGAAATTTTAAGTGAAATCTGCCACATGGCGGATCAATTCGATGACCAGGCATTGTTAGCCTTGGTAGCACCGGGACAGGACACTGGCACTACAAAAAACAAAACCACCATATAAACCAGATTTCTAAAGCAATACAACAACAACAGCAACAACAACCCAGTATAATCCCACTTAGTGGGGGCTGGGGAGGGTAGTATGTACGCAGACCTTACCCCTACCCTGGGGTAGAGAGGCTGTTTCCAAATAGACTCCCGGCATCCTTCCCTCCAAGAACTTCCCACCTTGCTCTTGGGGAGACTCGAACTCACAACCTCTCGGTTGGAAGTGGGGGTTGCTTACTCATTTCTAAAAAGAAATACAATTTCAAAAAATCCATGCATTCAGTTATGCCTAAACGTGCATGGAGCAGAGAATGCACTCAATCCAACCCCTTGAAAAGAAGAAAAAATTCGTATTGACCAAGAAGAGCATATCCACTTACTTCTGTTTGCAAGACATCACGAACTGCTGCAAGTAAGTTATCACGAGAAGTGCTAGCATAGACCTGAAGTAAAAGGGGCATAAAGCTAAAATCCTAACCAAACAAGTAACAAGTAAACAAACAAAATTGACCTCCAGCAAAGCTAGAAAGACACACATGAATTGGGCATCCATCATTAAATTCGATAGCAAACATTTGGGGCTCCTCAGCAAATCGAACAAGAGCACCAACGGCAGATAGAGGACGCACGATAACAGCCTGCAAGCATTCACAAGAAAGTATTAATAGCTTTTTACATTGAATCAAACAAAACAAGCATCATAATAGATTCCTAAAATAAGAGATCAAGAAGGATACAGATTTGTCCCCTCCTCCTAGTTCTAAGGTTGGGGAAACTAGGTGAATGTAACTCAGTGATAATTACAACAACAACATACACAGTATTATCCCACACTTTGGGGTCTGGGGAGGGTAGTGTGTACACAGACCTTACCCCTACCTTGTGAGGATAGAGAGGTTGTTTCCAATAGACCCTCGGCTCAGGAAAGCATAAGCACCACATTAATGAAAATATAGACAAGAACGGACAGTTCCAAAAAGCCATATAAAAGCAAAATAAAAACAAAGGTGATCAACAATGAAAGAAAAAAACGTTTAGGCATAAAAACTTACTACCAACCGAAAGCGAGATTGCGTGCCAACACTAATATTATGAACACTCTAAACTACCTACTCTACTACCCTAATTATCGACCTCCATATCTTCCTATCAAATTATGTCCTCGGTCAGCTCAAGTTGTGTCATGTCTTGCCTAATCACCTCTCTCCACCTCTTCTTTGGCCTACCTCTACCTCTCTATAGGCCCCAATGCCAACCTGTCACACCTCCTCACCGGGGCGTTTGTGCTCCTCCTCCTCAAATGACCAAACCACCTATGCCATGCTTCCCGCATCTTTTTTTTATAAAATAAATTATATTAATCAAAAGGGAGAGAACTCCCGTATACACGCCATAGGGGCCACACCCACCTTGTCGCGAATAACCTCATTTCTAATCCTATCTAACCTAGTGTATCCGCATATCCATCTCAACATCCCCATCTCTGCTACCTTCATCTTCTGGACATGAGCGAACTTGACTGGCCAACACTCAGCCCCATACAACATCACAGGTCTGACCACCACTCAGTGATAATTCTGTAGTAATATCTCGAAAGTTACTGCTCATATTGAACCATCATGCCCATAGCCAACACCTCTTAGACATGCCATAAAACTATATAGATAATTTGATACTGAAAATTATGGAATCACTTGAGTGTATACATACTGCTAATGTCGAACTTTTAAGAATTACTATGTTTTTGCTTTTTAGCTTGATTGATTAGGAAGAATAAAAATTCAATCTAAAATTTTTAAAATGAATATACAGAATGTATAACCACAGATATATAATAGCTCTTCCATGTCCTGCTATGTCATATGTCCTATTTAAAATTTTAAAAGAGATAGAGAGAGACACTCGTGCCACCCTTGTCTTTTCGTATGCAACATATACCTTGCTAGACATACTTCATGTTAACCCAGAAAAATCTCTTCTCAGTTTCAGGACATCAAAGCATGTTCATAAAGCAATAACTAATATGAAAACACCAATTGTTTGCAGATGTCCAGGTTTCCATGCCGGATATACAAAAATGCAGGGATTCCCCATCTAATTTGAAATCTCCAATTCCATATGTTCATTATCCCTTCTTGGAAAAGTCCCAGAAAAGTTTGCATGAAAGAAGACCTTACCCAGTAAAAGTTTTTGTGAAGTTCAAATTATACAAGGACAATAGAACGATGAACCAAAAGACTAATGATGTTTTCTTTTTTTCTTTTTTTGGATAATAGTGGTGTCCAGGCCAGCCTGCACAAGACTATTCCACCGGGTGCCTGCTACAAAAATAAATGATATTTTAAACCAAATGTAATGCAATTTTCCAACACAGCATGGCCAAAGAGGACAAATTGAAGTAGGGTAATGCATAGAGAATGACAATAAGTAAAACATCTGTGTGAACAAATGCAACACCGGGCATTAGGAATTCTCTGAAAAGAGCTTGATTAGATAATTTGATATGTTTGTTGCCTTCTTTAAGCATGCCACTGGACCAAGCAAGACGCAAACTATTCAAATAATAGATAAGATTTTTTCTATTCTTGAGGGATTAAGAACAAAGATTTGTATGAGAAAGGAGAAGCGTATCAAAATTAAAACTCCTGATAAAAAAGACAACAATATCCAGCTTACTTCATAGTTCTCAGGTCGTCTTTCCACTAGTGAGGCCTTAGTGAGAATGAGTTGACGAGATACCGCATCGCCATGTTCTCCAAGGCCACCTTTTGGGCCAATAGACATACTTACTCCTGGAGTATTCAGAGTCCCCCGAGCAGCTGACCGCAATCTTGTTACTAACCAAGCACCAGAAGGAGTTTCATCTGCCCCAACAGCCTCTTTTGCTGAATTTTAACATCAATGTAGTCAAACAAAAAGAATATCACAAGAAGAAAGTGAGTAAATATATAATTCTTCTCTCAAGAGATACCTCTCCTATTTATGTACTCAGATAAGGTCACTGCTTGAGAATTGTCGACAGTTAATCCCACACCCACCATGGATGTCGCAGTTTTAGTCTGATCAAAAAGATGTAGCAAATTAAACATCATAAGATTACGATTATAGCATGCAAATGACTCATGGTTCAGAAAGTGAAGTCTCACTGGATGAGAGTCATCCTGATTCCAGGGCCAAAAGTTAATGACTTGGAGAGCAATAAAAGGACATTTTTATTACTTTCACCATTATCAGAAAGAAAAAGGACAACTTCATTACCAGATTTGATATGATGGCTGTGTTTGTAGTTCCCGAAGCAGCTTGGAAAGCTTTAGATTTTCTTCCATAAAGCGGGCAAAGAACAAAACCTCCGGAATCTGTATTTTTCTTTCCATAAGGGTCAGATAGAAGGATAATGGAAGGAGAGCCCATATCTCTAAAGTCCAAGCACCAACGAAGTTCTCCAGATTTTGATTCAATAAGCTCAACTCCTATATAAGTAATTTTCAACTTCTGCACCCCCAAACAGAAAAGGGAAAACTATCATTGCCTGCTTTTGTTACGGGGCAGGGGGTTTGGAAGGAAAAGAGGGGAAGGGAGAGGAATAAAACAGTACACTCTCTATCATACATCGCATTCCAGAGTTTGTGTATACATACTTGACTTATCAAGTTAAAACGGAAAAAGCAAACATATAAAATAGTAAAGCAGCACTGTTGTCAAAGGCGCGCTTAAAGAGCGCTTAAGCCCGGAAGCGAGGCTCAAAACACGTTGAGCGCTTCGCCTCGCTTTGTAAGCGCTTTAGTGTCGCACCAAAGCTCTAACGCATACTTTTCCTTGCCAATGAGCGTAATCTTGAAAAGGTATCTTAAACAATTGATATTTCACTTTATCATGAATTTTCAACTTCTGCACCCCCAAACAGAAAAGGGAAAATTATCATTGCCTGCTTTTGTCATGGTGGGGCGGGGGGTTTGGAAGGAAAAGAGGGAAGGGAGAGGAATAAAACAGTAAACTCTCTATCATACACAGTATTCCAGAGTTGGTGTATACATACTTGACTTATCAAGCTAAAACGGAAAAAGCAAACATATAAATAGTAAAGCAGTAGTGTTGTCAAAGGCGCGCTTAAGCCCGGAAGCGAGGCTCAAAACACGTTGAGCGCTTCGCCTCTCTTTGTAAGCGCTTTAGTGTCACACCATAGCTCTAACGCATACTTTTCCTTGCCAATGAGTGTAATCCTGAAAAGGTACCTTAAACAATTGATATTTCACATTATCATGAATTTTATTTCAATTTCTTTATCCATATATTTGTTTTTTTTATAAGGTAAATTGTATTAATCAAAAGGGAGAGAAACTCCCGTATACAAGAAGAATACTAAAAAGTAGAGAATTTACATCAGAACATGATTCTCTACAAAGGACACCCAATCTTCTAAACAAATAGGGGCTATATGAGTACCAAAAAGCAATCAAAGAAAAAAGACTATTCTTAAGATGTGAAAAAGGAGACTCAATCCCCTAAAAAATTCTCCTATTTCTCTCCCCCCAAACTATCCACATGAGAGCTAACGGGGCGAACTTCCACGCCTTTTGCTTTCTTCTTCTACGGAAATCGGCCCAGCTATATAGCATTTCCTTTACAGTGCTTGGCAGCACCCATTGAACACCAAAAAGGTTCAGGATCACCCTCCATAAAGCCGACACAAACCGACACAGGGCAATACAACAAAAGATGATCAACTTCTTCCCCAGAGCTTTTACACATGCAGCACCAACTAACAAGTGTAATTTCCCTTTTTTTGAAGATTCTCAGCAGTCAAAATCACTCCCCTCGCCGCTAGCCATGCAAAAAAGCACACCTTCGTGGGTGCCTTAGGAATCCAGATCGAGAAGTATGGAAAAGATGCCTCCTCTCTCACCAACATACTCTGGTAAAAGGACTTTACGGTGAATAGACCATCGCTACGCAAACCCCATCTCCAAGAATCACAAGATGGCAGAGGACTGTCTTGCCCATATAGCAGTGTCAGTAAATCTTGGAGCTCCGCAATTCTCCCAATCTTGCATGTTTCTTCTAAATGAGAGGTCCCATACCGCTCCCCCTTCATGCTCCTTACGAATCTGTCGGACCATCAATTCCTTCTGGTTTGAAGCTCTGAAGACGTGGGAAGGAGACCCTCAGAGTATCCTCTCCACACCACCTATGATTCCAAAAGCTGATTCTCCTTCCATCTCTCACCCTATAAGAGATGTTGCCACTGAAGGATTCCCAATTCTTCATGATGCTCCTCCATATGCCACAACCGAACGGTGTTGTGATTGCCTTGGTCCTCCAACCCCTTCCTGTGAAATCGTACTTTTCTATTATGACCTCCCTCCATAGAGCATGCTCTTCTATCCCGAATCTCCACAACCATTTCTCTAACAAAGCTCTGTTGAACACCGTAAGATCTTTTACTCAAAGTCCACCCTACTTCTTTGGGGAAGTGATTGTCTGCCAATTCACTAGATGGTACTTTCTAGTTCCTTCCGTTGCATCCTATAGAAAATTCCTTTGAAGCCGCTCCAGTTTTTCTGTGATGCTCATATGAGGGACAAGTAATAGGTGGGCATACTCGATAAAGTGTTTTTAATGAGCACTTCCTTTCCGCCTTTTGACAAGTACCGTTTCTGCTAGCCTGCTAATCATTTTTTAACCCTTTCAATCACTGAATTCCAAACCATGGTATCCTTATGTGAAGCGCCCGGTGGGAGACCCAGGTAAGTAGTGGGAAGGGAGCCCACCTTACATCCGAGAACATAAGAGAAGCATCAATGTTAGCAACCTCACCCACCGGGAAAATCTCACACTTGCCGAGGTTGATTTTGAGACCTGATACTATTTGAAACCACTGCAAGACCTACTTCAGGTAGGTCCTATCCATATCGGTATCACAGAAAACCAGGGTGTCATCACACGGGCTACCATTAACTAGGACAGAGAATCTGACCGAGGAAATATAGAACTTGATTCATCCCCTCCATCTTGCCCCAAACCCCATCTACATCATAATGAAATCCAGGAACTCCCAATTGACATGGTCGAAAGCCTTCTCAAGGTCCAACTTGCATAGTAAGCCGGGATCTCTATTTTTCCTTCTGGAGTCTACAAGTTCATTTGCCATCAAAGAGGCATCCAGGATCTACCTACCTTCCATAAATGCATCCTGGGAGGACGAAACAGACACGTCAAGAACCTTCTTGAGTCTATTTGAAAGCACTTTAGAAATAGTTTTGTAAATGCTCCCCACGAGACTAATAGGCCTGTAATCATTGATAGAAGATGCACCTTCTTTCTTAGGCACAATAGCAATAAAAGAAGCATTGATACTTCTCTCGAAAACACCATTCATATGGAAGTATTCAATGGCTTCTATCAACCCCCCTTGATGGTGTCCCAACAGAGCTGGAAGAAGGCCAAGGAGAAACCATCAGGATAGGGGGCCTTATCGCCACCACAACTCGGCACGGCCTCGTGCACCTCCTCCTCCTCAAAAACCCTTTCTAGCCACTCACTGTCTCCCTCCTCTATGTGGTTGAACTCTATTCCCCCCAAAGTCGGCCTCCAACTAACTTCCTCTTTGTATAAGTTCTCATAATACCCCACTATCGCCCCTTTTACCTCCTTCTCTCCCTTAATACTCCATCCACAACTAAAGACTCTGTAAAGTTTCTCCTTCGATTTGCAACCACCACCCTGTGGAAAAATTTGGAATTCGAATCCCCTTCCTTTAACCATAGCGCACTCGATTTTTGCCGACAACTAGTCTCCTGAGCTAACTCGACTATAACCTTCCCCAATCTCTCTTTCTCAGATTCATCTAACTCTCTCGCCCCTTCGCCTCTCTCTAAATCCCTCAATTCATGCATAAGCTCCCTCATTTTAACCTCTACCCTCCCAAAAACCTCCTTATTCCACCTAATAATATCTCGTTGAGCAATTTGAGTTTCTTCGAAAGGCGGAATGAAGGTGTCCCTGATACCCCGTAGCTTGTCCACCATTCTTTCACTTTGTCACCAAATCCTGGCACCTTCAACCACATGTTCTCGAATCGAAAGGGAGCATACACCCCCCTCCCTCTGCATCCATCTAGCAAGATAGGCAAATGATTTGAAGTCACCCTAGGTAAAGGAATCTGCAGCACGTTCGGCACCAGCTCATCCCAGGAGAGCAATATCAGAGATCTATCAAGTCTAGACCTTGAGTTGGAATCCTTCGCCCTGGCCCAAGTAAACCTTTCCCCTGACAGAGGAAGATCAATGAGAAAGTGATCATTGATGAAGTCAGAAAACTCCTCCATGGCCCTCGAAATTATACTACACCCTAATCTCTCCTCCGGAAATCTAATAGTGTTAAAGTCTCCCCCCAAAAACCCATGGAATGTCCCATTCCCCCATCATATTAGTCAGTTCCTCCCAGAAAAGCACCTTGGACACTTCTCCTACCGGTCCGTACACTCCCCCAAATACCCACTCCATCCCACTCACTCTATCTTTGACAAGAGCTGCTAAAGAAAATCTCCCTTGATTTCCTTCACCTCCAAGCTTCTATCATCCCACACTAGAAGAATGCCCCTGGCACTTCCCGCTGCTGGAACCCAGTCATATTTTACCCAACTAGCTCCCCAGACAAGACAAGAGGGGTTGCTCTGATGGTAAGCAACCCCCACTTCCAACCAAGAGGTTCTGAGTTCGAGTCTCCCCAAGAGCAAGGTGGGAAGTTCTTAGAGGGAAGGATGCTGGGGGTCTATTTGGAAACAGCCTCTTTACCCAAGGGTAGGGGTAAGGACTGCGTACACACTACCCTCCCCAGACCCCGCTAAGTGGGATTATACTGGGTTGTTGTTGTTGTTGTTGTTGTAGCTCCCCAGACACTCCTCACAATCACATCCGACAAAACTTTCATTTTTGTCTCCTGAAAGCAAACTAGATTAGCACCCCACTCTCTAACTCCCACTTTGATGATGGCCTTTTTGTTTGGGCATTCATCCCCCTCACATTCAATGAAAAAATCTTAACTTCCATAAGAAACAATATCCCCCTTCTCCCCATCCCTCTAATTATTCATGCTTATAATGATTAGTCTTGGACTACTATGCATATTTTTACTTTTTCTCCCGTTGCGCCTTTTTTTATTAAAGCTCATGCTTTATTTGCGCTTTGCGCTTAAAGCCCTAATGAATTTTAGAGTTTTTTTGCGCTTTTCGCCTTTGATAACACTGTAAAGCGGATCATCAAAACCATCATATTAATGATGCCAAAGCATAAGGAGCATTAGGATGTTAGCATCAGAGATCAGGACTAGAAATATTGTGACAATGAAAGCATACAAGCATTTGCCACTAGTTCCTAAAAACATGGTGAAAGAGAAAGCTAATAATAGTAAATGTATAAGCATAGGGCATAACTGTGCAAAAAGTGAATGAGCAGGATAAGAACAGACATTTTGGCCAACAACGAATATGGAGAAGACCAAGAAGAGTTGTGCAAGAATGGAGATTGTTAGAACAGTTATGTAAATAGGAGTAAATAACCCTAATCTCATATGTATTAGGAGTAGGATATATTATGTATATATATGGCTCACTGTATCGGGTTAAACATATGTTAATAATACCAATAATATTTTCTCCCGTGCTTTCTCACATGGTATTAGAGCAATTGTGAGAGATTTATCGCTATGCATAAATTCCAGCAGTCACCGGAAGCCTTTTCCCGACGCCTTTTTCAAGGTTGTTTGCGTCTGCGTTGTCTCTACTAGTACTGTGCAAAATCCAACACTACCACAAGAGTCGCCACGCGACCAAACCCCAGAAAAATTCTCCGGCATACAGCAGCCCACGCGCCTCCACATGCCACCAGAAACTCACGCGCGTGAGCCCATGCACCAGCATGTGCAGCACCCTCCAGCCACTATTTGAAAAAATTTCTTCAAAACAGTTGGGTCGTGTACAAATTCCGACCCCACCAATACTGTTTACATTTGATTCCAACCACTTTTGAGTTTTTCCGGCGACTACACTGATTTTTTTCGGCAGCTACAATACTTCCCAGCACATAGACCGTTTCCTTCATCTGTTTCAGCGAGTTGTCAGTTGATTCTTTCTGCTATTTGGTGATAATCTAACGATGTCTTTGGGAGTCGATGCTTTCGGGTCTAAAAACCCGAGTTCTGGCAGTTCTGGTGTTATGATTACCTCAGAACCTTTAATGGGAGGTTCAAACAACTTAGCTTGGGCTTCGTCTGTTGAGTTGTGGTGTAAAGGTCAAGGATTTCAAGATCATTTAACAAAAAAGGCTAGCGAAGGTGATGAAAAGGTCAAAACATTATGGGAGAAGGTCGATGCTCAGTTATGTAGTATCATGTGGCGATCTGTTGATTCCAAGTTGATGCCCTTGTTTTGTCCATCCCAGACATGTTATTTAGTTTGGGGAAAGACTCGTAATTATACAATAATGACATATCTCATTTTATGATGTCGCGAATGACAAGCTTGAATAAACAGGAATTGGATATGCCTACGTACTTGGGACAAGTACAAGCAGTCATGGAAGAATTTGAGAGGTTGGTGCAAGTTTCGACTAGTATTGAAAGCAACAAGCAACGACAGAAGATGTTTCTAGTTCTTACACTCGCTGGACTCCCTAATGACCTTGGTTCAGTACGTGACCAGATTTTGGCTAGTCCGACTGTCCCCGCGGTTGATGAAATATTCTCTCGATTACTTCGCATTGTTGCAGCACCAAGTCACCCAGTGAGCTCATCACAAACACTTGACTCATCTGTCCTCGTATCCCAGTCAGTGGACAATCGGGCATCTCTTACTATGGAGAAAAGATGAGGAGGAGATCGTTTTGGAAGATCTAGACCCAAGTGCTCTTATTGTCATAAACTTGAACATACTCGTGAAGTGTGTTATTCTTTACATGGTTGCCCACCAAAAAATGTTTATGTTGCTCAGACTGAGACTACAGGTAACCAGGGATTTTCTTTATCTGAAGAGGAGTATAATGAGTTCCTTCAGTATCGAGCAAGGAGACATCTCCATAAGTAGCCTCTGTAGCTCAGACTGATACTTCTATTGCCTAGTAATTCTTTTGGTTGTGTTTCCCAGTCTAGTACTCTTGGACAATGGGTGGTGGACTCAGCCACTTCTGATCATATCTCTGATAATAAATCACTTTTGTCAAATATTGCGTATTCACAGTCTTTTCCCACCGTTACTTTAGTCAATGAATCTCAAACCAAAGCAAAAGGAGTTGGACAAGTGAATCCCCTACCCTCTGTCACTCTAGATTCTGTTTTCTATGTCCTTGGTTGTCCTTTTAATCTTACATCTGTTAGTCGTTTGACTCGTACCCTCCATTGTGGAAAATATTTTATTGATGATTCCTTACCCCCAGTGCTCCCTGAGTACCATAGCTTACACCTGTCTACATCCGTGCGCTAGTACCATTCCATCTAGTCTCCTGAACACACGCTATGTTGATCCTCCTCTTCTGAAGAATTTTAGCTAACTCAATAGACTTCCCCGTCAACGTCCCAATGTTCCAAGACCCAACTCTCAGTCTAGAGGCTTTCTTACCCCCTTCCCATCCTTGGACCCCACCCCCAGCCCCACCCGAGGACATGACCTTACTTTCCCATCGTTCACTACCGCCACTATAAGCAAAAAGTATTAGGGAAACACTACTATTAAGAGCCAATAACGTGAACAGTAATGTGAGCAGGCACCAGAACAACAGCGAGGTCAGCCCCATCTCCTCTTTCCTTTTTCTTTGTCTACTGTTCATCATTGACCTTCTTTCCGAACGCGTTAACACTGGAACACCCGCCATGAAGGTCACTCAAAGTAACCTACTTGAGCTTCGCCCTTTGTATTGTACCACCTGGAAAGAGGTTTGCTAGCCCTTTTCTTTCCCTGCACCTAAAAGTTGCCTTAGCTCCCTTTTTTTTTAAAAAGACCTAAGCTTGAAGTCAAGGCTTCTATGTTGCTCGAAATGAAACAACCACGTCTACGAAACTACCCCTATAGATGAAACCTTAATCTTAAAATACTAGTAGAGAAGATAGAAAAAGCAATCAACCCAATCAAAATTGTTGGCAAGGCAACAGTAAATAAATGTGTGTAAATACAATTAAGAAAGATGGAACCTGGATCACAATCGGTTATGTCTGGACTTCCAAATTCGTTGAATGTTACTGCTCCCAAACCCGTGTATAGGAAAGTTTCGACGAATTACAAAAACTTAACAAAACGTATAACTGCCAAATTGATTCGAATATGGATTTCTTTGGTGATTTTACCGACCGAACTAGCAGATCTCTGTAGTTTTTTTTTTACGGGAAATGATTTCCAAATAATGGGAATTGAACAAAATCTAGCAAAGAAAATACAAAGGTAACGGAACTAAAAGAAACCTGCAGATTGTGAACTTTTCGAGATTCTCAAGAAATAGCGCGAGAAAAAGATGATGGGGAATGAAATGCTTAATTACCCAAAAAAAAATGAGAAGGCTAACTGCAAATATTCTGCCACTAATGCCTCAAGCATGGACTTTTGAGAAGATGAGCTAACTCTTGAGACAGGAAAAAAGAAGAAAAATTAAAATTATCTTTTCCATCTTTACAACTCGGAAGCAAAAAAGCTCAGAGCTTTAGACAATTCACAGAAGAATTTCTTTTACAAAAAGGCATAATTTGGAAGCATTCAGTAGTTCAATTAATGAACATTTTATGCCATACACCAATAGCGATTGTAACAAGAGGACCAAGTCCACAAACTCATTATAAGATATCAAGGTGTCACAGGTTCAGGGACAAGACACCTGAAAACCCAAGTAGATCCAGAATGACTGCTTAGTATGTATCACCAACTAGGATGGCAAATGGAACATAAATAATTTCACCAGCAGATGTTTAATATAATCTGCCATACTATGTACTTTTAAGGTTTTGCGCCTCTCAAGAACAAAGAGGAAAAAACAAAGGTACCCCGCTAAAGTTTTTCACAAAACTAGCGAAAGGGTTCTTCAAACTCACTTGAGAAGAATGTAAGATGGAAAGAACCTTACCCACTCATTCTTCAATCCCGCAAGATTGCAAGAAGCGTTAAAATAAAGGAAGAAAAAATAAACAAAAGAGAAATCACGTTTTTAAAGCAAGAGCCTAAATAAACTAATCACCCATCTTTATTTTTTGAGCCCTTTAAATAGGCCTTACAATGAGTAAAATTGATGAGGTTAAGAAAAACTAATCTCAAATAAGAATACCGCTAAGAAAACCTATCCTACCTAATTTAGGAAAAAGAATCTTAATAGAAATGGACTACCAACTAACAATCTTAGTTTGACTCGAGCTATAAATATAATCTTTTTTTTAAACTGGTAATAATCCTATCAAAACAAGAATCAAATTATTAGGAAACAAGAAATAAGAAGTATGGAAAAGAAACTCTAATTGAATGGATTCTTGGACTTCTTGAATTTCTTGGATTTTTGACCTTCTTAATCTTGCATCACATACTGTGTTACAATGATTTGTGGATATTTCAATAACCAAAAGAGAAGGAAAGAGTGCGCACGCACACACAAAGAAAGAAAAATTTCAAAGACTAGCATCAAGATATAGAAAGTGACCACGGCCTACAAATTAATAGGCTTGACCTGTAAACATAAAGCAAGATATGTATAAAGGGCATGTTGGTGCTTGCATCCTAGGATATGTTGGTTGCACCTAAACTTAACCCATCTCATCTTATGACAAACAGGTACCCACTCAAATCCCCATTCTCATAGAAGTAATAGTTGTCCCAGTTGATAAATAAAGTGGATTGAAATAGCCCATATGAAGATAAAGTTACGAATCCTTAAGCCCAACTACTCATCATAATCATTCAATCCAGTTTTGTTCTCAACTAAATCCAGGTACCTTAGTCTGCTTTCTTGGTTCAGCCCAACATATAGGGACAATTAGAGATAGAAACAGTAAAATACATTAGTTGTTGCAAAATTAAAAACACTCCAACGACTCAAAACTAAAAGGAATTATTCTTATCGACAGACAAAGATCATAAAGCAAATAAGCTGTCCACATGTACTTTCCAGGGATTCCCACCTTAATAAAAGACACTTGCAGCCAAATATTACAAAAGATATATTGAAGAAGCACTGAATCATCATGTCCTCGCTACCAATCTCACTGTTCCTGTATCAACTCAAACTTGGTGTTTTAACAACATTCTAAACTCCTTTTTGGTGGTAAGTACGTTCTGATAGGGAACACTTTGTTTTAACTAATACCATTGTTCCCTGTATGATTCTCGTTGTATAAATCATATTTTCAAAGAAGTTAAAACAAAAAGCATCCACCACAGAAACAAGAATCTGCAGCTAATATTATAAGAGTGCTGCTAGCTATTAATATCAGACAAGGGAAAAAAGCACTTACAAAAGGAACCCACTCAGAAGTCCTCCTCCTTAGATGCAAAACAGGGAACTCTGCAACCACTCCAAGCTTATTCCACCTAATTCTATGCAACTCAGTCAAAATGCTTGCTCTATACTTGGAAGAGAACTTCATAGTCTTGAACTTCCCGCGGCCATCAGTCCTCACACTTATGGTAAACTCATTTGAATTATCATCTCTCCCAATAATAGGGGCCGCACCATCATAATCACTCCCAACATCGTATGAGTTAGTGACTGATAATGTACCGGGATCCAGTGTAATCAAAGTGAAATTTGAAATGCAAAAAATCCTTTTGTATCGACCTCGCCAGGAGTGTTTAACAACCATGTAACGGGCTAAATACTCGGGCTCTTCGGAGCCATGGGAATGAGAGGAGGAAGGTGGAGCAGAAGAGGAGGAGGAGGATGTAGTGGATTCAGAAGTTGGAGGTCGGTGGTGGTCAGTGGAGTGGCGGCTGACAAAATCCATTTGAGGAAGGTATTGTAGAGAATAAGGCTGTGGTGGACTAGGGCGCAGAAAATACCATATTCCCGAACCACCGTCCGATGACGGTCTCCCCCGAGACTGATTCGCACCCAGCCTTCAATCTTCTATTTCACTGTTTATTTTTTTTGTCAAACTCCAAACTTTCATCGGTATTTCCCAAATTTTAAAGGATATATGTATGTATGTGCCTTCAATTCAAGACCCTGCTGAACACAGTACAAAAAACCCCAAATGTTAATTTCGACTTCAGTTTTCCTTGGAGAGGAGAAGGCAATCACTTGTCAATTTCGAAAAAATCATCACAATAGGCGAATTTCGAAAGATCGGAATAAAAAATGAATGCGTGCGAAATCACTGTAGAAGAACCAGCAAGCTTCAGTGAAGAACTTGTGGCTGTATATTTAGATATTAACTTTTTAGCTATGAAATATGAATTGAGATACGCAATATTTTGTAAAAAATAGAACAGATCATGGAAGAGAGAGAAACCTTGTAATAGAAGCCGGTCGATCACTGATACATTGAGTTGTAAAGAAAGAAACATTCGCCATTGACATCCTTGATTATGCCTAAGCAGTCACTTAATTTTCAATATTTGCGCAATGCTCCCTCGTATTTGAAATATTCCACTATGCTCCCCTACACCTGGCAATGCCTGGCAAAGTACGCGGGATGATGGACGAATACAACTGAACATGAAGAAAGAAAACAGAAAATAAAAGATAGTACTAATAAGAAAAATATATATAAATGTAAAAATCTGGGAAATTAACACTTACGTTTCATAAAGTAGTCATTTTCAAAAACTTAAAATAAATAAAGAAAGAAAGAAAGGAAGGAAAGAAAAGAAATGAGAAATAATTTACAAAAAGACCATTATGTTTCTTTATTAATCTTTTTCCCATTATGTTTCTCGAGAGAAATTGCCATAAAGACCTCCACAAAATTTGAATTGGTCATATGACCTCCTATTTTCTTTCTCAATTTCTTTTTGTTTGGAAAATGGCTAAATGAATGAGTTAAGGCTGTTGGGACCTTTTTAATATTTTCAAAACTTGGATGTCAGCTATTAAACATTTGGAACCCTTTATTTTCTTCATTTTTCCTGCCAATATCTCCCTTCTTTCTCTTCGCTCCCTCTCACTCACTCACTTACACACTTGACTACGGTAGTTTTCGGCAGTCTCCGACAACAATTAAGTTTCGATCTTGGGTTAAATCGTCTATTAGACTTAACAAGTACTGTATGTTTACTCAGAGCTTTTTAATTTTGGACAAATCCTAAATTTTTACTTTTTTTCATTTCTTAGAATTGTGATTTGGGGTTTGTAGAGGGACGCGTACATGTGCATTTACAAATTTCGATTTGGTGTGGGTGATATATTTCCTTGTTCAACTACCTTTGAGCTCTGTAATTTAAATTATTGTCAGTCTGGCGACATAATGTTTATTAATAAATATATGGTCGATTGTCGTCTAGTAATAATTGTTTACTAGAATTGAGATTTATTTTTTTATTCCGATCGTAAGTTCCATATTAATAAATGTGATATTGCATATTTACATTTAGGTAATATGAAGAAAAATAACAGTTGCTAAGATGAGTTGGAAAGTGAAACAGATGGAGCAAGTGAAGGTGACCAGAATGTTCCATCAATTTATGTATTTGAATTGGTCATGAGACAAAAAAAATTGTGAGCTAGTTGTAATTTGTGATATTTGGATTTACCTTTATGTAATGAAACTACCTTTTGCCGTTTAACTATTGTTTAGCGTAATTTTATTTCGATGCACTTCCTTTTTTTATTACAATAAGCTAGAGATTGCGTAATAGAAAATGTATCAAGTTGGGTTCGTTAATAAACTAGCTATTTAATTGTGTAATAGACTCAAACTCGCGTAATACACTCATCAAATATCACATTATCAAATAAATTGTTTAATATCCTTCGTTCAGTCGAACATTACATGTTTCAAAACACTTCGAATAAAGAAAACTAAGAATAATCAAATTATTTCTACCAACAAATCTATATTCCTTCTCATCCAAGTTGCCACGAATCTGACAACCATGCTCAAGAGCATAATCCACTTATTTATACTTATTTCCTTCACCTTAACCATCCATACACTATAGTCTTCTACAGCAATATATCATTCTTCCAGTTTAATCCTTCGATCAGCATCATCTTCAACATGAACATATATTTCTATAATATTTTTAAGTTCAACTACATTTATTTACAGAACTATTCTTTTGCGCTTAAGAGCATCTTTTTCTATCACGACTTAGAATTCCACCTTAGAATCGTGACGGTACATAATCTTTACGACTAGGTAAGCCTAACACATAATATGATCAACATATTTAAATGATTTAACTATTAAACAAAAACTGATAAATGATGTAACATAAATAGAAAATGATAAGTTATACATCCCAAGATCACTAGTACGGAGTCATGAGCTCTACTGAGAGTACTTCAGAATGTGAATTCGAGTCTAGCAAACGGACAATAAATACATCTTGAAGTCTCTATAGCAACTCGAAAATCAGCTTCCTAACGACCAGCTGGCCCAGAGGTACCTGGATCTACACAAATGATACGCAGTAAGTAATATTTATACCTAGTAAGCATCAATATACCACCAATGAGTATACCACCATTGATACCTAATAAGTATCAAGACTAACCTGGATGGAGTAGCGATAAGGCTCAAATCAAGACACTCACTAGACATAACCTATGAATTATATCAATATATAACTAACAACGGAAAGCATAATCAATAAATGGCAACAAAGAGTAAGCATGTGATAACATGGCAAATTAAATATAACAAGTAATACACAAAATGAGTTCAGTTAAGGAAATAATGAAAAGTTCAAATCATCGGCTTGTTCCAACACAAGATTAACAACAACGAGGTAGCACACCTCATAATCACAAATCACAAGTCACCCTTATAATGCCGAGTGGGCTTCACATTTTAAAATAATTTTTTCAAAATAGCTTCATGCGCATAAACACCCTTATCTCGTCGTGTGTGCATCAAAATGAAATATTTCCCCTTACTCGCACCACGCTATAAGCCCCCTATCTCGCTGCATGTGCATCAATATACGCACTACCTTTATGTCATTGCATGAGCATCTCAATCACAACACAACTATCAATTGCACACCACGTGTCAATATGCCACAATATTACTCAATCAACAATATGAATGCCACGACAATACATAGCCCACGAATAAATAATAATATATAGAAGAATTACAACAATAACATGAAAGTACGATAAGTAAACCAATAGTGAAATGTACTTCATATAACAACAACTTCAATTTAAGGTATATTAATAGCCTACGAATCAAATCTGGTAAATTACTACGCATAAGCTTGTGTACACACTCGTTATTCTCCGACACAAAGTTAGGTAAGATACTAACCTCAATTAGGCCAATTCAACACTAAAAATAGCCTTTTCTTTAAAATTGACCACAAATCGACTCAAATCTAGCAAAAATGACTTAATAATGTCAAACAATGCAAAACCAATTTAAATTAATAAATTTAAGATCTTTATACAATTTCTCAACAAAAGTCATCCTGGGCTTGCCCCGTCAAAATTTGAATCCAAAGATAGATCTCAATTACCCATAGGCCATAATTCCACGAGTTCATATATGCGTTTGATTTTCAAATTCGAGTCCAATTCGACTCTCAAATCTCAAATTTTAATTTAATCCCATAAAATTCTCTTCAAATCTCATGGTTAGATGTTAAATCTCATATACAATAATTTTATATAATCGAAAGTAGATCAAAAATCACTTACAAATAGCTTTGTATGAATGTTTTTCCTAAAATTGACTCTTACTGAGTCTAGGGCTCAAAATGTGATAAATGAGACCAAGTCTCGAAATTCCAACCTTTTGTTCAGCTATGGATGTCACAAATGCGACATAGGGATCGCAAAATCGAACCATGTTAGCCCAAACAGATGTAGCAATTGCGACAAAGGCTTCACAATTACAATTAATGCCTACTTCACAAGCGGCCTTTGGTAGCAAGTGCGACCTAACCAATCCATGTGCCACCTTCACAAATACGATCAAGGTGTCACATTTTTTATACCTGATACCCCCTTTCCCTATTTGCAATTGCAAGCTGGTTCATCGAATAGTGATAACTGCAACACAAGCACACCAACAAGCTGAAATAAGTCCAAGCCAATTTGAAACACGTTAGAAACTCACACGAGCTCCCGAAAATCCATACCAAATATCCACACAAGTTTAAAAAGTATCAAATGAACTCGCTCACATGCTTAAAACATTAAAATAACATCCTGAACCATGAATTGGACACCAAGACACATGAAAATTTATAATGAAACTCAAGAATTACTAGAATCACAACCAAGCGTCTGATTCCTGGCAAACTAACTAGAAATAACACCAAATTTTGCAGACAAGTTCCAACTAACAGAATAAACCTATTTCAAATTTTGAAACAAAAATTCAAACTCGATAGCCAATAAAGTCAAACTATGATTAAACTTAAAAAATTATAAACTTTCAAATTGCTAGCTTTTGGCAAAAAGATTACCTTCGAATCTAATTTTTGGTATATGCATAAGTAAAACATTACCATACTAATCTATTGGAACCATCAAAACACCATTTTCGGGGTCGTTTTCACAAAGGTCAAACTTCGGTCAAGATTTCTAACTTAAGCTTCCAAATTAAGAACTAATGGATTCAAATCATTCCAAACCTCCCCAAAACGAAACCCCCATCCCCGCAAGTCATAAAATCATAAATACACATAGGGAAAGCTTGAAAAGAGAAAACGCAGCTCAAATACACAAACAACCGGTCGGGTCATTTTATTTTCATAGTCAAATGCAATAAGGTCAACAATCTTTGGATCTAGCAAATCATCATCCCATTCCTAAAACTGACATCTTTTACCCTATCCAACAAAATCAAAGCTTTTTATCACTATGCGTCTCTTTCTATCTTTCCATATTGTCTCTTCTATATATTTTAGAAACAGCTTGTAGTTATCTTTCGTACCCCTATTTTTAGTACTCCTAGACAGTATGTGATATTGTGACACCAAATAAGGGTAGCTTATGTTTAAGGATTGGTATCGGTGTTATTATTAAATTGTTGCATGTCATTCTTCCGCTTTATTATTTCTTATGTTTATATAATGTTGATTCATAATTGCTAAAGGATTAAAAATGGAAAAGGTAAAATAATTGGAATAATCGGCTTGCCTAGCTTTTACTAGTAGGCACTATCACAACTTTCGAGAGTGAAAAATCGGGGTCGTGACAGGCGCCCAAGTCATTGTAGTAGATAATCACACGGGGGGACAGAAAGCTTCTTCATCAATTTTTGGTCAAATAGAGTCAATTTAAGTGTTAAGATATTTTTCTCCAAGTCAAGATGTTGATGCCCACCAATTTTCAAGTCATTTAACAATAGAATTGAAAGGTCCGATCAACTAAAAACCTATGGCAGACACCTGTTGATCACAAATGGTGTTCCAGTTGTTCAAACTGAATGAAACCAAAGTGAAATTGTTCCTGCTACCATAGAGAATGTTCTCCAAGAAATGCCAGTAGACATCACTCAGCTAAGGTCTCTCAACTCTACAAAAAGGTAACACGGCTGAACTACGCAACCCAAGTGTTCGACCAAATACCACAACCGGCTCTACAGTTTCACTTATTATGTTCATCAACCAATTAATGATAAGGAATATCAGCAAATGAATAGTGGGACAACTACTTCATCGAAATTAGGTGACCAAGCATTGAACCATTCTCAAACCTCACAGGAGGTCATCAATAGAATCCTAGCAATCCAAGGTTATCAAGTTGATTTGATTAATCTTCTAGAGCTCCCCTCCAAACCAAAGATCCAACCTTACAATAATGTAACTCTATCACCAGAATTAAACCAAGTTCATGCTAGACCCGAACCTTCAGAAGCATTAAAAAATCAAGTACTAACCCAACCCAAACCTATCATTACTGTTAACCCAAACCCAACTACCACATGTAACCTGATCCCATGCAATGAGGTTAACAAACATATGCAAATGGTGCTTCATAGGACAAATTCAAATATACAAATAACCGGGGAAAGACACAGTTTGTACTTAGCATCATTTCAAAAGATCAGAGACAATGTCGCAAAAATCAAAATACAAATAGATCTTACAAAAGATAGACCCTTTCATGTATGGCTTGATTTTGATGAAGATCAAAATGTAAATGGTGATGGCAAATGGTTGTAGGTACAATATGAGAGCTTGTCGAAGTACTGTTCTTAATGCAAACACCTGGGTCACCTGTCTCATTTCTGCCCAAAAAGACTAAAAGAGGACACTATGCAGAAAATACTAGCTATTTCTTCTGCCTCTGCGGAGAAACCCAAATACAATTTCGGGGTCAGCTGGAGCTAAAAAACCACCACATCATCGCAACCAAGGTAAGCAGCACCAACAAATAGAGTGGGATAATGGTAATATGAAGCAAGACACAGGAGACCAATAAGAGAAGACACGCCAAACCACAAGGAATCAACCTCCAAATAAGGACTGACAGACTTAAACAAAAAGAAACTTCAAATAAACCAACAGAATAACACCAAAAAGACATAAGTTGTTTATATCCCAAAGCAAAACACTAACAAATAAGAAGAAATACCATCACAAGAGCATCTAGCCACACAAAGCACATATATAACACCTATCAAATCCTCCAGCTCCACTAGAGAGCAATGCTGATTCTGTGGCTCAGAATCATCCCAATACCTCTACTACCCCTGCTGCTAATACTGATTCTATTTGAGTTATTGGATGAAAGAAGGATGGCCAGGAGAAACCTATAGTAGTTCGGGATGGAGATTTAAATAGGGTAGATGTTCTTCTTGTTTTGCATGATATTATTGTGGCACCTGGTTACCCTAGGATGAACAAAATACCTTCTTCTACCACTTCTCAATATCCACTCATTCAGGAAACACCACACGTACAAGCAGAGACGTGTGATTTTTATTTCTACTGGTGGAGATCACAAAAATAAGGTTGAAAAAGGAAAGACTACTGCTACTTTAGATATTACTACAACAAAACCAAAAAATAACCCAGTCCGAAAAAGAGAAGGCAAATGAGGAAACAAAAAGATGCACATAACTTTCTCAATTCTACAAGTGCTGATAGATCACATAATCTTGGAATCACTCTGAGATCCTAGCTCACCAAAGATTGATAAATGTTGGCAACATATTTGATACAATACAAAGGGTGGAGGGTATTAAAAGTAGGTCTGAAACTATACAAAGTGCATCTATAACTCTTGTTATCCACTTAGATCATAGGGAGCATGTCTCTTCCTAAGTAGATGTTATTCCACTCAAAAATGTTTGTCCATGAGAAAATGGTAACTGAGAATTATCATCTCAAAAATTCTCTCCTTTTAGGTTTGGAGAATATGAGTACAATCATATGCAATCAGAATATAAGGTTGACTTTGGTGAGGAGGTTGATGAAGAAAACAATATAGATTTGGAAGAAGAGGATACATGTAATCAGCTCATTACTGCTATCAATGCTGCCACAAATATTGATAAATTGATTGATTCACATGGCCTGTCACCTAGAAGTAAACCTCCCCACTATCTCACCAGAAGTAAGTCTTCAAGTATTAAAGCACCACCAAAGTCAATCACTCCCAAACAATGTCCATGATTAGTTTAATCATATGGAATTCAATAGGCATCAGAAGTGTTGGTACCATTGAAATACTTAGAACCTTAAAACAACTCCATAAACTATCCTTTATTATAGTTTTTAAACCTTTCCTTGATAGCACTCACATCAACCACTATAGAATATAACTATCCATGAACACTCTTCCTCCAATGTAAATGATAAAATCTGGATTTTTTTGGATCAGGATTTCACAGGCACAATCGATCATGTTGAGCAACAACTGACCATTGCACTGCAACATATTGAAGATGCAGAACCTTTCCAAATCACTATCATCTATGCCAAATGCAAAATAACCTTGACAAGATCTCTTTGGGAAGCCTTGATATAGAAACCCATGACATGTTTAACACCTTGATGTGTCATTGAAGACTTCAATGTAATTGCATAAATTGAAGAAAAGCTTGGGGATCTTCCTTATCAAATGAATAAAAGCATGGATTACTTGAGCATGATTGAAGATTTTGAATTAGTTTGGGTGAATACTAGTAGGGCTATTGAAATTGTATTATATGGTAGGTCAGACTTATTTGTAAAATGCAATCTATCATACAGATATATCATCAGGAAGGTATAAACTTATCTTAGATGCTCATTGTGGCACCGAGGGATGTACCTGAACTCTACTGACTTGAACCGTTTGCTGAGATCTTCCACATGCCGCCGATAGGGAATAAGCTTGACATCTCAGGTTGCCCACTCTCCATGAGCTTACAGAATAATCAAATCTGAATATCCCATGATCATTAAATCTTCAACATCTTGGTCAATTGCCATATTCATGCCCATTATGCAGGATTCATACTCAGCAGTATTGTTTGTGCAGAAGAAATGAAGCATAACTATAGCCGAATAGTGCTGACCGGTGGGCGAGATCAAGATTGCCCCAATTCCTACACTTCTGGTGTTTACTGCCCCATCGAAGAACATTTTCCAAGCATGAGTGTCCTTACGGATTACTTCTATTGAGTTTACTTCTTCATCTGGAAAGTATGTGCTCAACGTTTGGTATTCTTCGTGCACCATGTTTCCATCCAAATAATCTGCCAATGCTTGGGCTTTCATTGTCGTGCGAGTGACATAGACAATGTCAAATTCAGTGAGCAAGATTTTCCATTTTGCCAGTCTCCTAGTGGGCATCAGTTTCTGGAATATGTACTTCAAAGAATCCAACCTGGTTATGAGGTAGGTAGTGTGAGCTTGAAGATAATGTCTCATCTTTTGAGCAACCCACGTCAAGGAACAACATGTTCTCTCCAACAAAGTATATTTGGCCTCGTAGCTGGTGAACTTCTTACTTAGATAGTAAATCGGCTGCTCTTTCTTGCAGGTTATATCATGTTGCCCAAGGTCACAGTCAAAAGAATTCAGCAACACTGTGAGATACAAGAAGAGAGGTCGCTCGGGCTCTGGTGGGAGCAAAACTAGAGGTTTTGACATATATTCCTTGATCTTGACATTCAGATGTCCATTTAATTGCTACATCTTTCTTCAATAACTTGAATATGAGCTCACATGTGGTAGTTAGTTGAGCAATGAACCAACTAATATAGTTTAACCTGCACAATAAACTCATCACGTCTTTCTTAGTTCTTGGAGGAGGTAGATCTCGGATAGCCTTTATCTTTGTTGGATCTAGCTCGATACCTCTTCTGCTGACTATGAAGCCCAAAGGTTTGCCTGACTATGAAGCCCGAAGGCACATTTAGCTGGATTCAGCCTCAAATCATACTTGCGCAACCTTTTGAAAAATTTCTCAAGTCTCGAACAAGATCATCCTGAGTTATGGACTTGATAATCACGTCGTCCACATACACCTCTATCTCCTGATGCATCATATGATGGAAAATGGCAGTCATAGCTCTCACATAAGTTGCCCCGGCATTCTCCAGCCCAAATTACATGACCCGATAACAATTGGTGCCCTAGGGTGTAGTGAAAGCTATTTTCTCGACATCTTATTCATCCATCAACACCTGGTGATATCTTGCGTAACAATCCATGAAGGACTGTATCTCGTGTTTGGCATAGTTATAAAAAAGGATCTGGATGTTGGGCAAAGGGAAATTATCTTTGGAACTTGCCCTATTCAAATCTCGGTAGTCCACACATACAGGTTTTCTTATCTTTGTTTGGCACGGGAACTACGCTGGCCAACCAGGTAGTATATCGGACCACCAGGATTACCCCTACTTTCAGTTATTTTGTGATTTCTTCTTTGATATTATCACTGATATCAGTCTTAAACTTTCTCTACTTTTGCTGAACTGGAGGACAATCAGGGTAAATTGGCAATTTGTTCACCACTAGATCAACACTCAATCCTGGCATATCATCATACTACCAAGGAAACACGTCTTTAAACTCAAACAATCGTTGGACTATTGCATCCCAAGTTTATTCATCTGTGTGAATGCTTATTTTTGTTTCCCGTATTTCTTCAGAGGTTCCCAGGTTAACCGGTTCTGTATCATTCAAGTTTGGCTTAGGTTTATTCTGAAATTATTCCAGTTCTCGATTTATTTGCCTAAAAGCCTCTTTTTCATCATGTTCTAGTTTTTAATTTATTATTTCACAGTTAGACAGCATGTTTGGATCTAGGCGTGAAGTCCGCAAGCATGTCATGTTATTTAAAGTCGCATTATTATTACTGAAAAGAAGATTTAAAAGAGAAAAATAGCAAAAATCATAAAGCACAAAGAAAATAAACGATGAAATATTGATTTAATTTCTTGGAATTAGGAAGATAACAGGGTTTACATTTAGGAATTTAAAGACATGAATCTAAAGAAAAACACCCGAGTTACACCCTGGGATAACTCGTGATGCAGAAAAGGTGGCAGGACAAGTCTACCCAGACTCCCGCCTGTCTAGGAACATCGTATCCTTCCAGTTTTGAAGTTTAGCATCTGGTCCCATGTATAGCACCTTACCGGTGCTTGTGCCTTCTCCCAGCTAAACCATATGGGCATTATAAAGCATTTTTCTCATTACCCCATATATTTCTTCGATTTCTTTGGCTGTGAAAGCCTCATCATCTTCTTTCTCACTATATTTTGGCCTGACAAAGGTCTGATAGAGATGTGGCAATGGTTGTGGCAAGACCCATCCTTCCTTTTTTTCTCTCATCTGCCCAATCTTCATCTTTTGGGGTAGGATAAAAGCCTATCCTGAAGAACTTTTCTGTTGTGGGTAGGGTTATTGGCTTCGATATTCCTTGTAAAGCTTTCCCAATCGTTTTCCTGGTTTGAAACCATGTCTAATCAGTTCTTTTACCACCATGATCGAAGCATTAAGCAGGAAAGGTTGGGGCAAAGACTCCCATCTTCGTAGTGATCTGCTGCTATAACTTCGAAAGCCTGATAAACAATGTTTTAACTTCCTTCCCTAGCCTGCAAACATGGGATAGATGGGTCCCGATAAATATACTGCTCGTCTTCTTCGTGGACCAAAATTTCCCGATCTTCATACTCGAACTTTACCATTTGGTGAAGGGTGGAGGGTACAGCCCCCACAGCATGGATCCAAGGCCTTACTAGAAGAAAGTTGTAAGATTTATCCATGTCCAACACCTGGAAAGTCAAATCCACTGGGCCTATGGTTAATACCAGTTCTATCTCTCCAATGGTATCCATTTTAATGCCATCAAAGGCTCGTACACAGACGTTATTGGGATAATTCCTTCCAGTCCCAATTTCCATTCTCTCCAGTGTGGAGAGTGGAAAAATGTCAACACTCGAACCTCCATCTACCATTACTCGCTTGACATAAAAACCTTCACACTTGCCAGTCAGATGTAAAGCTTTGCTGTGGGCCGCTCCCTTTGGAGGCAAGTCATTTTTACTAAAGGAGATTTGATTGACAACGAAGAACCTTTCTGCCATTCTTTCGAGCTGTTCCACCGAAGTTTTCCCCCACACATACGCCTCATTTAGAGTTTTTACTAAGATCTTCTGATGCTCAGTATACCTCATTAACAAAGACAGTATAGACACATGTTCAGGATACTTTCACAACTGATCAACCACTTCATAATCATGCATCTTCATTTTCTGGAAGAAATCCTCTGCTTCCTCAGCACTCACACGCTTCTTAGGTGGAAAGCGCTTTCGCGTGGCATTGTTTACCTCTTGTACATTTGAATATTTATCAGTAAAGGTATTTCCTGAAAGTTCTCCCGTGATTTCTTTACCCTTGTATGCAACCACTGCCTGCTAATAGTTCTATGGCACCGCAGATGGGTCTGTCATTGGCTTCTGTGGCACGCATATAATAACCACTGGCTCATTCATCCAAAGAGATTTAATTGTCCCCCGAGCCACATAAGCTCCTTTTGGCACATACATTGGGGTTCCCTTTTTCACTTTAAATTTCTTTGCAGCACTTACGGTCAATGGCATTTCTGGGCAACCTCGCGTAACATAGGCACCATCTCTGCTTTTGTTTCATCCTTCTTTCCAGGTTCAGTCTTGACAGTTTTATTCTTCTTTTCCCCTTTTCTTGCTTTGGAGTTGACTTAGGCTTCCTTTTTGCACCAGCGATAGCAATTATAGCTTTCAAGGCTTGATCAAACTCCATGTCTTCACAAATCATCCCGATCACCAGCCCGTTATTGTGAGCAGGCAATGGATTGTTAGTCACATTTGGGACCTCCTTATCCCTTAGCACCACCTTCCCCTATTCTATCAAATCTTCCACGGCTTTCTTCAATGTCCAATAGTTGTCTGTACTATGTCCCTCAGCCCCTGAGTGATAAGCATATCGGACGCCCCGCTGATATGGTGTTCATTCCGGTTTTTGCCTGTTTGGGGGTATTGGTTGCAGCAAATTCATCTGAACAAGCTTGGGGAACATGGTAGAGTAGTGTTTACCAATTGGTGTAAAGTTGGGTCTCCTCGGTGACTCTCGGGAACTGAAGTTATTCTAGGGAGGCCGAGGACTATACTGGTTTTGGTGAGGAGGCTGGTTTCTTTGTAATGGAGGTTGATTTCTATTGGCCTGTGGTTGCGGTCGGGGAAAGGGTTGAGAATTCATGACCGCATAAGGTGGGGTTTCATAAGCTATTTCGGGATAAGGATAATAGTGTTGAAGGGTTATTTCGGAAAACACAGGTCTAGGAGCCCGGTATATTCTTCCCTCTGATGCTGCCATAACTGTTTCCTCTTTCTTCTTACCTTTAGCCATTCATCCAGACCCGCCTTAGATGGCTTGGAAGGTTGCTCGGATGGCTGACTGACTCAAAATCCTGTCCGTTTTCAAACTATTCTCTACCATTTCCCTGATGTTGTTGGCCTCTGCAAGAGGTTTACCCATGGCCGACATCATGTTTTGGAAGTAATCGGGTTCTTGGGCTTGAAGGGAAATAGTGACCATCTCTACCTCATCCATTGGAGGCTTCACTCTCGATGCATGTTCGCGCCACTTAATTGTATATTCTCGAAAACTCTCTGAGGGCTTTTTCTTTAGATTCGCCAAGAAGTTCTGATCCGGCGCTATGTCTATTCGTACTGAAACCGTCGAACAAAATCTCTAGCAAGATAATCCCAATTATGCCAACATGAGACGTCTTGATCCATATACCACTCTGAAGCAATGCCGATTAAGCTTTCCCCAAAATATTCCATCAATAATTCTTCTTTTCCACCGCCCCCCGTAACTGATTGTAATAGTTTTTCAACTGAGCCATGGGGTCACCGTGCCCGTCATACTTTTCAAATTTTGGTGTTTTGAACCCCGAGGGTAGATGCACAATTAACTGGGTTTTCACATGTTCTGTAACGGTTGCATGCGTCATCCCGACTTTCTTTTCCTTGATTTTTCTCATCATTTTTTTTCTTTCTCTTTCCATGATTTTCCTTTGACATCTCATCTTCTTTCCGCTCTTCTACTTCTTTTCTTTTCTTTTTTTATTTATTTTCTTCCCTATCCTTTTGCTTTTCTTTCAAGGTTATGGTCGAATCCGATAAGGATTGTCTACATATTATGACACCGTATGAATCAAACCTAGCGTAGTTCATGCAAAAAGTGCAAAAATAAAGAAACAATTTTTGGGAATTCTCAATTTTCATTAATGAAACACTCTATTACAAAACTAGACTTTTCTTGGAAAGTAAAACAACAAACTCGAAATAGATCAAAGTATAGACTCGGGAACCACTGACAGACTCTAATGCAAAAAGGAAATAAATACTCCAACAGACAACAAACTTTATAGGAAAAGGAAAAATACAGACTCAAACTATGAATACATTAACACTTCAAATAGGTGTGCCCGCGGGGCATCGTTCGGCCTCGCCACGGGCTTAGGTGCAAAGCCCCTTTGAAGTTTCTCCAGTTCATTCATTATCTGCTTGACAAATATCATTACTGCCGAAAATAAGGTGGTGTGCGTCATGTTCTTGCACACTCGGCATTTTCTAGCGATGGCATGAGCAATGGTCAAAATCCTCTCCCTGGTTCGGCCTTTCTCTAGGAGCAGGGTTTCTATATAATTATCCTTTGCTTGCAAAACCTAACAGTCATGAAGATGCTAACTCTATAACTCCTGTATCTCTTGTTCCAACAAGGGCATTAAGTCATAGCAGTGTTCACTTTCAACCTCAAAAGCTTTGGCTTGTTTAGCTTCCTCGTCCTCAAGAATGGTCATTTTCCTTCTCAAATTAGCAATGGTCTTTTCATAATCCATCTTCATTTGTTGTAAGAACTGTGCACGCTCTTCCGTTTTCTTTACCCATTGTGCCCGGAGATTTGCTATGGTAACCTCAGACTTTTCTAGATCATCAACGGGTAGCCATCCAAGCATCCACTGTATCCGACTGGAAGTGAGAGTCCAGACGTATGATGTCCACGCTGTTACTCTTTCAGGTAGACGTACCCCATCAATTCTCATGTAAAACTCCCCTATGCAGGTTTTCCTAGGTGAACCATAACTCAAGAACTGAGGAAGATGGCACAGGTGTTCGGTCATGCACATTTGCAATAAGAGATTGCACCCCTCAAAGAAATCCCCTCATGTTTTTCACACTGTAAGAGCACGAAAGATATCAGCCACTATCATGGGCGCAAGAGTGCTTTTGGCTTGATTCATTAAAGTATTGGCAACCCCGGTTATCTTTACATCAATGTTTCCATCTTTCCTTGGGAAAACCAGAAGCCCCAAAAAGACTACCGTAAAAGCAAAACATCTATGTTCATCCTATTTTTGCCGGTTTCCTTCACTACATATCTTTCTTTCTGGGTTATTGAGCCCACCTATGTGGCCATATTAGTTGTATAAAAAGCGTGGAGTACAAAAGCCCTTTGCCAAATCCGGATTATGGACCGTTCTGATTATCATTTGAGAGCCTAAAAACCTGTGCATAGCTACAATTCTCGGGGCAATCAAGTATTTGTGCCTTAACGGAAGCTCAGCACTTCCGATGTATCCAGTTATTTCCTTTAGGGTCGGAGAGATTTCAAAGTTTGAAGAATGGAACACAATGTGTGCCGGATCCCAACATGTGACCAATGCTCTGATAATGTCTCCCGAGGCACGATCTCTAACAAACCAGTAAGCCCTTTCAAATACTTCTTGACCTTGTCTTGACCCTCTTTACCCAGATCATCCCACTATAGATGCAACTCTAGAGGGATTTTAGTCATGATTGAGAAAGGTTAATTTTGAATCGTGCTCATCCTGCAAATCTATTAAGGTGATCTAATCACTTATTTTGGCCTAAAAGAAAAGAAATGACACTATTTTGTTCAAATTTCCAATTTAAAGCAAACGACTTGTTTTGCAGCTACGACCTTTCAGCACTTCGTTAAGAAGATTTTAAGGTTGTGCCCATTAACTGTTGAACATGACCCAAGGTGGTTTTTCTTGCAATAATGGCCTTCCGGCGTCCTTTTAGGGACATTCGGCTTTGACAAGGATGGCGTCACCTGACATATTCATTACAATATTAAAAATTGGACATTTTTTGGCTATTTTTGTAAATGGAGGTTGGACCTGGTGAGGGTTGCCTACCTATTTCACATATGGTGAGAATCAAACTAGCCTAGTTCGGGCAATAAAACTAACTATTTTCGAAAACATGACTCTTTTTATTGACAAATACACTATTTTCAAAAAAACAGGACTCTTTTTATTGACAAATACACTATTTCAAAAAACAAGACTTTTTAATATTTTTTTTAACAATTTATTTGAAAATAAAACTCTTTTGGTTTATATTGATACCCAATTTTTCCCTATGTATTTTTATACTCAAAAAACTTTCAAAGTAGCATATGTATGCATAAGTAAGCATGCCTAAAGTTTTGGTACTTTTTCCTCAATTTTTAAGATTTTTTAAATCAATTTACTGCCTATTTTAACAAGTACAAGATCCAAAATTATTTTCAAATTATCATTTTTTGGTAAATAATGTATTTCACTCCCGTATTTACAACAAAATATAATTAATATAATTTTTACACATTTTTACAAATTTATTCAGAATTTCTAAAGCTTAATTGCATGAAATTGTAATTATAGCTTATTTTATAATTAACCGTGTTTTATAATTATAAATTATTCCTAATATTTTTAAATTATTGTTTATATATTATTAGTCAGGTTAGTGTTTTTAATTTACTTTTAAATTATTCTTAACTATTTTTTATTATTTTATTAAATAAAATGGGAAAAAGTGGCTCTTTAAAACCTGGCCCTATTTCTGTGCAATTTTAAACTCAATTACGCCCCAATTTAAACCCCAATTAATCGACGCAATTAGAAATTTTAACCCACCCCAAACCAATCAATTAAACCCGCTAGCTCCCATTTCAATCTTGGTCGTTGATCATTTTGATCAACGACCCACGTTTCTTCTTTCCTTTTTAATTCCACCTGACCCCTAACCCTAAATCATTTTCTACAAAACAGTGTCCTCTAAACTCTCTCGTCTTCTTAATCTCTCTCTAGCCCTCTCCAAAACCCTAGCCCTACCCCGTCGGTTTCCACCTTATTTCACCGGAATCAATGGCCTCCCATGCCCGGGGTGGCATGTACTCACCCACATGCAACTTCATGACATTGTCCCTTGAAGATTCAAGGCCTGACCTTGAAGACCTTGGCTCATTTCTCCTCCCATTTGAGTTCTGCGACCGTCTCCGACTCAAATCCTGCGTGTCCTAGCCCTATGAGTCTATTTATGACTCGCTCGACTCGGATCAGCCCCTTTTCCAGGCCTTTCTCGCTTCTAGGGTTCCTCAGAAACCCTATGCCATTTCGAGGTTTTCTTATTTCTATCTAGATTTGCTTCAGATCCGTGCTATTTTTAAGGTTTTCAAATGACTTCCTACATCTTTTCAAAACTTTGCTTTCAAAAGAATTGTTTATGTTCTCCGACTTAAGTTTTCCTTTGATTTTACTTGTTCTGCTATGATTTTTATGTGGTGTTCTTACTGTACCTGTCCTACTGTGACTCCTGTGTGTTTCTACTTTGACTCTTAGGTGTTTTCTTCTACTATGTTTCCTCCTAATGTGTCCTTGTGTTTTTCTTTTACTATGTTTTCCCTCATCATGTTTTCACTGAACGATTAAGTTCCTTTGGGTTTTCTGAGTTTGCTCTTGCCTGATTTGTTTGTTTTCATCCCTATTCTGGACTAATGATGAAAATCCTAGAATTTGGGGGTTTTCGGACCACTTTTACGCGAGTTGCATTTTCTCACCTTTGAACTAGTTTGATTTCAATTTCTGAAGTCATCTGTGTTTTTCATATGGTTCTGTCCTTTTGCCGAAAACAACTCTTTTACACTAGATTTTCCTATTGATTCTTTACAATGATACGACAGTCTTCTTTCATGGTTTACGTATTCGTATGCTCCTTATACACTATGAATTTCCCCCAAAATGGTTTTTCAAATTTGCAGTTAGTTCATAATTTCTTCTGAATATAGCTTTATTGATTTCTTTCAGTTTTTTGCTTGTGAATCGACCTAAGTAAAACCCTTCTTTTTTTCGGACTTTATTCATTCATATAAAATCTCAGACCTTTTGATTTACTGTTTGTTAATTGGTCTTCTTACCTTATTTGCACAAACCGTGTATTTCAAAAACTTGTCCTTAAATAACTTTTATGTATTTACCCTTATTTGTATACTATGCACAATGTTGTTTATTTGATCCTCTTTCCTTAAATATTTCCTGTCCTTTACTGATCAAATTGGGATTCCTTAATTAGAAGAACCTCTATTAATTGATTGATCCTAATTGATACTGGACTATTTTCTTTCCTTGCCCGCTCGCCTAACTTCAAGTATAAATATCTGCTTATCTTTTGACACAAGACACACTCGATACACAAACACCTCTGCCTTTGAAATCTATTACCACTTGCTCTACTATTACTTTCCACTTGCTCTACTATTACTTTCTCTACTACTACTTTCTCTACTAATACTGAGCACTCTGCACCTTTCTCTCTTACTGTCTGAACATTCTGGAGTTCCTATAAACTCTCAAGTGTTTGCTGAAGTTTTGAGTTGTTCATGATTAACTTTCCGGCTGTCTACTTGCTGTTGTTTCTTTGTTGTACTAGAATTGCAACTGGTATATTTTTTTAGTTAAGCAACACCCTCCTTCTATGTGTTTACTTCTCCTCTTCTACACGTCTTTCACTATGTATTTATTTATGCTTCCCTGCACTATGTAACTACATTTAAGTCCGTTATGCTCTTTCTTTATGCTTTGCGTCTTCAGTCTGCTATGCTTCATTAATATCCTGTCTATACTGTTAATCTCTTCCCTCTATTCCCCTTTTGTATGTGAGTTCTATCCTGAATTATGTCAGCACCTTATATTGTTTTCCATGACTCAGAACTAGATTCTCTTGAATCTCCACTTAAATCCTTTCCCATTCACTCTCCCCTTTATGTGTTGAGATTTAACTAGGGTCTGGTGGTGTCCTAATAACCATTCAGACCTAAGTTTGACTCTCCAGAGTCTGCTCCTATTTTTTTAAACCTAAGCAGGGGGTTAGGGGTATGCCAGCCTATGCCATGGCTGGGTATGACCACCCTCTGCTATGGCTCCCTCTCTCACTTTGCACTTATTCCTAGTTTCCTAAGTTTTGCTCCCTTTTGGTAAGCCATGCTTTGGGACCCTGGAGTTCCCTCTGAACTTGGATGACTGAGGACTGGCACTTCCACACTGCACTATTCTATTACAACAATTATCATTTAGAGTGTAAGCATTGCATGGGGTCCTAAAGGCTCCTTGGAACTTTGAAACACTCTGAATAAGATAAGGCTTTGGAACCCGGAATCCAGATTTGGTGAAACACATGTTATTGGATATCAAGATTGAATTAGGCTTCTCAGATCGAGCAGTAGGCTGTGATGTATTTTTTGTTTACCTTCTTTCTTCTGATTTTGTAATAACCTTGTAAAAAGAACTCGGGGAATTATTAGTAAAGGGTGTGGGAGGGGTTTACCTTATTGCTAAAGGGTAGATACCATGCCTATATGACTAATGTTGTTATTTAATCACTTAGATATCATGCCTATAGGTTCTACGCTTTAAATCACCTAGAGATCACGTATATTAGATTTTGGATTCTTTTCAATCATTTCGAAATCATGTCTATAGGATTTAATGTTCAACCATGCTACAAATGAGCAGATATCCTATCTATAGGATCTATAATCAAACAAATGATTGCATATAGAAATTCTGCCTATAGGAAATGCATAAATGCTAGGCAACTGTAGGGTAATAAAATATTCATTTTGATACATGTCTAATAACAGTAACGAGTCCTAAAAAGCCAAGGTATAGATATCCTGCCTATAAGGGTTCAAACTCGCCTAATATGTGTTTAATGATATGACAATTGACCTTAAACATTTTTCAACAAAAACCTGTCCAAACCTATTTGCCTTTTTTTCGTCCAAACTTTTTTGTTTTCAAAACTCTTATAAATTCGCTTTTAATTCCCTTTAAATTTGTATTTTTCTTCTAAATAACGTCTTTAAACCATCTGCCCGTGTTTCCCTTCTACTTTTGAGGTTGTCTTCCGAAACAGAATTTCAACTCTATCTTTTAAAGTATCTGCACTCTTTAAACTCTTTTACAATTCTCGTGTCAAAGCAATCTTTAACTATCTATTTCTTTTAGAACGTCTCACTTTTGAAGACACTTCTTTACACTTCCACAGTATTTTTAGTTAAACAATTCTCTTAACTTTCTGCAATTTTCAAGCTTCTATCTTCAATTCTTCTGCTTTAGGTTCTTAATTAGTAACTTGTGTAAAATACCTCAACTTTTGACAATTGGATCCAAGTTGCCTAACGCAGAATTTTTATCCAACTCTATGTGTTGAACCAATCTGTCTGTTGTTTAAAATTTTTAAGACCAAATCAGTAAAGCAAGACATGCTAAACTATATGATTTACGGGGTCTTATATGAGCCTTTTGTATGTTTGTTTCAGTCCCTATTCATGTGCTATTTGTTTTGATTGATGCCCTAGTATTTTATCCTTTTGAAACTCCATATATATCTATACTCCCTTTTCTTCTCCTAAGGATTAGAAGTCCTATATACCCTAGGACTAATAGGTTGGGACGGGTATTAGCATGCAATAAGTAAATGAGACTAATCACATTTAATATATTAACGGGGTGGGAATGGTAGAATATGGATATGATGACTGATGCACTAATATCTCATGCGAGAGTGATTGCTGGGTACTGTACCGATGTGATCCATATTGTAATTAAACCTAGGACCCCTTTCCCCTTTTCTTTACTTGTATAATATCTTTCTGAAATTTATTTTCCAATTAGTTCTTCACTTTTAAAATCACTTATGTCCTTCCCCTTCCTTTCTAAAATTTCAAGTTTTTGTTTGTAACTATTATATGCAAACTCTATGTATTTCCTTCTACTTTTCCTAAAGTCACAATTAAACATGGCCAGGATCCACACGAGTGGATCTTGAGGGGTGCCTAACACCTTCCCCTCGAGATAATCTCAAGCCCTTACCCGAACTCTGATTTTCTTTCAAATCTTCTTCTTTTCTTTGAAAGTCTCCTAATGCACTATAATCATTAGGTGGTGACTCTTCAAATTCCATAACATAATTCCTCAAAAGGAAATAAAAGTTTTTTTGTCCATAATGTCGTAAACCCGGTTTCCCTTTAGGAAAAGGGGGGCAACGTCAGTTTTTCTTTTTCTTGACCAATAAAATAAACAATTTTTGAAAATAAATTTTCTTTTCACTTTTATTCTTCTTTTTTTTTTCTCAAAAATTCGGCAGAGTTTCGATACTATTTTAACATTGGTCATTTTTCTAAAAAGATACTTAACTCTCTACACCACTTTTCTCTCCTTTTTTTCTTTAGTTTTTCCTAAATACTCCATATTTGACGACCCGGACGGTCGACTTTGGAATTTATGCCCCGTTCCCCCATTAACTACTTTCCCTAAGTTCATTTATGCTATTTTGATTTTCTCGGATGTTCGGTAATAGAATTCGGAGTGTTTTGGGACACTTAGTCCCTAAATGAGAGCTTAAGTGTTGGAAAATGGTCTGTAATAATAAAAGTGTCAAGATGACCTCGGAATGGAAAATTGATGGTTCCGTTACATCCATTAGATGATTTTGGGGTTTGGAGCGGGTTCGAAATGTATTTTGAATGATGTTATGGGATATGTTCGTAGGTTTGGTTGAGGTCTCGGGAGATCCTCTATTATTAGTATGCTGGACTACGGGTTCGATTCCTGGGACATCCTCTGTTATTAGTATGCTCGACTATGAGTTCAATGCCTGGGAGATCCTCTGGTATTGACATGAAAGACTACGGGTTCAATTCTTGGGAGATCCTATGATATTAACATAATGTACTACGGGTTCGATTCCTAGGAGATTCTCTGATATTGATATGATGGACTGTGAGTTCAATTCCCGGAGATCCTCTGATATTGGTATGAAGGGCTGCGGGTTCAATTCAAGGAGATCCTCTGTTATTGATATGATAGAATATGGGTTCGATTCCCGGGGGATCCTCCGATATTGGTATAAATGGACTGCGAGTTCAATTCCCGAAGCTCCATGTGGCATCCTGACTTTTGAGTGATTTTTTTCTTGTGTTCGTAGACTGTACTTGTAGCCGTTCTATTTTACTTAATGTCTTGCTAGATATTCGGGATTCACTTCATTATCTACTGTTTATTTATTTTTACATTATTTCTTATGTTCATCTCAGTAGGGCCTCGACCTTCCTCATCACTACGCCACCGAGGTTAGGCTTGGCACTTACTGAGTACCCTGTGGTGTACTCATGCTACTCTTATGCACACTTTTGTTGTGCAGATCCAGGTACTTCTTGTCGGACACGCTATTAGTGATCTAACTGCTACACTTGGAGATTTGAGGTATAAATCTGCCGCGACCGCAGAGCCGAAGAGTCTCCTTCTATTCTACCTTTAGCTAGTAGTTTCATTCATGTACTCACTTATTGTAGAAACTCCTGGATGATAGAGCGGTATGTTATATTTTACTCTTAGCCTGTGTTGCCCGTGGGTTTTCGGGTTTTGAGGTTTTACATTTTTTGAGTCGAAGTGTATGTGCCAGGCGGCACCCTATACATTTTCTTATGCTATTCGTGTTTTATTATTGTTTTTCGTTAGGATTGTTGAATTTTCGCAAAGTGTCAGGCTTACCTGGTCGTGAAGACTGGGTGCCATCATGACAGGTATTGCTGAACTAGGGTCGTGGCGGGTTGGTATCAGAGCTTTAGGTTCATAGGAGTCACGGGACACATGCCGGTTTATTAGAGTCTCGCTGATTGGTACGGAGACGTATGTACTTATCTATGAGAGGCTATGTAACTGTTTAGGAAAAATCTCCACTTTATTGAATTCCTTGTCGTGCTATGTTTTTGACACTGATTCTAAACTTCTGTCTTCTATTCTCTCACAGATGGTAAGGACACGCACGACCCGGGATAATCAGGCACCCGCACCCCCTCCTATATCAACTAGGGGTAGGGTCCGGGTAGGGGTCATGGACGCGGTGTAGCTAGAGGACCGGTGCGAGCTGCCACCGAGGTTCCGCGAGCGGACCAGTCACGACTAAGGCACCAGAGACGCCCACAACCACCACTACTCCAGCTGTTCAGGAGGCATTGGCGCAGTTTATGAGCATGTATACCACGTTATCACTGGCAGGGTTGCTTCCACCTCGTGCAGCTACGTCCTAGGCCTGGGAGGAGCCCGGAATCTCGCAGCACGCACTCCAAAGCAGAGGGTTCACATGGGGCCGATTCCAGATATTATTCTTGTCCAGCGTATAATGCTAGTTCCGCCCGAGGATGGGGCACCTGCTTCGGAGGATAAGCAGCGTAGATTGGAGTGGTTCAAGAAGTATGAACCTCATATTTTCAGCGGACTAGCTACAGATGATGATTTGGGGTTTTTGGAGGATTGTCACCGCATTTTTCGCACCATGGGTATTGCTGGTTCGAGTGGGGTTTCCTTCGTAGCTTTCTAGCTTCGGGGACCCGCCTATGACTGGTGGCGCACTTTTGATCTAGACAGTCTGGACGAGGCTGCCTTCCTGACTTGGACTCAATTTTCAAATATGTTTCAGAGGGAGTTTATTCCCTAGAGCCTCCGAGATGCATGGCGTGCGGAGTTTGAGCACTTGCGCTAGAGCCCTATGTTTGTCTCTGAGTATGCCATCCGTTACAATAGGTTGGCCAGGAATGCGCCTGCTTTGGTGGCTACTAATTGTGAGAGGGTTCACATGTTTATAGAGGGTCTTATTCCTTCCATCAGTTCTTGCATGACGCGAGAGTTGGAGATGGATATACCCTATTAGCAGGTGGTGAGTATAGCAGGAGGATAGTGGGTGTGCATGCCAGAGAGCGGGAGGAGAGGGAGGCCAAGAGGTCTCGAGAGTCTGGTCATTTCTCTGGTACCCGTACTTCAGGTGCATGACGTCATGGTAGGGGCTATACAGGTTGCCCAGTTCATTAGCTCTTCCTTCATCCAGCAGTACTCCAACTTCTCCCAGGTTTCAAGCGCCTTATTATGCACCTCCAGTTTCTAGCGCACCTCCTGCGCAGGGTACCTCCAGAGATTAGTGTAGCAGGGGTGGATCAAGTTAGTCACAACCACCGCGCCCTCCCAGAGCTTGTTATGAGTGCGGGGATACCCACCACTTGGTTAGAGAGTGCTTCAGACGTGGGAGGGGTGTGCCTTCTTAGACTCAACAGCCTTAGCATGCTCCACAGGGTTAGCAGGCCATCGTTCCAGCTCTAGCTGCCACCCCACGTGCCCAGCCTGCCAGAGGCGGGGATTGGGAGAGAGAGGTCGCCCTCGAGGTAGGGGCCGAGCCAGATTTTATGCCATTCCCGATCGTGCCGAGGTTGTCGCCTCCGATTCTGTTATCAGAGGTATTATTTTGGTTAGTCACAGAGATGTATCGGTTCTATTCGAACCAGGCTCTACTTATTCTTATGTATCATCTTATTTTTCTTAGCATTTGGTTACAGTCCGAGAGACCTTGAGCTCTCCTGTTTATGTTTCTACACCCGTGGGAGATTCCCTTGTTGTGGACCGCGTATATCGGTCGTGTTTGGTTACTATTCGTGGTTTTGAGACCAGAGCTGATCTTTTATTACTTGATATGGTTTATTTTGATATTATCTTGGGCATGGACTGGTTGTCACACCATTATGCTATTCTTGATTGCCACGCTAAGACCGTGACACTGGCTATGCTAGGTATTCCTCGTATTGAGTGGAGTGGTACTTTTGATCACACTCCCAATAGAGTTATATCCTTTCTTAAAGCCTAGCGTATGGTTGAAAAGGGTAGCACCTCGTATTTAGCCTATGTGCGAGATGTCAGTGCTGATACCCCTTCTGTTGACTCTATTCTAGTAGTATGAGATTTCCCTGATGTGTTCCCAGATGATATTTCGGGCATGCCACCCGATCAGGACATTGATTTTGGTATTGATTTGTTGTCGGGCACTCAGCCCATATCTATTCCTCCTTATCGTATGGCTCATCCTGAGTTGAAGGATCAGTTATACGAATTGCTTGATAAGGGTTTTATTCGACCCAGTATTTCACCATGTGGTGCTCATATCTTGTTTATAAAGAAAAAGGATGGTTCTATGCGCATGTGTATTGATAATCGTCAGTTGAACAAAGTTACAGTGAAGAACCGATATCCTTTGCCTCGTATTTATGATCTATTCGACCAGCTTCAGGGCGCATAGGTATTCTAAGCTTGATTTGCACTCAGGTCATCACCAACTAAAGTTTCAGGAGCCGGATATCCCGAAGACTGCTTTTAGGACTCGATATGGTCATTACGAGTTCCTTGTCATGTCATTTGGACTGTCCGACGCACCAACAACTTTTATGCATTTGATGCACCGTGTATTCAGGCCCTATCTCGACTTATTTGTCATTGTTTGCATAGATGATATTCTTGTATACTCTTAGAGCCGGGAAGATCATGAGCAGCACCTGAGGACAGTGCTTCAGACTCTAAGGGAAAAGAAATTATATGCAAAGTTCTCAAAATTTGAGTTTTGGTTGAGTTCTGTGGCATTCCTAGGCCACGTGGTATCGAGTTAGGGCATTCGGGTGGATCCGAAGAAGGTGGATGCCGTGCAGAGTTGGCCCAGGCCCTCCTCAGCTACAGATATCAGCAGTTTTCTTGGCCTGGAGAGGTATTACCGTCGTTTTCTGGAGGGGTTCTCGTCGATTGCAGCCCCTATGACTAGATTGACCTAGAAGGGTGCTCCTTTTCAGTGGTCGGACGAGTGTGAGGCGAGCTTCCAAAAGCTCAAGGCGGCTTTGACTTCAGCCCCTATTTTGATTTTGCCTACTGGTTCGGGGTCCTATACAGTATATTGTGATGCCTTACGAGTTGGACTTGGAGCGGTATTGATGCAGGACGGTAGGGTGATTGCCTACGCGTCCAGACAGTTGAAGGTGCACGAGAAGAACTATCCTGTCCATGACCTTGAGTTAGCTGCTATTGTTCACGCCTTGAAGATCTGGCGTCATTATTTGTACGGCATGCCTTGTGAGATTTGCATGGACCATCAGAGTTTGTAGCACTTGTTCAAGCAAAAGGATCTGAACTTGCGGCAGAGGAGATGGTTGGAGCTACTGATGGACTATGATATTACTATTCTTTATCACCCGGGCAAGGCCAATATGGTAGTCGATGTCTTGAGTCGCCAAGCGGAGAGTTTGGGGAGTTCGGCATATTTACCAGCTTTAGAGAGACCTATGGCGATGGATGTCCAAGCCCTAGACAGTTAGTTCATGAGATTGGACCTTCCGGAGGCCCAGTCGGGTTCTAGCATGTGTGGTTTCTCGGTCTTCATTGTTTGATCATATCAGAGAGCGCCAGTATGATGACCCTCATTTGCTTGTTTCTCAGGGACATAGTTCAGCATGGCAATGCCAAGGATGTGACTATTGGCGATGATGGGGTGTTGAGGATGCAGGGGCGGATCTGTGCGCCCGATGTTGATGATATTCAGGAGTTGATATTGACTGAGGCCCATAGCTCGCGGTACTCCATCCACCTGGGTGCCGCGAAGATGTATCAGGATCTAAGGCAACATTACTGGTGGAGGCGGATGAAGAAGGACATAGTAGAGTTTGTAGCTAGATGTCTCAACTGTCAGTAGGTGAAGGCTGAACATCAAAGACCGGGAGGGTTACTCCAGCAGATGGAGATTCCGGTGTGGAAATTGGAGAATATCACTATGGACTTTGTGACTGGTTCCCTCTGATGGCGAGGAAGTTTGATTCTATTTGGGTTGTTGTGGATCGGCTGACCAAGTCCGTTCATTTCATTCCAGTGTGCACTTCTTACTCAGTGGAACGGTTAGCAGGGATTTATATTAGGGAGATTTTCCATCTGCATGGCTCTCCAAATTCCATCATCTCAGAAAGGGGTTCAGTGTTTACATCACGGTTCTGGAGAGCCGTCCACCATGAGTTGGGTACCCGGGTGACCATGAGTACAACTTTTCACCCTCAGACGCACGGACACTCCGAGCCACTATTCAGATTCTTGAGGATATGCTTCATGCGTGCACGATTGAGTTTAGAGGGTCTTAGGATCAGTTCTTGCCACTGGCTGAGTTTGCGTACAACAATAATAAGCAGTTCACTATTCAGATGGCGCCTTACGAGGCCTTATATGGTAGGAGATGTAGATCCCTGGTGGGTTTGTTCGAGCCAAGCAAGGCCAGGTTATTGGGCACTGATTTGGTTCGGGATGCGGTTGAGAAGGTTAAGGTGATTCAGGATAGACTCCGTGTGGACTAGTTCAGAGAGAAGAGTTATGCGGACCGGAAGGTTCGTGATGCTTCCTTTATGGTTGGTGGGCGGTTTTTGCTTCGGGTCTCTCCTATGAAAGGCGTCATGAGGTTTGGAAAGAAAGGAAAGTTGAGCCCGAGGTTCATTGGTCCATTTGAGATTTTGAAGTAGGTAGGGAAGGTTGCTTATGAGCTTGCTAAACCTCCCAGTTTCGTCGAGGTTCATCCAGTATTTCACGTTTTGATGCTTTAGAGGTATCATGGTGACCCATCTCACGTGTTGGAGTTCACTTCAGTCCAGTTGGACAAACTTTTCCTATCTTGAGGAGCCAGTGGCAATATTAGACAGGCAGGTCCGAAGGCTGTGGTCAAAGGATATAGCATCAGTAAAGGTTCAGTGGTGAGGTCAGCCGACCAAGGAGGCGACTTGGGAGACCGAGTGGGATATTCACAGCCGATACCCTCATGTTTTTGCTACTTCAGGTATGTTCTCTATGCTCATTCGAGGACAAAAGAATGTTTAAGTATATGAGGATATGAGGACCCGACCGGTCGTCTTTAGAATTTCTGCCATGTTCCCCCATTAACTGCATTCCCTTAGTTCATTTCTGCTATTTTAGTTTTCTGGGATGTTCGGTAATAGAATTCGGAGTGTTTTGGGACAGTTAGTCCCTTCATGAGAGCTTTAAATGTTGGAAAATGGTCCGTAATCAGAACTGTGTCAAGGCGACCTTATAATGGAAAATCGAGGGTTCCATTAGCTCCGTTAGTTGATTTCAGGAATGGGAGCGGGTTCGGAATGTATTTTGGATGTCCGTAGCTCATTTAGGGTAGAAATGCTGAAAGATAAGAATTTCGAAGTTTTCGGCCCGATAGTGATTTTTTGATCCGAGGGTCAGAACGGGATTCCGGAAGTTGCTGTAGCACCTTTGTGTCATTTGGGACATGTGTACAAAATTTCAGGTAAATCAGACTCGTTTTGGTTAGGTTTTGAATCAAAAGCGAATTTGGTTAAGTTTTTAAGTTCAGACCATTGATTAATTCGAGTTTCTGACGTTGTTTTAGGTTGTTTAAGGATTGGTGATGGTTTGAATGATGTTATGGGATATGTTCGTAGGTTTGGTTGAGGTCCCGGAGGCCTCGGGTGTGTTTCGGATGCCCAACGGGGCATTTTGTGTTGAAGAACATTTGCAGATTTGTTGATATATTTGTTGCAGACCTTTCTTCTATGCGATCGCAGCACACCCATGCGATCACATAGTGCAGTTGGTGAGGGGTCTATTTTCCTTCAATGCGATCGCATGTCATTGTATGCGATCACATAGTTTTCCTTTCTCCTTCTCCACAATCGCACTACTCTTCATGCATTCGCATAGTAGAAATTAGGAGCTGGACCTCGGGGCCAAAATCCTTCTATGCAATTGCATAGCCTAGTCTGCGATCACATAGCTTCACCTCCCCCTTCTCTACGATCACATGACCTCCTCTGCATTCGCATAAGTCATTTTCTAGGCCTTTAATGTTTACTCTACGCGATCGCATCACTCCTTATGCGATCGCATTGAACAAATGCCTGGGCAGTTATAACTTTTCAAAAACGAGAGTTATTCCATTTTTATCAAACTCAAGCTAGAGAGCTCGGTTTTGGGAGATTTTTTGAGGGATTTTTTGAGGCAAACACTGGGTAACGATTCCTTACTCCCTTATGATTATTACCCACTAATCTAATCTCGAATTCAAGCTTTAATTTCGGATTGTGAAAGAAAATTGGGGTAAAGTTCTTAGACCTAACTTTGATCATTTGAAGGGGTATTTGACCTCCGATTTGGGAGATATTTATATGGTTAGACTCGTGAGAATACGCGGTTTCTGAAAATGTAAAGATTATTCGATTCCGAGACGTTGGCCTAAGGGGAATTTTTGTCATTTCACCTATTTTTGCGCCTTGGCTTTAATTTTAATAGTGTAATTAGTTACTTGCGATGTTATTTACAATATGTAATTGGTTTGAATAGATTTGGGCTACTCGTAGTCAGATACTTGTGGAAATGGCATTGTTTCTTAGCGGTTTTGTACCAATTCGAGGTAAGTGGCTTGTCTAACCTTGTGTGGGGGACCTCTCCCCTTAGGTTATCTTTATCATTATTTATATGCCTTGTGCGCGAGGTGACGGGCGTGTACTTGTGCTAGTTATTGAAAATTCACCTTACTTGGCTTATTTAGACTGTGTTTCTTCACATATTTAATTGTTAAAAATGAAACTTCACTTGTTTTGACTTGGGGAAAGCATGTTCGTAACTTATTTGCTCTATTTGACTAAATTGAAATATCTGTCTTTCCTTGGAAAGCATGCTAGTGATTTATTTGCTCTATTTTACTAAATTGCCATATTTGTCTTTCTTGTGAAATATGTTAGATACTCGACTTTACTTGTTGTTCGCATTTGGCTTTGGTGTATTTACTTTTGGACTACGGGTTCAATTCCCGGGAGATCCTATGATATTGACATGACGGACTACGGGTTCAATCCCGGGAGATCCTCTGATATTGACATTATGGACTACGGGTTTGATTCCCGGGAGATCCTCTGACATTAATATGACGGACTGCGGGTTCAATTCTTGGGGATCCTCTGTTATTTGTATGAAGGGATGCGGGTTCAATTCCTGGATATCCTCTGTTATTTATATGATGGACTGGGAGATCCTCCGATATTGGTATAAATGGACTGCGGGTTCAGTTCCCGGAGCTCCATGTGGCATCCTGACTTCCGAGTGATTTTTTTCTTGCGTTCGTAGATTGTACTTGTAGCCGTTCTGTTTTACTTACTCTCTTGCTAGATATTCAGGATTTACTTCATTATCTACTGTTTATTTATTCTTACATTATTTCTTATGTTCATCTCAGTAGGGCCTCGACTTTCCTCGTTACTACTCCACCGATGTTAGGCTTGGCCTTTACTGAGTACCGCTGTGGTGTACTCATGCTACTCTTCTGCACACTTTTGTTGTGCAGATCCAGGTACTTCTGGTCGGGCACGCTATTAGTGATCTAACAGCTACACTTGGAGATTTGAGGTATAAATCTGCCGCGACTGCAGAGCCGAAGAATCTCCTTCTATTCTACCTTTAGCTAGTAGTTTCATTCATGTACTCACTTGTTGTAGACACTCCTTGATGTTAGAGTGGTATGTTATATATTACTCTTAGCCTGTGTTGCCCAAGGGTTTTCGGGTCTTGGAGGTTTTACATTATTTTTAGTCGAAGTGTATGTGCCAGGCGGCACCCCGTACATTTTCTTATGCTATTCATGTTTTATTTATCGTTTTCTGTAAGGATTGTTGAATTTTCGCAAAGTGTCAGGATTACCTGGTCGCGAAGACTGGGTGCCGTCATGATAGGCCCATGATTGGTGAACTAGGGTCGTGACACCATAGCGGTTAACATGCAAGTCCGAGATAAATAAATGCACATGGAACACGTAAGATACATCAGGATTGTCTTTTTCATTTTAGGTTACATGTCCTAGACAGACCCAACCCCTGTGTTGAGTCCTCTACGGTAAATGCACTAATGTAAATAAGCGTTCCTACTAGGGATCCGGCATGAAGTCAAGATATTCTAGGTTCAAAATCTGGATATGTGTTTTAGACTGTGTACCCGAGTGGACCATTCGAGTCAAGGAAGGGGCTACGTACCGGGAACCAAAAGGCCCTCCGGCTTAGCAACTTATTCGAGCCTCTTTCTTATTTCAACGTATGACACTAACAGAATAAGGAGTCTCAACTAGTAAGCACATCCCCGGAGGTGAGAAGAGATGGGTTTCATCATAGTTTATATACAATTTAGATAATATCAAAGCGGTAAAGCATTTAGCATGAAACATGTAGGAAAATCAGATAAAGCCAAACATAATAGTTATTCTAAGCTCGAATACTTAAACCCTAAACCGAAGTTCTGGGTTTGTGTCCCCAGCAAAGTCGCCAGAGCTGTCACACCTCCTTTTTTACATAATATATAATTGAGTTGTTTCATTTTAAGTGACATTATTCGAATCATGATTATTTATTCAATTAGAGTCGCCACTTGGGAAAGGTTTGGCTTTTGGTGTCCCAAGTCACCAGTTTATCTTGAATCCCGAATCGAAATTTTTTTTGACTTCCCAACTGGAGTCTGCAAACCAAGCATTCTATGTAAGGAATTCTGTTGACTCGAGGGAAGGTGTTAGGCACCCCCGGATCCCGTGGTTCTAGAACGGTCGCTTAAACTGTTGTAAATGGATAAATATTTGATTTTAATACATGTTATAACTTATGTTCCTTTTAATTTCAAATCGCTTTTATTATTATTTTATTAACGAGAATTACAACATCATGAAAATGTGTCTTGAACCGCATAACATCAATGCACCCGCGATTGTCGACACATTTCGACTTCGTTGAGATTTGGATTTGGGTCACATAAATGCGCACCCGGGTTCAGGAAGGTAAATTATTAAAGTACGTGCCTAAAGAGAGTATTGCGTTTTTATCTCTGGGGAAGGCCGTGAAATTCGCTAAACGGCTCATCTTAAAGTCTAAGTATTTCTAGTATAAATACTTATCGAGGGCCCCACAATTTATGCATTTTATTTGGCACGGCTCGTCACATTTTTATTTAAGAATATCCTAAAGTGAACTATATTTTCTATTAAATCGTCTCTAAAATATAAAGAAAAGGCCTTCATTAATTAATTGCTACCCAATTTAAAACATAACCTTAATAAAATCCGCCATGCATTTGGGCTTCGAACATAATTCAATACAAGGAAATTCAGTCAGTTTTGATAAAAATATCCAAGCAATAGGCCTGAATTTGGGGCTAAATGAGAAAAGGAACTTGTTCGACATTGGGACTTAGACAAATGCAGGCCCAAGTCTGCATCTCACCAGGGCAGTCATGTTTTGGGCTTCGAGCCCAAGCCTCAAACGATACCCTCGAGCCTCAAATTGATTAAATCAAAAGGGGAATGAGCAGAGTTACCTCAGCCAGCCCACGTCGAGTCCAAATTCCCGTCCTCACTAACGTGAACCCAGAATCCAAACACCATGACAAGGAAAGTTAAGGAAACCAATGATTTATGTTAAGCTAAGTGTGATACCAATTGGATAAAGATTACCATCGACGAATTAACTAAAATGTTTAAGATGAAATGATGATGGCTATTAATTTAAACTAACAATGTCAAACCTGATTCAATTCTAAAACAAATTATAAAACTCATTCGATTCTAAGACGAATTGTAAAAAAAACTCAACAGAATCGGACCTTTGAACCAAATTCATTTAACAGGACTTATAAATCAGTTTCCAGTGGTTGAGGTATTCTGAATTAACATATGACCAGATGAACATTTACTTTAAGCTGATCCGAATCTACCTATTGATTTCCAACCCAAATTCCAGTTATTTGCATGAATAAATGTTATAGATCTCAAGTCATTTTCTATTTCAGCTTCTCTTGAGTTCGAAGTTAAAATTCATCAACTTAGACCACAAATACAATTCAAACAAACTAACTAAGCAATTTCTAATATTAACAACCAACTAATTTTGGTGTTAACAACAATGTCACCGTTAAGGCAATTATGCAACTATGGAGTTCGATCAGTTACTACAAATTGAAAGTCCAAATAAAATAGTCCAAATAACCTTAAAACAGTTCTAATTACAGTCCACATTTATTTACACTGGACGACCAACTAAATCACACAAAAATCATTCAAAATGTAATAGAACTATCAGATAAAAGATCTACAATAGAGGCTTTAGTTTCATCTCAATTTTTTCAGTAGGATGATGATACATTGAGTTAGGCTCGAAATGTGTACCTAATTTTGAAGTATAATGAGAAATAGGATAAGTCAGCGATAGTAAACGCAACAAAAACAGCAAATTGGATTTAAACTATTAGGGAAATTAATTTCTACTCAGAAGCACACTTAAACACAGCCTGAAAAGTTGTAAAAACCAACAGCAATAGCAAACAACCATAACAGACCCAATTGAATCGAATTAGCCCAAAACTAGACTAGTAGATCTCAGAAGAAGCTCCAACAAATTAAAATCAAGCTAGAAGATCAACATCAGCTACTGAGACTCAAAACTGAACCAAAAATCCAATGGAATAGTCTATTTTTGAGTTTTCTGCTATTCTTTTTTTGTGTGTGAAGGTTTTTGAGATTTTAAATTCAAAATGGAAAGATCAGATCTGGAGAATGATTTTGGAGGGAGTTTTCGGAGCTTCAAAACATGTGGAATTTTTAGAGGTGTGTAAACTTGTAAATGAAGGCCTTTAGCCTGCTTTTAATAGGCAAGAAATGGGACAGAATATTCTAGAGGCGTTCACTCATTTTCCTCCCTTTTTTATTTCAGAAATTAGTCATTAGTCCCTAAATTTTGTGCTTGTTGCCCAAGTTACTGCATTAAGAATGCAGAAACTTACACTAAGGCCCCCTTCTAGAAGGCCCTAAGGTGTTCTAGCTTTGTTATCTACCTTTGGAATGCCTATACTACCCTTACTTGAGTTCTAAAAATACCATGTCATAACAAACCAGCCCATTTTAGATGCCTAAACTACTCTTGACTGCCCCCAAAATTACTAACCATCCGTAAACCCTTTCAACCTTGGTTAAATAACTATAGTTATATCAATCATTCATCAACTCAATCAGCTAAAACCAAGTTCAAGTTCAAATCTCAAATCAAAACTAATTGTTGAAGTTCAAATCACCAATTACTATCAACAATCAGACTAACTAATCATTTTGATCATATCATCAATATGAAACTAACATACTAATCACAATTTAAACGAATCAGATTTAGGCTAATAAGTAACTCCAAACCAATACCTATCAGAACACAGAACTGACTTCAAAGATGCAAACAGAAACACTAGCTAATTCCTTGTACTCGTAACAAAATGAAAAGAACATAATCGTAAATTACCACAGAATGAATTATGAACAAAATTAATCGAGGAAACAGAACAACACATGAATCAAAATAGAGTTGAGACTAATACTAAACTAAAAAAAAACAAAGCATGAACACAGATAATCAGACACAGACAAAAAGAAAGAAATAAATTTAAAAAAAAAGAAGAAGAACTCACTAATTTAAATCTTCAACTAAATTAACCTCGAACCTGATTTTAATTAATATTGCATGTCTATTATGTCTGAAATAGACATGTAACACTAAATTAAAATCCGTGGAGCACTTGAACCCCAAAACAGATTGAGCTCTTCAAAACCCTAAATCCAAAATTCGACAAGTTCCGGCAGGATTTGAAGGGGTTTGCTTAGGGATTCAAGTTGATGAGACTGTATGGTATGCATTTGGGGAGTATTGGACAAATTTGTACTTTGAACCGAATATTCGATCTAAGATTTGAGGATATGGGTTGTGATTCGAAAGAAATTGAGCCTGAATATAGGAAGGGGAGAAAGAGAGGAGTATATGGTGAAATTTTGGGTGGATTTGGAGCATTGTCGCTGATGGAGGCAATTTTCGACCGGCAGCAGACGATAGAGGAATGATGGAGACGGTGGTGTTATAGAGGGGGTACGAGGAAGATGAGAGATGTTCTTTAGGGTTGGGAGTTTATGGAAAGTTATATTTAATATCCAAAAATGAATCTTGGCCGTTGGATCAAAAGAATGTATGGCGGGGATTGTTCGACTCCCAAACAACGTTGTTTTAATGAAGGGGGCCTGGATAGGTTAGTTTCTAGTTGGGCCTGGTCCTGATCCGATTTTTGAGCCATTGTTTGGGCCTGATATCATTTTTCTCTTTTCCTATTCTTTTATTTATTTTTATTTATTCTCTTTTTATTTAATAAAATTTCTAATTTATTAAATGAAACATTAAAAGTAAGGATCCAAATTAACTCCAAACATAGCCCAATTAATTCCCAAATAAACTAATTCCTAATTAAAAATCAAACTAAAGAAAAATTAAAAATGGAAACGGAGAGACTCATTTTTGTTGTTTTTCTTTATATTTGTATTATTGATTTTACTTAATAAAAAATGCTAAATTTGGAACTTTTATGCTATTTTGTATTTTTGAATTTATCAATTAAAATACACACAAAAGTTCAAATAAAACACAAAATCATGCAAGTTATTCCTAACATTTAAATAATAAAATAAAATATCCTAATTTTAATAAATTTATAAGATTAATTTAAGTGTGGCTATAATCAAGTGCTCACAAGGGTTAAGGGGGTATGAGAATTAAAAAAGGAAAGAATGAATCATGGTCGTTGATCAAAATGATCAACGACCAGGATTGAAGGAGGAACCAGATGGGTCTGAAAATAGATCATGGGTTTGGGTTAAAACTAAAATTGGGTTGTTTAATTGGGGTGGAATTGGGAGGTTAATTGAGACTACAATTGAAATAGAAATGGCTATGTATTAAATAGTCAATTTTCCATTCTTTTCATTTTATAAAAATTGCTAAGATAATTTTAAAATCAATTAAAAGCTCTAAGCTAATTAATAATATGTATATATTAACCTAAAAGTACTGAAAATAATTTTATAATTGTAATGTGATATTTATCGTAAAATAGGCTATAGTTGTAATTATATGTAATTTAGCCTTAAAAATACCAGATAAATTTGTAAAAATATTCTAAAATCACCTTAATTATATTTTGGTATAAATATGAGAATGGAAATAATTATTCACTAAAATAATAATTCTTGGGAATAATTATTGGATTTTGTACTGGTAAAATAGATAATAAGATGATTTTAAAGATTTCGAAAAAAGTTAGGGAAAAATGCAAAAACTCTTGGGCATACTTATATATGCATATACATATTATTTTGAAAGTATGAAAAATTCAGAAAAAACTGGGTATCAACAGACGTGAAGATTGGAGACGAGTCCCTGAGTTTGCCTTATGACGTGAAGGTTGGAGACGAGCTCCCTCTATTACTGAAATTTTGGATTTTGGTTATTTAACTTGTATTTCGTACATATACTTTATTTTATCATTTTTGGAGCTACAAGATACAAATTTGGGAGATTCATATACATCATTGTGATAAAAAAAACTTTACTTAGATATATTATTACTTGGATCCGTTATAATTTTTCCCTCTAAATTAGGAATCTAAAAGAAGAAAAGCATATTTTGATTTAATAACTAAGAAAATTTAATTTTGAATATCAATTTGGACTCGAATTTAGAAACTAAATACATGATTGGCCAAATAATTTTATGGGTCTTTTATTTTGGGGTTTGACTACATATGCCTAGGGTTGACTATGAGTTCCAAATTGGTTCTCGAAATTAGAGAAAACGTATGATAAGGTCCCTCCGGAGGTCCTTTGGAGATTCTTGGAGGATAGAGGTGGTCCTGTAGCATATATTAGAGTGACTAAGGATATGAATAATGGAGCTAAGACTTAAGTGAGGACAGTGGGAGGCGCCTTGGAACATTTTCCGACTTGGATGAGGTTACACCAAGGATCTGATCTCAGCCCGTTCTTATTTACTTTGGCGATGGATACACTAACACGTCATATTCGAGGGGAATTGCTATGGTATATGTTATTCATTGACGACATAGTGCTAATTAATAAGACACGAGATAGTGTAAAAAAAGTTGGAGGTTTGGTGACATACCTTAGAGTCTAAGTGTTTCAAGCGAGGCATAGATGGTTCGAGCATGTGAGAAGGAGAAACCTAGATGCCCCAGTGAGGAGGTGTGAATGGCTGGCACTAGCAGGTAGGAGAAGAGGTAGAGAGTAGCCCAAAAAGTAGTTGGGAGAGGTCATCACGCAGAACATGGACCTTGACATGAGGGTAAGGAGGTCGAAGAATAGGGTAGAAGGGTAATAGGTCGCCGTGTGTTTTTCTGATCCGTTCCAGATTTATTAGGGCTAGTTGACTAGTACATTATCTTTAATTCTTATAATGCCAGTATTTGGATTGTTTTAGTACTATCTTCTACTTCGATTTTCTAGTACCCCGTCGTGTTACTACTTATGGCTATTACTTTTGCCATTGTTATTGCTATTGCTATTGCTATTGCTTTCTTTCATTTATTTTTCTCCGGTCCTTGCATTGTTGATATCATTTTTCTGGACTTATTGTTGTTATTTATTTGTTCCTATTCTTACTCTCAAGATGAGGAGCTTTCAAAGCCTCTTTGACCTCCAGGGCAGGGGTAAGATATGCATATGCATTACCCTTCTCAGACTCCACTTTGTAGGATCCCACTGGATTATTGTTGTTGTTGTTGTTGCTGTTATTACTGTTGTTGTTATTGTTGTTGTTGTTGTTGTTGTTGTTGTTGTTGTTGTTGTTGTTGTTGTTGTTGTTGTTGTTGTTGTTGTTGTTGTTGTTGTTGTTGTCTTCATTGAGTATTCTTTGGGCTAAATCAGACATGTTCGACGAATTTAGAGCTAGAAAAGGCAAATTTTGAAGAACATAACTTGCTAGAGAAAAAAGATCAGTATCTAGCTTAACCTTTACTTGTGGGAATTTTTTTCTCGTAAAACTAACTTATATTCTACATGATACTTATTTGGGTTAATGTATATGTGAGGTGGCGAACACATATACAGAGATCGAGGTTGTACCATATTTGGGGTAGATTTGAGACTTCTTTATACCTTGGTTTCATACATCTTCTACTTGTGATATGCTTTACTTGTTTGCATGAACGTGTGAGTATTCTCGCTCATGCTAGAGATCATATCTAGACTTAGTGATATATTTGGACATGATGGGCTATTTGTATGTTGGAATACATAGTGTAACCGTAATCAGATTATGCAGATGCACACATCCCTCTATGTATCTCAATCCCTGGGGACCTGAGTAATTCATACCCGCTAGCTATGTATCACCAAATAAACTTATTGGAAATATCAGACAATGAAACAATATATGATAGAACTCAAAACGATCGATTCAATTATTGTATAATGAGAGCGAGACCATAATAATACCAAATTGAGGGAGCTAATTTGATAAAATTCCACTAATCAGCTATATATAGGAGTGAGAAATCCTATACTTGACCTTATTTGTGTAAATCTAATCTTGTTACTTGTGTTTTCAGTTGTTTAGTTTAATTTATGTTTTAATTTCTTATCACCCCCATTCTAAAAAAGTTAATTGTTTTGTGGAAGGCTTGTATGTTTAAACGTAGACTTAACTACCCTTGTGGATTCTATTTGTTCTTACTAGTATTACATTGTGACACGAACTTTTATGTATGATATGAGAGTATGGTTGGGCATTACCAATTATTTTCAAGGTGGTAAGAATATGAATTAGGCTTATATGAATATTAAAATATTTTGAGACCATAAAAAATAATATATATATATATATATATATATATATATATATATATATATATATATTCAAAAACCTATATAACCTTTTGAGACTATGACCAAATATGTAGCTAATTTGTTATTTAGGGTTTTCAAAACTTTTGTAAGATGAATTCTTGATAAGTTTTGATATGATTGAATCTTTATGTTTTTCTACTTGTTCAATTACCTGTTTGTTTTTATTAATTGAAGAGCGCTCGATTAACGGTGCTTACTTATTATGTATTGCTTGAAAAAGTGTATATATTTTTGTGGTTGTTGAACAACATCACTCCTAACATATATGAGAGATCAATACAGTAGGCTTAAAAGCGGGACTGGAGATAACGAAGCTTTGACGTGATCATAATGAGCTGTGAAAAAGTGCGAGCTAGCGTAATTCGAGAGAATATGACTATACATTATTGTAGTTGCTCGAGAGACAATTATGATAACTTGAGTGCTCACGATCAGTAGAGAATAATTAGGCAAAATTATAAAAGATGCAGCGAGTAGGATTCCGACAATGAGGAAATCATAACTCTTGACCTCCTTAATCTTATCTCCAGCCCTCAGTATCTTTAGTTGTTAATTTACTATTTTAATTTGTTAGTTAATTTGTTAGACATAAGAATTATAGATATTTATAACTTAGAAATTGTTCGAATATTTATAACTTAGAGATTATTCAAACTTGTCTTCTTAATAATACTTAACAGTTACAGCAAAATCTTAGTTCTCTGTGAGATTTGAATCCGGACTCTAGACTAAATTATATTTGCAGCGACTGCTTATCCTTATTAGGACTAAAGTTGGGCGTGATCAAATTTTAGAGCTGTTGTCGGAGAACTAACAGTGTAGTTGCAGTTGTATATATTGCTAGGTTTCAAGTTTGATCTTTTATTTTGTAGTTTGAACTTTTATTTTGTTTTCTATTTTATTTTATTTTATTCTACTTTATGAATTGAGAAACATGCCATCTTGGATTATAGGAGTTTAGGTGTTGGTCATTCTACTTTTGATCATTATATATATATATATATATATATCACAATATATATATATATATATATATATATATATATATATATATATATATATATATATATATATATATATATATATATATATATATATATATATATATATATATATATTGTGAAGGAAACCATCTGTGGTAAAATTGTGAAAATATTTCTGAGAGCGAGTTATGTACACCAACTCAATCTTATTTATGGATGTGTGTGATGTGCGTAGTGGTCAAGATTAGATCACTTTCATGGTTATGCTTATATTTCTTATCCTCTCCCAATCCCTTACTATGATGGTTCTGCTTTTTCTTGTGAAGTTAATAGGAACAAAGAACTTGGGATGATATCTTGAAAGAGATCAATACTATGTTAAAGTGCTTTGTGAAGAAAATGATGAAAGACAACAATAGATAGAAAGGCAAGAGGCAACTATTCGCAAATTGGAGGCTCAAGTGAGTCCACTGGTTAAAGCTTTTAATACTCAACAAACCAATATCATGGATCGTAGCCAAGAAGAGCGTAAATTAGATGCAGAAAGTGAGGTGCTAATGAAGGAGGTCAGAGTAGAACACCAACAATTTATCCAACTAGAATCTGAGAATGCTCATGTTGAAGTAGTGGTACTAGAGTCAACTAAGAATGTGACAACCCAAAGGGTCATCACCGTAATTCTCCCTTTGTTTGTGCTTCTGAGGCCTTGAAAACCTCTTATTTTATTTTCTCAATTTGCGTGCACAGTCCGGGCGCGAAGTTGAAATTTTTTTTTATGTGGAAATATATGAAATCTGTGTTAAAAACTATGAATTTTGATAATAATATTGCTATAGTTGACTTTGGTCAACATTTTAGGTAAATGGACCCAGACCCGCGATGTGACGGTCCTGAAGGGTCCGTAGAAAAATATGGGACCCGGGCATATTTTCAGAATCGAAATCCGAGGCCCAGGTCCGAGTACGGATTTTTGAAAGAAACAGTTTATCTGAAATTTATACGAGAAATTGAAATGAAAATGAGTTAGAAAGTGATGGTATCGGGCTCGTACTTTTGTTTCGATGCCCGTTACGAGTCTTAAATAATTATTAAGCTCTATCTGTAAAGTTTTGTTGAAGACGGATGTCATTTGACGTGTTTTGGACTAAAAATAGAAAATTTGGAACTTTTGAACTTTGAAATGAAAATTCATGTCTTTTGAGGTTTGATTCAATGTAAATGGAGCTATTTTAGCAATTTGATAGCACGAGTAAGTCCGTAGGATGCTATTGAATTAGTGTATATGTTTGGTTGGGAGCCCTGAGGGCTCGGGAATGATTCGACATGGTTTCACTTAGAGGAAAAACAGTCAGATGTTGCAGACACCAGAGCGTCCGCAATTATTTTTGTGCGGTCCGCGCTGGAGCCGCGTAGCCGCGATGCATTTCCGTACGGACTGCGTGGCTGTGTCTGAGGCAGGGATTCCAGGGTGACCAGCGCGGCCACATACCAAAACAGTACGGCCCGCGCTGGGAGGGTTCAGAGGAGCCCAACTTTGCCTCTCACTCGGTGCGGCCGCAACCCATTTTTGTGCGGTCCGCGCCAGGTTCCCAGAAAGGTATGTACGTTCGAATTTTCAGCTATTTTCCACTTTTCAAAAACCCATAACCTAAGAGGCGATTTTCCAAACGATCTTTCTCCTTCTAAATGATTGGTAAGTGATTTCTAACTTAATTTCCTTACTCCTTTGCATCTTTTAACATGATTTCAGTTTCAACCAAAGGTCTTCACAAATGGGAAGTTGGGGTTTTGGGTGGAACTTATGTTTTTCAAAATTTGGGGAGTTGAACCCCAATTGGAGGTCCGATTTCAAAAACAATTGTATATTCGGACTCGCGGGGGAATGGGTAACCGGGTTTTGGTTCGAACCATGAGTTTTGACCACGTGAGCCCTGGGGCATTTTGGGAATTTTTGAGTAAAACTTTGGGAAATTTATTCTTATGCATTCAAATTGATTTAACTAGCATTTGTTGACACATTTGGGTAACTTGTGATTAGATTCGACTGATTTTGAGGCGAATGCGAGGGGTAAAGCTATCCTACAGGCGTGAGTTGAGTTTGGAGCTTTCGAGGTAAGTGTTTGATCTAACTTTGGCTTGAGGGAATATGATTAGGATAATATTTTCTATGTGCTATGTGGACTCGGTGTATAGGTATGGTGATGGTTACCTATGCGCCCGAGTCTAGAATGACCGTGAGTCATAATTGCTTTTGAAACTCGAAAGAAGTGAACAATTGTGTTAATTACTTTAAATGAATTATGAAGTGATAGTTGAGAAGCAAATGAGCTAAAGAAGGAATTTTTGGTATTTTTCCCTTGGTGGGACTTATTGTTGAGCTATTCTTCGTTGCTGGGACTTATTGTTGAGTTGTTCTTCCTTTTCGGGATATTTAATCTTGTTGTATATTCCTTTCCCCGTTTGGGTTGTGATCGTTGATTGGGTGAGGAAGAGAGAGATTATGCACGAAGGGTCTTTCCGTTCCATGTTTTGATGATGATGCATGAAGGGTCTTTCCGTGCCATATTTTGACAATTATGCACGAAGGGTCTTTCCGTGCCATGTTCTTGATTATTTGAGCACGAAGGATCATTCTGTGCCTTGATGTGAGAGTTGTGTGAGGAAAGCACGAAGGGTGATTCAGTGCACTATATTTGAGAGTAAAAGCACGAAGGGTGATGCCGTGCACTATATTTGACAATTTTGGTGAGGAGAGCACGAAGGGTGATGTCGTGCACTATATTTGAGAGTAAGAGTACAAAGGTTGATGCCACGCAGTTGTTGATTCACTAGCTTTTTTTATTGATGTTAAATATTCAGTTTCCATTTCTTGTTCGTTGGACATATAAATGAACTTTATATTCCCCAGCATGTCCCCTCCCTAATAACTGTTTAAATTCCGTTATCTATTCGTTATTGCACATATATCTATACATGTTGATTTTGGTAGGTTCGGTTTAGCCTCATCACTACCTTGCCGGGATTAGGCCGGGCACTTACCAACATATGGGGTCGGTTGTGCTGATACTATACTTATGTTCCCTTTTATGCACAGGTCAAGATACAACTTACGGACCGCAACAGTAGCTAAGGAGCGAGCCTTTAGTCCAGAGACTCCGAGGTAGTTTGCTTGCGTTCGCGGGCCCTGAGTCTCCTCTATTTCTCTCGTTCGTTTTCATTGTATCGAAACAAACTTATTATGCATTTTTCTTTCAAACTGATGTTTGTAGAACTCTGTTAGTAGTCCGTGAGTAGTGACACCAGATGCCGGGTAGTGCTATGTTATAGTCTTTTGCACTTTGTTATTATTTCTGTTTAAAGTCTTCCGCACATTTTTATTTAACTATCTTGGTTATTATATTGTTTAGATTAAAGTTTTATGGAATATTTTAAAAGGGTTGGCTTGCCTAGCTCCTACAGTAGGCATCATCACGACTCCCGATGGTGGGAAAGAATCCGGGTCGTGAGAGAGAAAGTTGAAGAGGCAATTTTAGTTGAATCTAGTTTGTATCATGAAGAAGGTGTGAATAAGACTGTAAATTTTCAGTTCGAGCACAGTTGTCCTCATTCCAAGCACTTTTCTATATTGCGTGTAGATGATGATATGGAAATAGAGTCATCCTAGCCAATCAAGGAATTAAGGAATGAGATACAAGGTGCCTACATTCTTGACTTTTCCTTGCCAAAATATCAGGATTACACACCTCATGTAAATGCCAAGAAGTACATAATACTACATTGGTTACTTAGGCCACTTAGGTTTATTCCACCACCCATGGAGCGTAGCCGAAAACTTGATGTCAAATTGGGGGTCCAATTCATAAGCTCGAGGTGGAAGCAAAAAGTGATTCACGTCATACCACGACGTTAAATCAGGCACTTGTAGGGAGGCAGCCTAACTTTACTACTTTCATTGATTTCTTTATTTTTTTGTTTTTAAAATTATTTTTTATTATGTTATTTTTTAGTATAGCTCTTGATTTTCTAGGAGCATGAGAAGCAAATCCATTGGAAGAAGGCAAAAGAACGCAAGATGGTTGGAACTAAGTGTGGGGTGCATGCTTAACCGATCGATGATCGGGAGAAGTCTGATTACTCCATGAGCTACTAATGCTTCGGCCTTTGGCATACCAGGAGTTTTTTACCCTATTGTTATTTATGGTATGCATTAGGGAAAATGCATAACTTTAAGTGTGGGGTAAGAGAATACTGTCTAGGTGATTTCTTGTGCTATATTATGTATCTTAAAAAAATATATGTTAAAAAAACTTAGGTAGAAAAAATACAAAAAGAATTTTATTTTCTTTTCAGAAAATATAACGGAATGAGAAAAACTTAAGTATTTGTGCTTTTTGACATGTTTTATACCGTGAATTAGAGCTCTAATATTTGAATCGATTACCTTCTTCATGTTCTATGTGCCCACATGCCTTGAGAATATATATGACTTCTTTTGATGCTTAAGTTTATTTGTTGACTCCTGTGATTACTTTCCATGTGTTGAGTTAATATAATGAGTATGATTAGTTGTTTAACTTGAGCGTCGGATCTGAACCGTCCAAAGTGAATCATGTGTATTGTGTTATGTGAGGCTTGATTATATTCTGTAATATCCTGTGTTAGTCTAGAACTTGCAGCATGTATTAATAGAAGTGAAATAAGTAAGATTTGTGAGTATAATAGATGATGCAGGTGTTTCTTTGATTGTCCATTGAGTTAGTATGCCACCAAATAAAATTATCCTTAGACGGCCCATTAGAGCATATAAACCTTTTCTTCGGCACCCACTTTATACTTGATTTCATTTCGTTCTTAATTAGATATTTTTTAACCGTTACCTCTGAAAATAATTAAGTTGCTAGACTAATAAGGTGAGAGTTGGGGTAGCTTTTGAGTGGAACCACAGAAAGAAAGGTGTACGTATGTTTTGAAAGATCATTGACCGAGCAACCCAAATTTGGAGAGTGTTGGAAATAAAAGAAAAAAAATCAAAGAAAATACAAAAATAAAAATGAAAATAATAGAAAATACACCTGCTATTCCTATTAATCCGGAGTAGTGAATGCATAGACGTGCTTAAAGAAAAAAAAAGTAAAATTCTATATGGTTTCATAGCATTGCTTGAATTGGTCATGAAGAGTATGAATTTGAAAGTTATGTGTAGTGTATTAAACTTGTTAGGAGGGTTAGTCATTATACCCAAATATATTCTACCCATTCCCTAGCCTATATTATAACCTGAAAAGACCTAATTGATCATAGACTTCGCAAGCTTAAATTATTAGAGACATACATCACGGACAAACCTATGGTAAGACCTCGGTAAGTACATGAATTGTTTTTGTGAGAGTGAGTGAATTCATTCGATTTGTAAGTCCTTAAATTATACTTAAATGCATATTTGAGTGTGTGAACTAATTTCTCTCTTTGATTGTTGTGAGATCACACGATGTACAAAGGATTGATAAAATTCAGACATTTTATTTTGACACAAGAAGTTAGTCATAGTAGGAAATGTATTGGAGTCATCTTTTGAGGTTAGGATGTCAGAAGAAGTTGAATAGATATTTCAAATAGTCTTGGCATGGGTCAAATTTTGAAGAAAAATATCAGTAATTCTTATGTTGGGTTCTAAGTGTTGGTAAGAACTATTAATTGGTGTGATGTTTGAGTAATTTGTGTTAAAATGTCTTTCTTACCGGTGTGCGTAATTTTGAAAGATGCACGAGGACTAGAAACACTTTAAGTGTGAGGTGTAGATAAATAGTGAAAAATACATATTTTTGGTGTAGTTTTATCTCATAGCTTATGCGAATGAGGGAGGTTACATGAGTTTTTGGAGTGAATTATGCTCATTACATGCATTCGTATGTGAAGGAGCAAATTGGATGAAAGGTGAGAAAAACAAGTTGATTCGGGACCAAAAGACAAAAGAAGAATTTCGCTCATCTACTCTGCGTGCACGCCAGAGTATGAACGAGCTAGTTGAGGTGAACTTGGAAAAAAATAGAGGATTATGTAAAAAAGGAATGGAAGTACACGAGCGACCTATAAGGAAAAGAAAAAGAGTAGAACTTCGCTCATTCACTCTCGCGTGAGCACAAGAGAGTGACGAGCTAACCTAAAAATACTATTCCGAAGCGTGCTTGTATTATTTTGCCCCATGCAAACCCTATCACATATATATAGTCCTTAAACTCACTCTAGGAGGAGATTCGACCTAAGGAGGCAAGAACACACAAGGAGCAAGACGGAGAATTCTTCGACGAGTTTTTCACATTCTTCTTCCTATTTCTATTATTGGCTATAAATTCTAGTATTATAATTTTGTATACTGCAAAGCCCCAGAAAATTTTTGCTAAGTAATTTAAGATTTTGAGGTGCCATGGTAGGCGAATTATTTTATTTTGTGTGAAAACGAAGGCTAATGATATTATGGATGTGAATTGGATACTGTAATAAGTGTATAAGTCTTATTATAAGTGAATTGGGGTCTAAGGAGAGGCCTAAGTCTAAGCCAAGTTGGAAAATTTCATATTAGACGAAAGTTGTGAATTAGTGCGCACTAGATGTCATTTTGAACAATTATATCTCAAGTTATATAAGGAGTTGTGTGATTCACAACCTATCAAATTAAAGCTCTTTGAGTCTAGTTTCCAACGAACAAACTGTTCATCATTTGGAGGTGTATACAGAAAGTTATGATCATTTTCGTGTCCCTTTCATTGCCAGTGCTCTGGGCAGCGCCAGGTGCTAGCCGTGGCACCGGAAATTTTTGAGCTACTAGTATCAGAGCCACAGACAGCGCCCAGCGCCACCTATGGCGACTGAAACAGCCTATAATACTCATTTCAGGGTTCATTTTTACCCATTTCATTTGGACGAACTTGGAGTTCTTCTTTCACCCTCTTAAGATCTTCAACCCCCAATCTTCAAGATAATCAATCTCCATTACCTTTGTGTGAAATTCCATCATTTTCTACACTATTATTGATAAAAATATTCTCATAAAATACTTAGATTATCAAGAAATTCTTCAAAAACTCAAAGGAGGGTTTTGCAAGATTTCTTCCAAAAGGTAAATCCCACACCTTAGAATTACGTATATGGATATATTATGGGAATATGAGTATGAATCAAGTATTTTATTGTATTGTGATTGGAAGACATAAATTCCCAATTTAAATGCATGGTCATGGTAGATATTTAAAGGTGATTATTCAATGGAATTTTGTTGGTTGGGTGTGAATGGTTGATCACATATGTGATGTTAGGAGTATAAATTGTTAAAGAATAATAGTGGGATGAATTATTTGTTAATGGTGATAGTTGGATGAACAAATATCATAGTTATGAGGTGTAAATATCTATACCTACAAAGTGTTTGATAAAATGCCTAAATGGCATAAGTTATGGAAATTATTACTAATCTTGGACCTATTGATTGTTGTATTGTAGATTGAAGTTACCTAAGAGTGGTGGGTCATTGTAGTATCATTAAGCAGCGAATTTGAGGTATGTATGGGTAAAACCCCCTTTTATTAAAAATTGAGCTCCGTTGATATTTATGAAAGTGTGGTAAGTTTGGATTGGTTAATGTATTGATTGTTGTTGCAAATTAATTGACCTGTAATTATCTACACATATACATAAAGGATGTACCTCAAAGGGTGTAATGTACCATTCTTGATAATTAGAGAAGGATGAAAAATACAATTGTGTGTTGAAATACTTGGCTTATAGGCCAATATCGGAAGGGAGAAATATGCATGCTAGCTATGTGCTCACTTACCATTGATTGCAACTTGAATTATTATTTTTTGTATATGCCTATGATCATAACTTAATAATGAGTATTGACAATAGAAAATAATGTGATAATGTTAGCCCTAAGTTCCAAGGAATTGATATGAGATATGTGAAGTAAAGAGTTCGATGTGTTGAATAATGAGAAAAGAATAACGCCTAGGCAACGTGACCTAGCCGATTGGGTCGTGATCGCATACCATGTTGCACATATGGTAGTAATGTAATGATATTGAATTTCTGATAAGAGGAATAAAATATTGATTGAGATATATGCCTCTAATGAGGTGACCTAGCCGGTCGGATCGTGATCGGACTCTGCTCAAGACAGCGGTGGTATTGAGACCAATGGTGAACATATGAAAGGAATGTCCCAAACTAAGTTTTGGAAATTATATGAAGAATATGTGATTTTTATACTTAATTTACTCATGTGATTTACTTGTACTTGTTTGACAGTTCTTTCTAGTAAAATGGTGTTTAGTTATACATACTAGTACTATTCCTTTGTACTAATGTCCCTTTTGCCGGGGGCGCTACATTTTTAAATGAATGTAGGTGGCCCCATAACAGATAGTGCCGATCGTGTGTAGTGGAGCATCCTTCATTACAGAGTCTTGGTGAGCCCCTTTCTCCTTCAAGGGGTTATATTGTGTATCTTCTTATATTGGACTTTCACTTTTGAGGTATAGCCGAGGCCTTGTTGCCCGCGTAGTTATCTATGTCTTTTGTATCCTTAGAGGCTCCGTAGACATTTGTGTGGGTTATGTATGGGTTTGGGATAGGTCAATGGGCCAAGTTGTAATCTTGTGCTGTTGCTTTCTTCTAACTATAACTCGTATGGAACCTTGGAAGTTTAACCACGTTTTGATGTTGTATTATAAAGTGAACTAAGATACTGAATGTACTATCGTTTCTAGCTTAAATAAAGGTTAGTATGACTTCCTTATTCCTATTGAGTTGGGTAGGTAGTGGTTGATAAGGCTTGCTCAGTTGGGTTTACTCAATTGAGCGCCAGTCGCGCCTCCTGAAGTTGTGGCATGACATATACTATTATGAATAAGTAGTTTTTTAATATAGGGTTTTATGGAACCTTTTATAGGATGAATTCTTGATACTTTTTGATATATTAGAATCTTTGAGTTTTTCTACTTGTTCAACTATGTGCTTATAATTGAGGAGCTCTCAATTAACGGTGCATATTTATTATGTTTTACTTGAAAAAAAGTACATATTTAGGTGGTTGTTGAATAACGTCACTCCTAACATATATGAGAGATCAATACAGTGGATTTAAAAGTGGGTTTAGAGATAGCGAAGCTTTGACGTGATCATAGTGAGCGGTGAAAAAGTGCGAGCTAACGCAGTTCGGGAGAATATGACTAGTACATTATTTTAGTTGCTCGAGAGAGAATTACGATAAGTCTAGTGCTCACGATCAGTAGAGAATAATTAAGCGAAATTATAGAAAACGTAGCGGGTAGGATTCAGACAGTTGGAGAAATTATAACTCTAGACCTCCTTAATCTTGTCTTTAACCCTTAGTATCTTTAGTTGTTAATTTACTATTTTTATTTATTAGTTAATTAGTTAGACATAAGAATCTTAATTTTTATAACTTAGAAATTATTCGAGCGCATCTTCTTAGTGATACGTCACAGTTACTGCAAAAAAATTTAGTTCTCTGTAGGATTCGATTCCGAACTTTTAAACCGGATTATTTTTATCAGACTGCTTATTCTTATTAGCATTAGAGTTAGGGCGTTACCAGACATAAAATGGACGTCTTATCAAAAGAGAAGTGACACTAATAGACTGCAAAAGTCAAACCAATCTATCAAATAGCAAAGACAATAGACAGATAGCACATGCAATTAAACATAGGCAACACTTGCTCTCTCTGTACAAATAACTAGAGTAGTAAAAATAAGAGAACGCAACTTAATTAACCATCATTGGCGGAGGCAAAAGTCTAGCACTTGTCATCGGCAGCATTTCCATTTTTCACAGTCTCCATCTGTACGGCAGATTTCGACTTCCTAGGCTTGAACCACATCGCAGCAATTAGGTAAAGCGCAAAGTTTATGACTCCCAATATAGCAAGAAGGCCATAGAAGCAATCAAGCCTTGCGTAATTAATGTTGTCTGCAAGCCAGCCACCACCACCATTGCTTCCTGTCACCTTCTTGATAATAGAGACTAAGAAACTACTAAAAAAGAAGCCAAGAGAGAGGGTTGTCAAGAAAAGGCCAGTGCTCATTGTTTTCATCCCTTTTGGTGACTGTGTTATGAAAAAATCGAGTTGGCCGGTGTATATGAATCCTTCCCCAGCTCCAACCAAAAAGAATTGTGGGATCAAATAGAATACACTAATAGGCAAAGTTGACGTGTTTCGCCCCACAGATTTTGCCACTGACAACCTTTTTAAATCAACTATAGCAGCTATTGCCATTCCCATAGTAGAAAGCACAAGCCCTATGGCTATTTTTTGTAGGCTGGTAAAACCTGCATGCAACAAGCCATGACTTTTCAGTTGTCAACTGATATTAATGGAAGCGATTCAATAAAACTGCTATATATATAGGTATAGTTGTAAAGAAAATATGAGAAGGGTGCATTATATTAAATTTTGTACATGTTCAGAGTGATCGTACCTGGTTTTCCCTTCAATTTCTGCCAGAGTGGCATGATAAATCGGTCATAAATAGCCAAAGAGATTAAGATGGCAGACACAAAGAAGACAGTAAGAGAGCCTGCTGGAATTTGGAATTTGCCAACTGATCTATCCATAGTGGCAGCTTGTTCGACTGAAAATGTAATCATTTGTGCATAAGTTGTCCAGAAAAGGATAGTTGTGGCCCAAATTGGAAGTAGCCGAGCCATCATTTTTATTTCCTCCACCCTGGTCACTGTGCACAGCTTCCATGGATTTGGAGCAGAGTTTGCATGATTATCAAAATCTCCTTGTGCTACAATTGCAGCCTTGTCCAGAAAGCGGAACTGTTCACTATGTTGGATTCTTGAAGCCTCTGGATTGGTCTCATAAAGCACGCTTACATCATAGGGAACATCCATGTTCCTTTTCCTTGAAGCAGCTACTATGACTTGAAATATTTGGACTATAGGACTTCCTGAGCTTTTCTTGTAGCGGTAGATTCTAGTCCCCGAGAAAAAGATTATGATTGCAATTATCATGGAAACGCAGCAAATACCATAAGCCCAACTTCTTCCAACTTCATCTTGAACGTAAACTAGCACTGTAACTGCTGCCAAAGTTCCCATGCTGATGAATAAGAAGAATCTGTTAAAGAAATAGGCCATTTGCGACTTTTCCTTCTCGTCCTTATCATCAAATTGATCTGTTCCAAATCCAGATACACTAGATTTTAAGCCTCCAGTGCCCAATGCTATTAGATATAAAGCTAAGTATAGAATTCCCATCTGGAAGCCAGTTGCTGGTTTGCACTCATGAAGATGGCAAGGCTGCGGCCTCAGCTGTGGCAGGCCCGTTGCCAGTGTTAACATGCCAGTTCCCTGAGTTTCACACCATAATTTAACATCAAAATAAATTACTTTCATAATGTCAAAATGCTGAAACTTAAAGAACATGGATTTACCAGTGATTGTATAATAGCAAAGATTGCAATGGTTTTGTATCTGCCAAGGAAAGAATCTGCAAGAAAACCTCCAAGGAGGCAGAGAAGAAATGCTGTGCCCATAAAATCTGTAACAATATTGGCTGATGCTGCACTTGGTAGATGCATCACACCACCCAAATATGTCACTAGATTTACTGCTATTCCCATTGTTGAAAGCCTTTCATTGATTTCAATCCCTGTCAAATTTTATTTAAAACAAACTTATATATAACCCTCCAACATTAATTTATATCACATCTAGCATGTCTTGTTAATTTGATAGCATGAGCAAACACCTAATTCGATGTTTCTTTCTTTCTTATTTATCTATCAGTTTATTTTATTCATTGCTTAATGAGATGTAATAATTTATTTTTAATCATATTCTTTATTAATTAAATTTTGTATATATAGCAGTCGTCCCAGTGATATTAGATTTCTACAATAATACGAACTGCCGTGCTGAAAAAGAAGATTGGCATCTTGCATATGTCAAGAAATGTAACTATTTCTTCTCTCGTTCTTTTACTTTTTCCCCCTTTTACCTACCTAGAGAATTAATAATTTTCCCTATTAATTAAGTTTTACATACAATGCTAAGTTAAAATAAGAAAAATAAATATTAATAAAACATTATGTTATAAAGACTCATTAATTTGGAATACTAAAAGGTGCATGAAGGAGCAAGGGTATAAGTATGACTGTTGACCTAAAAGGTACAAACATATAAGTTATTTCAAAATATCACAATAATTTCTCATAAATGAGGCTATTGTAATTTTTTTTACCAAATTTACAATAGGGTAATATAAGTATTTTAGAAACGGAGGAAGTATCCTTGAAGTCCACTGTTGGTTACTACCTGCGTGACAATTTTGGTATGTGAAATAGGTTTCTGGACCTTTCTGATTTTCTTTTTTCCTTAAGTTTCTTTCTTATTCATAATGTAGTCTGTTTTAAAAAATAATTTATTTATGAACCAACTGTTTTTGTCTAATTTCCTTTTACTAATTATGCGTAGAGGAAGAAATACAAAATTTTATAATAATGGCATAAGACGACTAATATTTGTTGACAAATCCACTATGTTATGGAATGAGAGCTAATCCATAAAATTGCCTTAAATATGAAGACAGTGACTTGTCATATTATCGTACACCTTTCTGTAAGTGGGAAGCTTTCTGTTTTATCCCCCTTATATTTTTTTGGTTTTTCATTTTCTTCTAGTATGTCTTTTCTTTTGTTTCCCGTCCTTTTTACCTTTTTTTTTTAAAAGAAAAAAAATTTACATGAGAAAACCGATAAATTTGACAATTGAACATAAGTCTGAAACAATTCATGTAAAAAAAAGTCTAGAAAAAAAGACCTTAGTGGAAGAAAAGATATGGAGTGATCTCTCAGGTTTATATCCCTAAGATTTTTGGCACCCGAAGGTACCATTTTTTGCTTTATTAAGTCTCAAACATTTCTTAAAGATTATATTTTTTTATTAAAAATATGTATTTTTTAAAATCACGCGAAGCGCGAATAATTACACCAGTTATTCTATAAAACAAAGGAATGAAGCATCAAGATTATGAGAAACAGAAAAAAAAGCAAGTAAAAAGACATAGTAAACACATCGCGGTTAAAGAAAAATAAAAGAATAAGAATAGAATAAAGCAAAATTTTTACATGTGAGAATGCATAAATAATTGTCAAAAGCTGTTTTAATACTGGAAACAGGATGATGCTTACATACTGTTTATTTAGAAGGAAAAGAGTAGAGAAGGAGCATGACCTTCTTATAGGATGTATCTTAGTTATCTGAAACACCACCATAATGGAGAGGAATATCTCCTTACATATGATCTATCATGTAGAAAATGACATGACAATTCTCATTTATAAACTTTTCTCCAAAGATGGTCCCACGAAATAAATTTTAAGTTATACTCTATATATACACAGTGGATTTGTTGTTATTGTTGACTATATACATTTACTAGTGTAGTATAATTGGTAGTACCATATATCATTTGCCTTATTTCTTTTAGTAATAATTAAACTATATTTAATATGGATTTTGTTTACCCCGTACTAGGCTGTAAATAGTCTGGGAGATGAGAGCCTATTTGGCCAAGGTTATGGAAAGTCAAAAAAATGCTCCCTCCGTTTCGAGCTACGAAAACTTATTTGATTGGATATGAAGTCTAAGAAAAGAGAGAATTTTTTTGAAATTTTGGTATAAATGAGTCACATATATTTTGTGTGGCTATAAATTATGCGTAAAAGTAAATTGTTTCTAAATAAGAAAAGGAGTAATTCTTTTTGGCACGGTCTAAAAAGAAAATAGGTTTACATAAACTGAAATAGAGGGAGTACTTTTTCTGGCGATAAAAAGCACTTATTTAGAAATATGAAGTGTTTGGCCAAAATAGAAAATTGCTTTTGGGCAGCAGTAGAAGCAATTATTTTACTTTTGGAAAAAAGCTACAAATTCTAGCTTTTACGTACCAAGAAGCAAAAGCAGAAAACTATTTATGACAAATCCTTAATATAAAATTATATTTCCTAAATTATTCCTTATCAATTTAATCTTTACATTTTTATCTTTCTCTTTTTTATTTTTACCGTATTTTTATTCTTCTTCTCTTGTTTTATTTGGAATAATCTCTCTACTATTAATACATTTCTTTTCTTCTCTTTCATCTTTTCTTCTTTTCTTCGTCACCTATTACTCTTAAATAACAAAGTTAATTACAAGATTCAAGCACTTTTTTCATAATGTATGATTTGTTTTTTTCATGTTGTCTTTCAATATTATATGATCTCCAATTTGTAGTTTTATTAATATTTTTTTTTCGTGCATGCATATAATATAGTTGACATAATGCAATTTGTTTTTTCAAGAATTACTTGTAACTTGCTACCACATATGTTCCTACCAACATTATCGCTTTTATATAGTTATATTTATATTGATTAACTCTTTAATATATATTATTTTATGTTTTATGTTTTAATTACATACAAATAAAAATTAATTAAATTCTTCTATATATAATAAATATTTTTGAAATAAATTTTAAAATTATGATAATCGTAATGTAAATTTTACTGTCCTTTATCGTAATTTTGCACTCAAAATTTTTTTTTGAAAGATTTGCCAAACATAATTTGCTTCTCAAAATTGCAAAAAGTAATTCTCAAATAAATTGACACAAAATGCGTTTTTCTAAGAATAAATTTTTCGAGAACAAAAGTATTTTTTAAAATATGTACTATTGGTAGGTCTCTTGAAAGTCATTATACTATTTGAGTATATAACTTTAAACCCATAAAATATGGAATATGATGTGTTTCCACTCCTAACAGGGGGGAAAAAGTGGGGATACATACTCCGAGTATATTGATTATGGTGGACATTTATTTCATCGTATTTGCATGGATCACCTGTTTTTCATCCTTCCAAGAACTAACCTGAAGAGACCTCAAACCCACCCATGCATCTTCTCACGTCACGCTTAAGGAGTCTTTAACCATTTAAAGAAGTGTTAAATTTTGCTAATAAGAGCTGGCTATTGAAAGAGGTGATGTTATGAACAGAAATACTATATAGGCTTTCAAACTGCCTATTAACAAATGAAAATGCTATATATGTGAAATACTTGTTGATTATATATCTATGCAATTAGAGGGATTTAATTAATTACTAACCCAGGACAAGAGCAGCAGGAACCCAACCACCAGTTTTAGATCTATCAGCAGGGAGACCCTTGTAGTTTACAGCATCTGCAACTGTCAAGCTCATCTTTCCCTCCTGTGGGGTGGAAACAAATTATTGGACATTAAAAAAAAAAGAATATTGAATCTCCATTGACTAAGATAAAAGTGAAGATTCTGCAATGATGGTTCTAACTTCTACTAACCATTATTTCTTTTCCAGCTGTCTCAACGGTATTGAAAAGAGGTCGTAAAACTGAAAAGAAAAGACTAATTTGGAAACTATATGTTGTTACTGAACTCCTTAATTACTCTGCTAGTTCTTCTTAGCAGTCATACTTAGTTTGGAAAGAAGTCCTGTCCTTTTATAGGCAAAGACTTGTCATTCTGAAATGACCCCCACTACAAAATTAAAGACGGATGGACGCACTGCTGCTTCGTTGCGATTAAGCCTATCCCATTTTAAGATGGAAGGTTATCAAGGTTTTATATTTTAAAGTGGAAATGGTAATGTGAATTATAAAGTTGATGTTGATTTGGTGATATTGGTGGGGGTGCTAGGGGAGAGAAAGGGAATCTGGAACATGCAATACCATTAAGGTTTGTTTCTTCCTCCTTTTTTGGTGTATCCAAACATTGGTTTTGGAGGTTGTGAACCACAGTGACGCCGGCCATGCCTCATTCTTGAACCCTAAGTGCTTTTGATACCCCACAACTGAAGGAAAGCTACAACCTTTTGTTTTCCACCATTGTCTTCTGTATGGACAAGAAAATTACATCTATAATACGTTGAACAGAAAATTACTGTAGATAATATTCTCTATGAAAACAGAATCTCCTTATTTGTGTATTTGCTTTCTCGATCTTCTTCCTTCAACATGTTGTGTCATTTTCAATAATGTGAAATACCGAAGACCTCATGGAATGATGGATGTGTATTGATCGAACAAGTGCCAGAGACTTAACCATAGCTTCAAATTATTAAAGTTAAATTCAATGCACATCATTATCTTGTCTCGGGGAAATTAATTAGTGGTCATGGCTTTGCCGAAGTGGACACCAGAAAGTATTGTTGAGAAGATTTGACACGGATACTTTGTTCTTCAAATCAAATGGGCTACTTAACAACTTATATAGTATAAAATAGGGGTTTTTACGCACATATATATATATATACCATATAGCAAACCTTATTACCTTTCATGTTTAAGGTTTGTATTTATTACATTTAAGCATACCAAATTTCAATTTATGTACCATAATTCAAATTAAGGGTTTATTGCTTCATTTATTCTAGGCATGATTTTAGTAGCATATATTCCTTTTTCCTTTTTTTCCTCTTCTCTTTCCTAGTGTTGCATATCTTTCACCAAAATAAAATAAGAAGACTGAAATTCCCCGCCCTCAACCCCACCTCTCTAGTTACAAAACTTTTGGACTAAATATTGACATTTCCTAGCTTTTCTAATTCCCAATGTTTCTCAAGTCTCACCCTAGTATCTCTTTATATCTGCACTATTATAAACTCTATATTTACACTTGTTTTCCTAAACACTTTGCAATTCCTTGGTTGCGCGTATAGTATATTATGCCCCCTCATATAGATTGTTTCAATCTTATGTTCTTTACCATTGTAAACTCTGTTTTGCATCTGCTTGTATTATCTCTACGCCAGCCCTCCCAATTTTATGGAAGCATGAATATTGCTTCTCGCTTAACAATTTAAAATGGGTTAGAGGCACTACCAAAATTGAAATTTTGAATATTAAGAATTGATTAAATTTGGTATGCTAAAATTTTTTTGACACTAGATTGTAGTTTAATTGTAGTATAAATGTAACAATACAATTTAACTGTAATTTATAATTTATCTACAAATTATCTACAAATTATCTATATTTTATCTACAATTCTACAATTTAACTACATTTTAACTACAAATTCTGGAAAAATATGTCTTCTTCTTCTTCGACGAGTTTCAGTTTGAAATTCAGTCAAAACCAAGTCTAATCTTCACCAAAACCCCTCAAAATTGAGATATAAACTCCTAAAAATATTTCAAATTATTTACAACAACACCCAATCCAAGGGATTTTCAATTGTAGCATAATTGACATTTTCGACATAATTGTAGAAGACTTGTAAAAGTTTTAGTCTTCCCAATCTACAATTTATCTACAACTTATCTACAATTCATCTATATTTTATCTACAATTTATCTACAATTTTACAATTTAACTACAATTGAACTACAATTTAACTACAATCGCTGGAAAAATATGTCTTCATATTCTTCGACGAGTTTCGATTTGAAAATCAGTCAAAACCAAGTCTAATCTTCACCAAAACCCCTCAAAATTGAGATATAAACTCCAAAACATATTTCGAATTATTTACAGCAACACCCAATCCAAACAAATAATTATTTTTGAAATTCCAAATTTGAATTCAAAGCTTTCAAGCTTTCTAATGGCTATCAATGGTGGAAAATATATGGAGAAGGAGAAAATTACGCTGCAATAGATATTCAAGTTTCACCTTTTACAAGAACAACTCGAAAATTGATTAAGCAGCAAATGCAATAGCTCTTTTAATTTCTCTGTACTAAAACAAACCCACAGTCACAAAGCAAAATTTTTGTTATTTTATTTTTCTTCCTTTGTGAAGAAACTATTAGATAAATAAGCCCCCCAACATCTCTCCTCAGCCCTCTCCCATGCTTTGAAATTGATCAAGCATATTCCAGTGATAATAGCTAACACTAAATGTGATTCCTACAAATTTGGAGCCCTTCTAGGGTAGAATCTATCTAATTTTGGTTTGGTACAATTTTTGTAAACAAAACATGGTATAGGCGGGTAAATACCAAACCATGCACAATTTTGGTAATAAGGTTTGCTATATGGTGTATATATATAAAAAAGTATGGAAGTCAATGTCCCGAGGGTGGGTGGGTGGGTGGGGGGGGGGTGGGGGGAAGCGCCTAGCTACCTGAGCTACTTAAAAGGAGGAAGAAACAAACCTTAATGGTACCCCAACTTAACCTACTTAAAAATACCCCTACTATTGAAATTTATCTACGTTAATACCCCGTTCTACTTTTCGACTAAAAAAATACATGTCGTTATTAAAATAGGAGAAATAGTACCCAAATCTAACGGAGCTCCTACGTGGAAACCAGCCCCCCCATAAAATTGTGCCAACTAACTAATAAATTGCCAACTAGTTTATTATAACCCGCCCATTTTATAACCCCCCCACCACGTAATTAATAACCCACCCCTAGAATAAAAAAAACCCTAGCCGAACACCCATCTCCCTCACCACAAAAAAACGGACCCCTTCCTCTTCGAAATCCCAGCAGCGCTTGATAACAACAACCCGTCGAAATTCTTATAGCCGCTGTAATTCCCATCACCACTGCTTCGTCTTCTTCCTCAGTACACACAGCAGTCTTCTTGGATGGTGAAGAAGAAGACAGTCGTTCCCATCTGAAAACAAAAACCAAACGGACCCTTCTTCTTCGAAATTCCAGTCGTACACCTCATCTCCGAACACGCCGTAAAACGAGTTGTCGCCACGATTCCCTCCATTTGACAACCAAAACAGTTCACTACCTAACATAAGAGGAAGGAAAAAAAATTGGACAGAAGTTTCGGACAAGAATTAGAAACAGAAAATCGTAGTTCTTCTTCGTTCCAATTTGGGTCTCAACTTTGAAAAGCAAAAACGAAAATGAATTCAATTTCTGTTTCGATTTTCCTTCACGGAAAGAGCAGGTTAAGTTGATTTAAATAATACTACATAATTTATTACCAAATTAATGGAAAGAGCAAATGTTAAGGTTGATAATGGTGGAGGCAAATGATTCAGGTGTTAGGTTGGGGGGGGGGGGTAGAAGAAACGGAAGAAGAAGAATTATTTAATTACATGGCAAATTATTTAATTACGTGAATTTTTTATTAAAGTGGTCCTTTACTACAGTGGACTGCCGTTAGAATTGAGTGTATTTTTGTTTACTTTCTTAACAGTTGGGACTTATTTGGACCGATAGTAGAATTATGTATGAACGTGGATAATTTACTAATGTAGAGGGACAAATATAACCCTTTTTCCTATTTTTTTGGTACTAGGTAAAGGTTAGCCCGTGTGCATAAATCAAGCACATTATTGACTTAATTTTATTTTCTTCTAATTTATATTGTTTGACAAAAAATATAGATTTTGGTTCAACCAATTAGATTTAAAATAAAAAGAGTTAATCTTAGCTAATAATAATATCATAAAAACAAAACTATCGGTGTTGTGACAAATAACTTGTATATTTGTCCGTATGACAATGAATATAAGCAATAATAACAGTATTCAAAGATCGAAAAGATGGAATATGACATTAAGGGCTTGTTTAGCCATAGATTTTGCCAAAATAAATTTGTATTTTATTTGGAAAACACATGTTTGGCCATAGATTGTGCCTACATATTGACAAAATCTCAAATCTCAAATCCCAAAACCAGCTCAATAGCTGGTTTTGGGCAAAAATATCACTATTAGATTTTTTAAAAACTGCCCGAGACTTTTGTATTTTATAAAAGAGCCCACCATTTATTATTTTGTTATAATATTGCTTCGTCTTCTCGGTCATATAATAGTGCAACATGTAGTGCATTATAAAAATAATAATTTTGTACCAAATTTATTTATGTTCAAGACTATGGTTTGCGATAATATAATGGATGTTATTGATAATGGTACTGTTGAGTATTTGTGATAGTTTTTAGAACGTCTGAGTATAAGTCATGTTTCATGTTTTCCAAAATAAATTTGGGAAACATATTTGAAAACTGATGTCCAAACACATTTCATCTTCAAATCAAACTTCTCATAAATAAGATTTTTCAAAGCAAATTTGGGAATCAATGGCCAAACGCTAGCGAAATAGTAATAAATAGCAATAGTGATATTTAAGTAAATAAAACGTGTGAGTCACCGGAAAGGAATGAGATGAGTGGATATTCTTTCTAAATTTGTGTTCAAAACCCCAAATTATACTTTCTTATCTTGTAGATAAAAACCTCAAAATTTACTTTTAAAACCCATATTTTATTAGATGTAGAAATTCATGTGAAAAATATAAATATATATATATATATATATATATATATATATATATATATATATATATATATATAAAGAGAGAGAGAGAGAGAGAGAGAGAGAGAGAGAGAGAGAGAGAGAGAGAGAGAGAGTACTTACCCATAAAGTAGTGAGGAAAATCTTCTCGAAGATTGCCTCTTTCAAGCTCTAAAACTTTATGTGAAATGTGACTAAATTTTGAAACAAGTAATAGAGTAGCTGTTCCAACCAAAGTCAAATGCTAGGTGTAATGATTCGACCGATAATTTTGAGAATTACCATTTCTTTCGGGGATTTGAGTTCTTGAGTAGTTTCATATGATGAATTATAACTTGCGTATATCGTAGGTTTTGGGTTTTGAGTGGTTTGCGGTTGATTTTGAAGAATGGTTCTCAATTTAGAAGTTTAAGTTGGAAGAGTTGACCAAGTTTGACTTTTTTGTGTTTGCGCACAGACTTGAAATTTGATAATTCAGTTAGGTTTGGATGATGATTTTGGACTTGGGTGCATGTTCGGACTCATATTTGGATGTTTATAAAAGGTTTTGGCTATTATTGGTGAATATTTGCAGTTTGAAGGTTTGAAAAGTTCATAGGTTTGACCGAAATTTAACTTCAATATTATTGGGTTTGAATTATTATTCCGGGAGTTGGATTATGTTCGCTATTCCATTTAAAACTTGTGTGTAAAATTTGAGGTGATTCCGAATTGTTTAGACGTGTTCGGCGTATGTTTGAAATTTGAAAATTTGAGAATTTTTATTAAGATTGATTTGAGGTGTGATTCATAGTTTTGATGTTATATTATGAAATTTTAGGCCTTGAGTTGTCTCGTGTTATATTTTGTGACTTGTTGGTATGTTTGGACGAGGTCCCAAGGGCTTTGCATTGCTAGTGTTCCCTGATATAGTTGTTGTATGCCTTCTTTGCCATCGCAAGAGCGAGACCGCGATCGCAGTTTATAAGTTGGAGCTGGGTATTTTTCCTCCTCGCATTCAAGACTAGGCGGTAGTGTTCACGAAAATTTAGGGGGCTTGAGCATCGTGATCGCAGAGATGGTATGTGATCGTGGTTCAATATGAGAGCTGGGGAGTTTGTCTTCGTGTTCGCATTGACAATGACGTGTTTGCTAAGGTTTGTTACCTATGATCATTGCATTCACGAGGGCAGTGACGTGAATGTGATGTGTATTTTTTGCCAGTGTTCAGTTAGTGCTTCGCGATCTCAAAGTTTGTCCCCTGTCCGCGAAGCATACACTTGATCTAGTAGTATATGTTTATATTTTCGCGCCTTTAGTTTATTTTCTCACATGTAGAATTGGGAGCTCAAATTTGGGCGAAGTTTGAGTGAATCTTCACTGCTTGGATTGGGGTAAGTATTCTTGGCTCAGATTTTATTATTATGCATGATTCCATCTTTGATTTTGACATTTGATTGATGAATCTGAAAGAGAAATTGGGTGGGGGGTGGGGGTGTTTGACAAAAAAATTTCTAAGATGAATTTTTAGGTTTGAACATTGATTTAGAGTATGATTTGGATTAAACGTGATTGGTTGGACTTGTATTCGTGTGGGTTGTAAGAATTTGTAAGTTTTGTCGGGTTTTGAGGTGAGAGATCAGGTTGACGTTTTGGTTGACTTTGAGTATTTGATTAAAGATTTGACCTTTATTGTTACAATCGAAAACGCAACATGTCATGATGGCGCCTATCATAGTACTGGACAAGCCGACAACCACAAATAAGTATGCATGTTTAAAATGAAAACAAGATAAAACAATTTTAACAATAATAACTCTCATAACTAGCCGATCAGAAATACTACGACTCAAATACAAAATTCCAAACATCCGGGTGTTACTGAGTACATAAGCATCTAAATGATAATACAATATAACTGTTAAAATAACTGTCTAGAAAGATAGAACATTGCTAATAAATTGAAAAAGAGAGACGAGGTTTCCAGACGCCAAGGCAGCTACCTCAATAGTTTCCAAACAGATGAAGCTCTTAGCAACCTCCGTGCCCAGAAGTACCTGGATCTGCACACGAAGTCAGAGTTTAGTATGAGTATAACCGACCCAATGTACTCAATAACTAACACTACTAACTTTGGACTGAAAGCAATGATTAGATTAGATAGGTACAGTTCAAATACAGATTATAATAGTACAAATAAGACATGAAAAATGACAGTAATATCTCGGAGAAAACTCATAATCAATTTCTACATAGTACAAAAATGTAGACATGCTTTTATGTTTAACAGTTTATGCTCAACACGGATAATAATGCCAAGTATGACTGATATGAGGAATGTTACATCTATATATTTACATATCAAATTTACATGTCACATGTAAATCAACACAATGATAAAACCATATACTCGTACTCTCACAGTATTAAACATCACAACACGCTCAATCACTCCGTATTCCTAATCACTCAGCACTCTCAATTATTCAGCATTCTCAATCACTCTGCACTCGCGCTCAGTAGGTACCTGCACTCACTGCTAGTATGTCAGACTCCGGAGGGGCGGATCCTGCCCAAGCGCTAATATAAGCCAATCTTGGCAAGAATAAATAAAGCATGCTGCAGCGTGGAACCCGATCCTATAAATATCACTTAGCATCAGGCCCTTGACTTCACTCAGTCATCAATCTCTAGATATTGTGAGCACGTGATTTTTGCTTTCAGTAAAACTACTCCAAAAGAAATCAAAAAATAAAACAAATGTCAATTGGTTACAATTTTTATGAATTTGCGCAGCATCTGTGGATAGTTATTTGTACTGTTTGTCCGTAAATATTTATTTTTGTTTTAATTAATTAAAAAATACAAAAGTATATGTTGCATGCGCATTTTGGGATTTAATTATGCACTTAGGAATTAATTGAACCATGTTTTGATTTTAAAAGAAGAAAAATCACAAAAAATATGCATTTATAGTATTTTTATCATTTAAAGTATACCATTGTGTGATTTTTATTTTACTCACGTGTGGTAATTATTATTGAGGGATAATTAGTATTTTTTTAAAGATAATTTTGTTTTTACAATTTAATTTAGATTTTTTCTAATTGTTAATTAAAAGAAGAAAATGAAAAGAGTTGAAAATAAAAGGCAAATCGGATTTGGGCCAAAATTTTAGACCAAAAGTTAGGCCCAAACCTTTGAAACACCCTGTCCATTTCAGTTGGTCTCTCAGATAGGAGAAATGACGTCGTTTCTGAGCAGCAGATCTTGACAGTTGATCAAATAATCTAACGCCCCAATTCAGTCTCCAGGACCAATCAAACGACGCCGTATAAGTGTCTCAGATCTGAGCTTTCTGTTTCATTTGATCCAACGGCCTCAGGGCCTCCACACGACCCGATCCACTTCACCCCGAACCGACCCAATCTCTTAATGAGACCAAACGCCGTCGTCCCCCTTTAATGAAATGATCCAGGCCATTGGTCACTCTTGATCCAACGGCCAGTATCCAATCAGCTAATCCATATATAAACCCCTTATCACACCCCACGCCTCCATGGTTGATGCCGTGCGGTTGTTGATTCACTGGCTTTTTTTATTGATGTTAAATATTCAGTTTCCATTTCTTGTTCGTTGGACTTATAAATGAATTTTACACTCCCCAGAATGTCCCCTCCCTATTAGCTAATTAAATTTTGTTATCTGTTCGTTATTGCACATATATCTGTACGGGTTGATTTTGGTAGGTTCGGTTTAGCCTCATCACTACCTCGCAGGGATTAGGCCGGGCACTTACCAGCATATGGGGTTGGTATGCTGAATCTATACTTCTGTGCCCTTTTCTGCACAGGTCAAGATACAACTTACGGACAGCAACAGTAGCTAGGGAGCGAGCCTTCAGTCCAGAGACTCCGAGGTAGTTCGCTGGCGTTCGTGGGCCCTAAGTCTCCTCTATTTCTTCCGTTTGTTTTCATTGTATCGAAATAGACTTATTATGCATTTTTCTTTCAAACTGATGTTTATAGAACTCTGTTAGTAGTCCGTGAGTAGTGACAACAGATGCCGGGTAGTGCTATGTTATAGTCTTTTGCACTTTGTTATTATTTTTGTTTAAAGTCTTCTGCTATCTCGGTTATTATATTGTTTCGATTAAAGTTTTATGGAATATTTTAAAAGGGTTGGCTTGCCTAGCTCCTACAGTAGGCATCATCACGACTCCCGATGGTGGGAAAAAATCTGGGTCGTGACAGAGAATATTAAAGAGGATATTGTAGTTGAATCTAGTTTGTATCATGAAGAAGGTGTGAATAAGCCTGTAAGTTTTCAGTTTGAGCACAGGTGTCCTCATTCCAAGCACTTTTTTATATTGTGCGTAGATGATGATATGGAAATAGAGTCATCCTAGCCAATCAAGGAATTAAGGAATGAGATACAAGGTGCCTGCATTCTGGACTTTTCTTTGCTAAAATATCAGGATTACACACCTCATGTAAATGCCAAGAAGTACATAATACTACATTGGTTACTTAGCCACTTAGATTTATTCCACCACCAATGGAGCGTAGCTAAAAACTTGATGTCAAATTGGGGGTCCAATTCATAAGCTCGAGGTGGAGGCAAAAATTGATTCACCTCATACCACGGCGTTAAATCAGGCGCTTGTTGGGAGGCAACCTAACTTTACTACTTTCGTTGATTTTTTTAATTTTTTTGTTTTTAAAATTATTTTTTATTATGTTATTTTTTAGTATAGCTCTTTATTTTGTAGGAGCATGAGAAGCAAATCCATTGGAAGAAGGCAAAAGAAAGCAAGATGGCTGGATCTAAGTGTGGGGTGCGTGCATAACCGATCTATGATTGGGAGAAGTCTGAGTACTCCATGAGCTACTAATACTTCGGCCTTTGGCCTACCAGGAGTTTTTTATGAGTATAGCCGACCCAATGTACTAAATAACTAACACTACTAACATTGGATTGAAAGCAGTGATGAGATTAGATAGGTACAGTTCAAATACAGATTATAATAGTACAAATAAGACATGAAAAATGATAGTAATATCTCGGAGAAAACTTTTAATAAATTTCTACATAGTACAAAAATGTAGACATGCTTTTATGTTTAACAGTTTAAGCGCAACACAGATAATAATGCCAAGTACGACTGATACGAGGAATGTTACATCTATATATTTACATATCAAATTTACATGTCACATGTAATTCAACACAATGATAAAACCATATACTCGTACTCTCACAATATTCAACCTCACAACATGCTCAATCACTTCGTATTCCTAATCACTCAGCACTCTCAATCATTCAGCATTCTCAATCACTCTGCACTCGCGCTTAGTAGGTACCTGCACTCACGCTAGTATGTCAGACTCCGGAGGGGCGGATCCTGCCCAAGCGCTAATATAAGCCAATCTTGGCAAGAATAAATAAAGCATGCTGCAGCGTGGAACCCGATCCTACAAATATCACTTAGAATCAGGCCCTTGACTTCACTCAGTCATCAATCTATAGATATTGTGAGCATGTGATTTTTGCTTTCACTAAAACTACTCCAAAAGAAATCAAAAAATAAAACAAATGTCATTTGGTTACAATTTTTTAGAATTTGCGCGGCATCTGTGGATAGTTATTTGTATTGTTTGTCCGTAAATATTTATTTTTGTCTTAATTAATTAAAAGATATAAAAGTATATGTTGCATGCGCATTTTGGGATTTACTTTTGCACATATGAATTAATTGAACCATGTTTTGATTTTAAAAGAAAAAAGATCACAAAATATGCATTTCTTCTATTTTTATTATTTAAAATGTGCCATTGTGTGATTTTTATTTTAGTCATGTGTGGTAGTTATCATTGAGGGATAATTAGTATTTTTTAAAGATAATTTTGTTTTTACGATTTATTTTAGAATTTTGCTAATTGTTAATTAAAAGAAGAAAATGAAAAGAGTTGAAAATGAAAGACAAATAGGATTTGGGCCAAAATTTTAGACCAAAAGTTAGGCCCAAACCTTTGAAAGACCCTGTCCATTTCAGTTGGTCTCTCAGATAGGAGAAATGACGTCGTTTCTGAGAAGCAGATCTGGACAGTTGATCAAATAATCTAATGCCCCAGTTCAGTCTCCAAGACCAATCAAACGACGCCGTATAAGTGTCTCATATCTGAGCTGTCTGTTTCATTTGATCCAACGGCCTCAGGGCCTCCACATGACCCAATCCACTTCACCCCGAACCGACCCACTCTATTAATGAGACCAAATGACGCCATCCCCCTTAAATGAAATGATCCAGGCCATTGATCACTCTTGATCCAAAGGCCAGGATCCAATCAGCAAATCCATATATAAACCCCTTATCACACCCCACGCCCCCATAGCTGACCCCTTCTCCTCTATCGTCTCTCTCAAACGTTCAGAGACGGAACCCCCGAAAACCCTAGCTGCCATTGATGCAATCCATCAAAAAGCCTGGTGGAAACTATGCTGCCGGTCACCTCCTCAACACCACAAGACCCCCTTCTCACCCCAAACTTAAATATCATACTCCCTTGGCTCGAATCTAGCCATACCTTGTCGAATCTTCATTTGAAGATTCAAGCCCCAACTCGACATATACCAACCGATCCCAAAATGATATCAAACATTCACTGACCTCTATCATACCTAAACTAACAAAGGTCTGGTTCGAATCTAACTTGAAAACCCCGAGTCCCAAATCACCTGTATAAACCGTAGAAATCCAAAAATTAGGGGTATGTTCAAATCAGTAGGAGATTGAAGTTCAATAGACTTTAATCCGGATGTTCTCAACTGAGAACACCCCGATTAGATTCTATTCGACCTCAAATGGTCGAGTCTGATTCAAGACTGGGTCGTTTGGTCAGGAGCCTTCAAATATAAGTCCGTCCCTTCCCTCTATTTTTGTTTGTGTTTGTTTATGTGTTCATCTGCGTATTTGTTTTAATTCATTTGATTTTTCTATTATTTTTCCGTCAAATTTCTCATCTTCAATAGACATTTTTATTTGGTTATTTACTTCTGTCTGATTGTCATTTGTTGCTATTATAAGTCACATAGCCAACATGTTTAGAGTCATATTAGGTTTCATTGTTAAAACCACTGAAGTTTTTTTATAACCTGTTTGTATGATCCTGTTTGTTTGGTACCATTTGTGTATAGTAATCTATTAAATAAGTGTCATCAACTAATTCGCTTGAGAAATAGAATATGCATGATAGTAGTCTGTTGTTTGTTCATTACAGTATGCTATCCATTTGTGGCTTCTTTCTTGTTCTAATTTTGTACCAAATGAACCTGTTTGGTGAGTACCCTTTGAACCAGACCCCTCGTTTGATCCCCCGTTCTGTATATTTATTCACATAAACCTTACACCTGCTTCAATTCTCTTTGAATCACTAACTGGTTTGGTAATTTGAATTGGTCAAAGCTATTGTAGTTTGTTGGTTAACTAGGAATCAGTCAGTATTAGTAAGTTTTGTATAAATTCATTGTGTCTCGTAATTGTCTGACATTGTCGTGAGTTCAAAATATGTCTCCTATAATTATATGTAATTCGTGCTTATGGCTATCATAATTCGGTATGCTTACAGTATTCCAATTGTTTTGTTTAGGTTTAATTTAGAAAGTATAATTGGTTTCAAATTTGAATAATATGCATCTGGGTTAGTCAGTTGTGGTCCCCGTAGTTTATTGCAATCTGTTCTAAATTTGGTTAACAAGAATTTAATTTCATAGTTTCAGTGATCAATTTGATAGGTTTTAAGTGGATTATAGCTGATATTGTTCTTAATTTAGATACAGTTCTTAATAATTCAGTGTTTAATTAAGAATTGATTTAGGATAATCTGTCATTAAATTTTGTGTTAGATCAATTATTCATAGTTTATGGTCAACAGGGGTGAGGCAGAACAGTAAGGGAGTTATAGGGTGAAACATAGAGGAATTCCAGGGGTTTTTTAGGAATAAAAAGAATAAGTAAATTTGGTTTGACTGAATAGTCTATCCTGTAAGACCCCAACAACTTTAATTTGAACTAATTGGTAGAGGGGGACCACTAAGTAATGAGAGTGTTTGCTTAATTTAAATTAGGAATAGCATAAGTAGTGATAAAAGCTAAAAGAATATACATAGGAGAGGGAATATAGAAGTTGGAATGTAAAAAAGGTGAAGGGTAATACTAAAAGGGAAATAGTAAAGGAATATGATAGCTGGAAAGAGGGTCTGTCTTTGGGTACAAATAGAGGGAGACATGGATAGTTGAAAAAAAAACTAGAGTAAGAGTTGGGGAGTCTTAAAGAGTTTAAGAGAGCTTGAATATACAAAAAATACAGAAGGAGTCCAAAAAGAGAAAAACAGAAGAGAATATTCTGGAAAAATACTGTGAATGAACAGATAGTAAGAAAATGATCTAAATTTAAACAAGGCTTTTAATATACCAAAAACCCATTTACCCTATATTTGGATTCTACCAAAAAAATTTTTAGAACATTATTCGAAGTTTGAAAACAGTAGCTCTTCATTGATAAGTTGAAATTTATTGAACTCGGTTTTAAATCTTGATTTCGATTCGGTCGAATTTTGGTTCGAGTGAACTCTTTCTTCTGAGGTTGCTGTGTATTGATTCTCGGTTGAAATTTGTTATATTACTGCTGTTTTAATTACGCGATTGTTGCTGTGTTATCTACTGAGGACTGATCTTTCTTCTTCTGTTCTTCTTTCCAGTCCAGGTATTTCTCAACCCCAAGAGGTGTATGATAACTGGAACTGCAAATTCAAGGAATGGATAATGAATTACTACTTATTTCATTACCTGAAGATCTCATTGTTTCACTTAGTTTAGAGTTTTCTTTTGCATAATTTAAACCCTATTCCTTTGCTCGTACTAGTATAATTGTGGATTTATTAGTCATATGGGCTGGACTGTTTGGAAACTTTGATGATTGTTCATCTATTGTTAGCCATAGTGTTGTATATCTCAATCATCATGTGTCCGCTTGATTTTTCAGAAACTGTTAGGAGCCTAAAACTGATTTTGAAATCATAAACTTGTGTCTGTGGCTGATAATTGAATATTCAAACTGTCATGGAAGTTAGCACGAACATCAATTTCAGTATGTTAAATTCAGGTGTATCTGTCATGTCCATGTAAAGTTAAATTCAGAATAGGCTACTAACTCGAAACTAGATTCAACAAAAAAATGAATTGCTTGTTCATATTAGTGTTGAATTAAATATGCTATTAGTTCAAATGCAGAAATAGTTTAGTTGTTCATTTGCAGGTTCAAATCACGTTTAAAATCCATGGGATGTATTTATTAACACTGATTTGTTTTTTTATATTTTTGTGAATGTATGAGTTATATATCCTAATAATAAAAGCGGTTCGAGGTTAAAATTAGCACATAAGTTATAACATGTATTAAAATTAAATATTTAGTCGTTACAACAGTTTAAGTGACCGTGCTAGAACCACGGTATTCGGGGGTGCCTAACACCTTCTCTCGGGTCAACAGAATTCCTTACTTAGAATTTGTGGTTCGCAGACTTCATTTGCAAAGTCGAATATTTTTCTCGAATTCGGATTGAAGATAAACTGGTGACTTGGGACACCAAAATCCAAACCTATCCCAAGTGGTGACTCTGAAATAAATAAGTAATCCCACTTCGAATATTGTCATTTAAATTGGAAAAAACTCCCTCGTGCATCTTATCCCTCGGGGTAGACGCGCAAAAAGGAGGTGTGACAGCTCTGGCAACTATGCTGGGGATAAAACCCATAATGTTTTGTTCAGGATTCAAAATTTGAGCTCAGATAAATTGTTGTATTTGGCTTTATATGATTTTCCTACATGTTTCATGCTTAATGTGTTAAATGTTACCGCTTTGATATTATCTGGATTGTACATATAAATTGTGCCAAAACCAAATCTCCTCTCTGAGTCTTGTGATAGGTAGTTCTGTTGTGTTTGCCTACCAGCATCACAAAACTTCTCTCTTGAGATAAATCCAGTTAGCCTACCAATTTCTGGTGAAGGATTTAGTCACACATGTTTAGGCGGTAGAGCAGTTAGCTAGCCACTGTTGTTCTACTACTGGTGACGCTTGACGCTCCTCGGCTCGAGTTGTCCGCCCGGGTAAGCCAGGTTTAGATGCCATCTCCTTCACAATTTGAGAACCTAGAGAAACATGACTTCATGCCAGATCCCTAGTAGGAACTCTTATTTGCATCATGTTTCATTTGACTTAGCGGACTCGACACATGGGTTGAGTCCATCTAGGACTAGTAACCTAAAATGAAAAAGACTGGCCTGATGCATCCTACTTATTTTTTTGTGCATTTACTTGTTTCGGACCTGCATGTCAACCAATAAACCTAACCTCGTGTCTGGATAAACAGGTGCAATATGAGTGGAGTAAGAGTTAAGTCTGAAAAGAGACCTAGGTCAGAAGGAATACCAGATTTTATCATTGTTGATCAGATACCACCATTACTGTGCGATTTGTGGAAATATTTTAAGGAATACGAACGAAACCAGTTGGGACATTTGGTTCACATGATGACAATCCAACCCAGGAGAGATGTGATCGAAGCCTTGATTCTGCACTGGTATCTTAAAAATAATGTGTTTCATTTCTCTGACTGTGAATTAACTGCAACCTTAGAGGAAGTCGCCCATTTCCAGGGATAGGGACGCAACCTTAACCGTCAAAAGCCCATAGTGCCAAAAAATGTGAATGAGGGTAAATTCTTGAAGCTTCTGAACATAAACTACGGACAGTACGAGGGCTTAGAGAGCAATCGGGTCAAGCTGGGATTTCTGTTTTCACTTGTACGGCCTGGAAGGCAATTTTGAAAGGAATATGGAAAAGTTGAAGTCGAAGGAAGACGAAGAGACATGGAAGGTGCACAGAAGGTTCGCCTTCATGGTGGCTTTTTTGGGGAGTATGGTCTTTCCAGAAAGGGAAGAGCGCATTGACATCCGCTTAGCAGGTGTAGTTGAGGCCCTGACCTCAAAAAGGCATAATTATACCTTGATGCGTATGATTGTTTCTTCTATATTTTGGGCTTTAAGCAGATGTCAAATAAGCGCACAGAACTTCGATGGCTGCAACATTTTGCTGCAAATATGGTTTCTGGAGCACTTCTATCGCCATCCTACGATCTCTAATATCAGTGAGCTTTGGCCAATCATACTTATGATCACCAAAAAAGGATTGATAAATGTGACTTACCTGAAGGGATTAACGGCTGGAAAGAACTACTCCTTACTTTATCTGCCAAACGAATCACATGGAACTTACAATTGGTTTTCCTATAAGGAGGTCATTTGTGAGTCTGCATACCATTCCTATTTGGTTCTCATAGGATTGATGGTGTCCAACCATACGCTACACTTAGGGTAATGTGCCAACTCGGAAGACGACAAGAAGTACCACCAACGCGAGACATGAGCAAGTTCTGCTATGATTTTGATGAAAATCAACCTCATGACGAAGAGGAAATCTTAAAAATCTGGAATGCAAGTAAAGTTTCAGAGTTAAACGAAATGGTGGAAGATCGAGATCGTGGAGAAGTGATCCCTGAATATGTCACTTGGTTTCATGATCCTTTGTCGCTCAGAGATCAGTTCAAGGGTTCAAACAGGAGGAGAAATCACCAAAGAATTATACAGAGGCTGAAAGAGAAATTGGAGCATGCTCATATGACCATAGTTAAACAACAAATCTAGCAGTCGGGCTGAATTGCTCAGATTCGTTTGGATATTGAGAAAGACTATCAGTCCGCTTTGAGAGTCATGGATAAATATCTAAAGCATGCTAAAAATGAGGCAGCATGCTTGGATTTAGAATTGGAAAACATGATTGGTTCGGCTAGAAGAGTTGAGGCGAACAAAAATGTTGAGATGCACAAGTTACAAGAAGACTTGAGTATCATTGAAGAAGATGCGCACCAGCAACAACAAAGTTTTGATCAGCAGAGGGAGCAGTTTGAATCTGAAAGGACCCACTGGATACGCTGAAAGAGTCAGCTCTATGCACAATTGGAAGAAATGAAAAGAGGCCACCGACATGCAAATTTTGAGAAAGAACGGCGCTTGTGGATGATTGAGAGGGGTGTGTTAAACCGCCGCCTTGAAGAATATGAGGGACGTGTGGCTTGGATGGGGGATGCGCTCAACACCACCCAAATATGGCTTCAGAATTGTCATGAAAGTATGAGCAAGCTAGAAACCAAGTACTTTGGTTGGCGAAAAAAGCAGCACATGTCCGTAATCTTCATCGTCGTTTAGACAATGAGGAAGTTGGCCGGCAAGCACGTGCCCTAGTTCCACAATTACCCGTAACTTTTCAAAGCTTGTACGAACTTTGAGAGGAGAGTGGAGACCAAGAGATGAACCAGTGATGATACCTGTCTATACAAGAAGTGTTAGATAATACGCTTAACGCTAGAGGGGGGGTGAATAGCGTTATAATAAAAAATAGCGTAAACTTGCGGAATTTGAAAATTGCAGGAAATAAATAAGTGCGATAAGTAAATAAACAAGAATGTACGCACCGATGTATCCTGGTTCACCACAATCCGTGGCTAGTCCAGTCCACGAGAGACTCTCTCGAGATTTCCACTAACTTCGTTAAGCTTACGGGTGCTTAACAAACCGTTACACTTGCTCAAGGATACCACACCTTAAGACTTCACTTGCTCGAGGATACCTCACCCCAAGACTTCACTGTTAAGCTTACGGGTGCCTAACAAACCTTTACAACCTGAGGACACAAGCCTCAACACCTTTGCTCGGAGATACAACACTCCAAGACTTCAACCAAGGAAACACAAGTTCCTTCTTACAACAAGAGAGTAACAATTCTCTTCAAGTGTACAAAACACTAAGTACTCACTTAAATAAGACTCTCTTAATAGAGTAGATATGAGTAAACAAATACGCTCAAGAACACAACAATAAATTCAAGACCTTGGCTTTCAAAATATGATAAAAATGATCAATAAATGATATTGGAAATGTATGAAAGCTTAAGAATGTTTTTGGTCAGAAGTTGTGTGTTTAATGAGTGATTTTGAGGTGTATTTATAGCTCCAAAATCACTCCTAGCCGTTGCAATGATCATAAATACATATTCTGAAAATCTGTTAGATAGTCGACTATCCGATATGGTTATTCGACTATCTTGGTAACAGTCACAAGGATAGTCGACTATCTGATATGGATATTCGACTATCTTGGCAACGGTCATCAGGATAGTCGACTATCCAATATCAGATATTCGACTATCTGACCCTGCGGAAATGGTCCATTTTTAAAACAACTAACTTATTGAAAATAAGTTATAAAATGTTTTTCAAAGCTTTGTTTGAAGATATAAATATCTTAAACATGAAAAATAATTGTAATGATCATTCCGAATCAATAAAAACATTTAAAATCATTTTGTTTTAAATGTATTGAAAATATTTATTATATAACATTTAAAACCAATAAAAATATTTTTATCACAAATAAAAATATTTATGATATGCATATATTGTAAAACCATTTATGATATGCATATATAGTAAAATCATTTATGATATGCATATATTGTAAAATCATTTATGATATGCATATATTGTAAAATCATTTATGTTATGCATATATTGTAAAACATTTGTGATATGCATATATAGTAAAACCATTTATGATATGCATATGTTGTAAAATCATTTTATGAGAGAAGCCAAGACTCAAACTTAAAGTCGGATCAAGATCACAATAAAGACAATATAAATAAGACTCAACAAAAGGTCTTCATTTATTTTCATTGCTTCTCTTGATATTGTCTTGAACTTCTTGGACTCCAATTCTTGTCCGCTCAAATAACGTTGCATGGCCTTTTCTTCCTCTATGCTCATTGTAATTTTGCATATCAATTCTTTATCTTCCTTTTGCATATCTACAAAATGAATAGCACTTTAGTTAAAATATAAATTAAAGTGTATTCAATAATAACTCACAGTTATTTGGCATATATTATTTTTCATTAAATTGGTTTGTCAATTATCAAAACATATAAGTATGAACATATACATATGTTCCAACAATTTCCCCCTTTTTGATAATGGCAAACCTTCATGGGAATATGCATATACCCTTTATAAAAGACTATGCCAAATATAAGACAAGTTATTATTGAGTTCCCCCTCAATTTATGCAATAAATATTTAAAACAAATAAATATGCATATAAATAAATAAGTATGTATATAGCCTTATCTTTCCCAATTTAATGGAAAATAAATATACCCTTAACCTTCCCAAAAGCATGATTAAAGATAAATATGCATATACCCTTAATCTTCCCTCTTTTGACATTAACAAAAAGATAATTTCATTAATGAAGAAGGAAAATTACAATAAGAGTAATTGAAAATATATTACAATAAATGAAAATACATTTCAAATAATGAAAAACAAATCAAGAACTTTCATCGTCGTCGAAATCATCGTCATCACTAGAAGTACTTGCGAAATAGACGTGAGAATACGAATAATTGACATGGTCAAAATATCCGTGGATTTCGTCACTAAGCCTACGCACATTTCTTTCCGTGCGAGACACATTACTATCGATTCGATTAATTGAGGTCGATAGAGAGGCAAGTTGATCCAAGATGGCTTGAGACACATCCGGTTGGGCACGAGGAGGACGAGCTTGAATTGGAGGAGGAGGATTTGGAATTAGATCATGTGGTTGGTCATGGCCATGAAAAGAGGTCTCTTGAATTTCCCAATGTTTGGTGTGAGTTTTCTTGATACCAACATTGGTGTTGACTTGAGATGCTTCAAGAAGATGCATTATAAGTAATGCATAAGGAAGGGGTTTGTCACTTCCTATTGAGTCAAACATATGTGTAAGAACAAATTTACACCAATTTATGCGTGCTTTGGAAATAATAGCATGCATGTTTTTTGCATCTTCACGGCCAATTGTCATGTGATTGCTTTTTCTTGGTTTAAGAATCCGAGTGACAACATAAAGAATCAAACGAAATTCCGGAAAAATTCCTTTAATAGGAGCTCTCTTTTGCTCTTGAGAGAATTCAAATTGTCCAATTCCAATAAGGTTGAAGAGGACATTTTCATCATAGAGTATTCCTTCGACACCGGTATATTGTTCGATGTCTTGGCCATCACGAGGAAGATTTGTGATAGCTTGAATATTTTCTTCACTTAAAAGGATAGGAATGCCATTGACTTTGGTAGAGAGAACTCCATCTTCATCTTTCTTAAGGTTCGAATAGAAGGCTTAAATCAAAAGAGGATGAATGAAATCATACTTCAAATAAACAAAGTCAAGGATTGAACTTTGTAGAAGTGTATTGGAATGATTATAATCCGCTAGATATCTTGCGGTTGTGAATCGAGGTGGAAGAATATCTCGATTTTCAAAGTTTTTAATAAATCGTTGAAGCTCATTTTCTTGTTCAAACCAAAGAACGGATCCATCATCATAACAATGTAGAGATGGAGGAGGATTTGAAGAAGAAGGGATATTCTTTCCGGCACGAGAGCGTTTAGAGCTTCTATTTGCCATTGAAATTTGTAGGCAAGAAGAACTTTTGGAAGAAGTTTGGAATAGAATTTTTGAGGAGAATTTCTTGAACAAGAATGATTTTGGTGTGAAACAAAGAGTGCACACTAATCCTATTTATAGAGTTCAAGAAAACATAGCATTGAATGACAAAAATCAGATTTTTGGACTGATTGGAACGGCTATCAAACGGTCAGATTTTTTAAATTTGACTGAGGATAGTCGAATAACTTATTGAATAGTCGCCTATCTGGGAACGATATTCGAATATCTTCTGGGATAGTCGAATATCTGGAAACAGATATACTCGAATAACTTCTGGTTAGTCGAATATCTGGAGAAATAGCTTGATTTTCTGGATAATCAAGTTATTCGAATAACTTCTAGTTAGTCGATTAACTTCGACGACTTTGAAAAATCGTTTAAGAAGAAAATATTGGAAAAACAATTTTTATTTTATGGAATTCGTTTATTAAAAATAAACTATATTTTTGGTAAAAGTATATATCATAATTTTATGAACATAATTTTATCAAATCAAATATGCTATTTCTAAATTCACAAGTCAAGTAAGAAAAATAATATTGACTTGAATTGAAACTTTATCTTGGTTCCCCCTGAATTTAGGGCGATACCTGCAAAAGAAAATACGCGTCTTCCACGCTCAAGTCAGTAATATTCAAAATATAAATGCAACAAAAAAAATGTATGCATTTAGATCAACGTTTAACCGCATTAGGACGTGACTCCTTTGAACATGATTTATGTCTTAGCACATCAATAAACACTAAATATTATATCAATTCTGCTAGCAATAAGGTAAAGTGAGGAAAGATCATACCTTTGTAATACTTGGTATTGCTTTCCTTACCTTTCACATTTCTGTCAAGACGGTCATATGAATTCATTGAATTGGCCATTGCTTTGGTGTTGCTTATTTCAAAGCGATTTAGCAACTCATTGCAATATTGAGCATGACAAATGAGAGTTCCCTCTTTCATTTGTTTCACTTGCACCCTCAAGTTGAAATTTAGTTCGTCCATCATGATATTTCAAGAATTTGCTAGTCATGAGTTTTAAACTCCTTGCATACAAATTTATTAGTTGCTCCAAATATAATATCATCAATAAAAAATTATTTTTAAAGTACAAGAAATATCATCAATAACATTCATGCAATTTCCTTAATGAAAAAATTCCCCTTCAATTAAGGCAAACTAGAATGTAAAGATATTCCCTCTTACTTGAGGCATATCACCTAAACACTTCTTCTTTTTGGCATTTAGCAAGAAGGGAGTATATTAAAGAAAGACTATGAGAAGTATGCAATATGAAGATTTATAGAAATTTATCAAGACATACCAACAAAACATAGATCTACCAATTGTTATAGAACAATGATAAAACCATTTGTTGAAGAACATACACAACAGTTGCCTAATTGCCAATTAAGAATTGCTGATTTTGCTCTATGACAATCGATTGTCAAGTTACCACAATCGATTGTCTGCCAGTCATTCCAAAAATCATTCCCGGATTTTACGCTTAACAATCGATTATCTAAGATCAACAATCGATTACTGGCAACGTTCAAAAAATCTTTTCCAGATTTTAATTAAAACAATCGATTGTTACAAATCTACAATCGATTACCTGACGGTATTTGAAAACTTTTTGGCAACGGTCAGTTATACAATCGATTATGCAATGTTGACAATCGATTATATATCAGTCTTGAAAAATCAATTTAGACACTGCCTCTTGACAATCGATTGTTATAAACTCACAATCGATTATATAATAACTTTGAAAAAGTCTGGAAGACACTGCCTCAACACAATCGATTGTCATAAGTTCACAATCGATTATTTTGTGACTTTGAAAAATCTGATGGACACTGTTTCTTCACAATCGATTGTCATTAGCTTCACAATCGATTATTTTGAGCTTTGAAAAACTTTGATGGACACTGCCTCATCACAATCGATTGTCATAAGGTTCACAATCGATTGTCATGCAGATTTGAAAAATCTGATGCTCACTGCCTTAACACAATCGATTGTCATTAGTTCACAATCGATTGTCAAGCAGCTGACTTAAACATAATCGATTATCATAAGTACATAGCCGATTATCTTAGTCCAGATTTTAGAGGCGTGTTTAAAAATCATTTTGGCTAAAACAAATATGCATGATTTAAAATCAATTGTTATTGGAAAACATAATAGATGTATCAATTGTTTTTTAACAACTATTACGATTAAGCATATCAGAAATTTCAACAGTATAAGAAATAAATTAACGACAAATATGTTAACATCGATTGCTTGCACATATCAACAATTCGGTTTTTATCGAAAAGGATAACTAACCGAAATTCCCCCTTGATGCAATGAGGTTCCGTGCTTGGTGCATCTACTACAATATTGTAGTCTTCAAGCACACCTGCAAAAGTACCTAAACATAGGTTTTTGGTACCCAAACACTTTTGGGTCCTTGGGGGTTAGGCAAATAATAATTATAGCCACAAGATAAATCCCTATGTTTTGCAAAACATGTGGGTGCTATGTGTCCTACCCGGTTGCAGTAGTGACATACAACATTCGGGTTGTGCATATGCCTAGGTTGTGCCAAATACGTTCTAGGTAATCTAAAATCAACATTCCTAGGAGCGTTGAAATTCCTAGAGTTATTTCTAGGCGGTCTAGAATAATTATTTCTAGATTCATTTGCACAATTCCTAGAATTGTTTCTAGGTGGTCTAAAATTATTAATTCTAGATTCATTAAAAATCCTAGAATTATTTCTAGGTGCTGCATCACAATTTCTAGCATGATTCTTATTCTTTTTACGCCTTCTATTTTTCTTAGGCTTATTCTTCTTAATCACTTCAATAGTTTTAGGAGCATCTACACTATATTTTTCTAGTGTGTTCCTAAGTTCAATGTTTTCTAGTTTCAAAGAATCACAAGATAAACAAATAGAACTTTTATCAATTGAAGAAGATTCATTCATTGCTTTAGTCTTATTTCTAAGATCAAAAAAGTTATTTTTCAAGAAATTATTTTCTTTTTCTAAAACATCAATTTTATTTTTGAGAACACCATTTTCTTCTTTCAGCTTCTCATTTTCACAAGTCAATTTTTCAAACTCTTTTTCTTGCAAAGAAAGTGTTTTCTGAAAATCTGTTTCTTGCAAAGAAAGTGTTTTCTGCAAATCTTTAAGAGTTTTGGAAACATTAACAAACTCACCATACAGTTCATTATAAGCACTTTGTAATTCTTCAAAAGAGTGAGAGTTAGATGTACTTACCTCTTCTCCTTCGTCGGCCATGAGGCATTTGGCAGTTGGTTCATCACATGAACTGTCTGCTTCTTGAGCCGCATTTTCATAAGTGTCCTCAAGCTTGTCCCACATCTCTTTAGCAGTTTTGTATTGGGAAATTTTTCGATAGTCCTCCTGTTTCAAGGAATTATACAACATATTGATAGCCTTGGTATTGTATTCACTTTCCATGGCTTTTCCAACTTGTTTCGTCATTTGTTCACCATACTTGATGATTTGCATAGACGAAAGTTGTTTGATTTGATGAAGATTGTCATCCGATCTTTCCAATGTGTGTAATTGCTTCCATCAAATATTGGAGGCAAAAGAATAGAGTGACCTTCACCTATTCCTGCAAAAGCACTACTAGTAGAAGCCATAGAAGGATTCTCTCAAACTGTTAAGTCTTTCAGAGAGTTAGGCTCTGATACCAATTGTTAGATAATAACTTAACGCTAGGGGGGGGGGTGAATAGCGTTATAATAAAAAATAGCGTAAACTTGCGGAATTTGAAAATTGCAGGAAATAAATAAGTGCGATAAGTAAATAAACAAGAATGTACGCACTGATGTATCCTGGTTCACCACAACCCGTGGCTAGTCCAGTCCCCGAGAGACTCTCTCGAAATTTCCACTAACTTCGTTAAGCTTACGGGTGCTTAACAAACCGTTACACTTGCTCAAGGATACCACACCTTAAGACTTTACTTGCTCGAGGATACCTCACCCCAAGACTTCACTGTTAAGCTTACGGGTGCCTAACAAACCTTTACAACCTGAGGACACAAGCCTCAACACCTTTGCTCGGAGATACAACACTCCAAGACTTCAACCAAGGAAACACAAGTTCCTTCTTACAACAAGAGAATAACAATTCTCTTCAAGTGTACAAAACACTAAGCACTCACTTAAACAAGACTCTCTTAATAGAGTGGATATGAGTAAACAAATACGCTCAAGAACACAACAATAAATTCAAGACCTTGGCTTTCAAAATATGATAAAAATGATCAATAAATGATATTGGAAATGTATGAAAGCTTAAGAATGTTTTTGGCCAGAAGTTGTGTGTTTAATGAGTGATTTTGAGGTGTATTTATAGCTCCAAAATCACTCCTAGCCGTTGCTATGATCATAAATACAGATTCTGAAAATCTGTTAGATAGTCGACTATCCGATATGGTTATTCGACTATCTTGGCAACGGTCACAAGGATAGTCGACTATCTGATATGGATATTCGACTATCTTGGCAACGGTCATCAGGATAGTCGACTATCCAATATCAGATATTCGACTATCTGACCCTGCGGAAATGATCCGTTTTTAAAACAACTAACTTATTGAAAATAAGTTATAAAATGTTTTTCAAAGCTTTGTTTGAAGATATAAATATCTTAAACATGAAAAACAATTGTAATGACCATTCCGAATCAATAAAAACATTTAAAATCATTTTGTTTTAAATGTATTGAAAATATTTATTATATAACATTTAAAACCAATAAAAATATTTTTATCACAAATAAAAATATTTATGATATGCATATATTGTAAAACCATTTATGATATGCATATATTGTAAAATCATTTATGATATGCATATATTGTAAAATCATTTATGATATGCATATATTGTAAAATCATTTATGATATGCATATATTGTAAAACCATTTGTGATATGCATATATTGTAAAACCATTTATGATATGCATATGTTGTAAAATCATTTTATGAGAGAAGCCAAGACTCAAACTTAAAGTCGGATCAAGATCACAATAAAGACAATATAAATAAGACTCAACAAAAGGTCTTCATTTATTTTCATTGCTTCTCTCGATCTTGTCTTGAACTTCTTGGACTCCAATTCTTGTCCGCTCAAATAACGTTGCATAGCCTTTTCTTCTTCTATGCTCATTGTAATTTTGCATATCAATTCTTTATCTTCCTTTTGCATATCTACAAAATGAATAGCACTTTAGTTAAAATATAAATTAAAGTGTATTCAATAATAACTCACATTTATTTGGCATATATTATTTTTCATTAAATTGGTTTGTCAGTTATCAAAACATATAAGTATGAACATATACATATGTTCCAACAAGAAGGCCATTGACGATCAAACTTGTAGTGCAGTTTGTTAGTCCGAAGTTTTAGTCTTGTTTGTCGCATTTAAGTCTTTGTAAAAAGTTTGTTTTATCCCAATCTTGTTTGTGTCTTTGGAGTAAGTTTGTAATTTGAATGTTTAGTAACAATAAAATCATGTTTCTTCATTTTACATTTGTTTTCATGAACTACGCTTGGTCATATTCATGCGGAGCCGTGATACGTAGGCAATCTTCATCAGATTAGACCGTAACCTTAGAAAAAAAATGAAAGGAGTGGGGGGGATGGTTGTAAAATAAAATAAAAGAAGGCGAAAGAAGAAAATGAAAAGGGGAGCTTAAAGAGAAGCCGGAAAGACGCATGCAACCAAAACAAACATGTAGAAACCCACTTCACTGCATAGGTGCATCACACCCCAACGTGAGATTACCTATCAGTTATTTTTTTCAAACTAACTATTTGCTTGATGCTGAAATCCAGGTTTTTAAAAAAAGTGGTTGGTTTTGTGGTAGTCTGGCCTCATATTCATACTTTACAAGGTCAAAAGGAAGTGTTCAGCTGCCTGTTACTAAGTCAAGAGGATGTTCTTACACTTATTTCACGAGATCAAAGGGAAGTGTAGAGATGTCTTCGGAAATTCCTTTGCTAATGGTTCCCATTTCAGAAGAGAGTTCAATCTCGGCCATCCCAACCTTTGAATCACCAACTGATGAAGAAAATAGAATCTTGCATCGTCGCATGTTGGAAATGTTGGACGATTAGAACAATGGAAAAGAGCCTCCGAGTGTAATCGCTGGATTCCCCGAGCTGTTTGTTAGTGCAAGTGGGACTTCCAACGTCCCTATAAGTTATTCACCTACCCCGTTTGGGTATCCTTCCATTTCAGCTCTCTCCTAGATCACCCTCCGCTTCTTATCGTTGGATGTCAACAATAGATATGGCTACAAACGTGTCCACTGCACCACCTTGTCCAATTGCAGCACAACCCACTATACACATGCCTAATTTCGATTCATCGTCATTCACATTCAAAGCACTATCCCTCTCGCTGGAACCGACTCGATTTGCCACCAGTGCTCACCCTCAACAACCAATTTGTGAGATAACGCCTGAGCAAGACCAGAATTCCAAATCTCCTAAACTAGATGAAATAGCAAATAGAATGAGGAGCCTCGAGCAAAGCTTGAAAAATATGCAAGGTTTAAGCGGGCAGAAGAGTGTTTCCTATACTGATCTATGCATGTTCCCTCACGTGCACCTACCTGCAGGGTTCAAAACAATGAAGTTTGAGAAATATGATGGGCACAACGATCCCATTGCTCACCTCAAGAAGTATTGCAACCAATTACTTGGGGCTTCCGGCAAAGAAGAAATGTAAATGGCATATTTCGGAGAAAGCTTGGTAGGCATAGCCTCAGAGTGGTACATGGATCAGGACATATCTCGATGGCACATTATGGACGATCTAGCCAGAGATTTTGTAAAGCAGTTTCAGTATAACATTGACATTGCGCCAGACAATAATTATTTGTCAAACCTGAAGAAGAAGCCCTCAGAAAGCTTCAGAGAATACACTATCAAATGGCATGAGCAAGCATCCAGGGTGAAACCCCCCCATGGACAAAATAGAAATGGTCACTTCTTTCCTCCAGGCTCAAGAATCAGATTACTTCCAAAACATGATATCAGCCATGGGGAAGCCTTCACGGAAGTGATTAAGATAGGGGAAATGGTAGAGAATGGCTTGAAAACGGGTAGAATTTTGAGCCTGGCAGCCATTCGAGCGACCTCCCTAGCCAACCAAGGCGGGCCCAGAGGAATAGCGACGGGAAAGAAAAAGGAAGAGACGGGCATGGCGGCCTCAGAAGCGAGAGAACCTCGCAATCCCAGGCCCCGTTTTTCAGAAAGAACCCCACAACATTACTACCCCCACCAGGATATGACCTACACTCCTCAGCCGTATATGGTCATGAATGCTCAACCTTTCGGCCAACCACAACCACAGGCTAACCGAAACCAAGCTCCACCTCCCAGAAATCAGCCTTCTTACCGAAGCCACTATAACCCACAACAACTCCAGAATAACTTCTGTCCTTGGGAACCACCCAGGAGACCAAACTTTACACCAATCGGTGAACCCTACTCTAGCCTGTTCCCTAAGCTGGTCCAGATGAATTTGTTGCAACCCATACCCCAAACAGGCAAAACCTAGAATCATTATCCTATCAGCGGGGCATCCGATGTGATTATCACTTAGGCGTTGAGGGACATAGTACAAATAACTGTTGGACATTGAACAAAGCCGTTGACCATTTAATATAACATGGAAAGGTAGTGTTGAGAGATGAAGAAGTCCCAAATGTGACCAATAACCCACTGCCAACACACAATAACGGGCCGATTATTGGAATGATTTGTGAGGATAAGGAGTTTGACACAGCATTAAAGGCCATCATTGCAATCGTTGAACAAAAGAAACCAAAAGCTGCCCGAAGCAAGACAAATGGGAGAAAAAGAGCAGAACCACCCCTCCAAAGCCGGAGAAGAAAGTTGAAGTGGAAACTGGGGCAATGCATCCCAATAACGTTGGTCTCTATGTCCCTTGGGGTCTCAAAGAAAAGCAAATGACTTTGAGTCCTCATAGGAGATTCCAAATGAACAAGGCAACCCAAATGTATGTACCAAAAGGGGCTTATGTTATGCAAAGGCCGATTAATCAACCAAGGATATGTGAGCCCGTGTTTATTGGCCGTGCACCACAAAGGCCCATGACAGATCCTACTGCTATGCCTTGGAATTACAACATATAAGTAGTGACCTATAAGGGCAAAGATATCATGAGAGCAGTTCAAGAAGATAATCCCGCTGAAAAGTACTCCAATTTGGAAGAAGTAAACAACGCCACCAGTAAGAGCTTCCCACACAAAAGGTCTGTGAGCACCGAGGAAGCAGAAACCTTCTTTCAAAAGATGAAAATGGCAGATTATGAGGTGGTCGATCAACTTCGAAAGTCTCCCGAACAGGTCTCCTTGTTATCTCTATTGATGAACTCTAGTGAACATTAGAGGGTGTTGATCAAAACCCTCAATGAAGCATATGTGCATGCTTAGACTTCAATAGAATAACTGGAAAGAATGGAAGAAAGATTCTTCACGCTCAACCAAATCTCTTTCAGCCAGAATGACTTACCTCCAGAAGGGGCAGCACATAACAAGGCCCTTCACCTAACCGTCAAAAGAGAAGGGTGCTCTGTGAAAAGGGTCATGGTGGACGGAGGCTCGGGGGTTGATATTTGCCCACTCTCCACGCTCCAAAGAATGAAAATCAGGACCAGAAGGATTCGTCCCAATACTGTCTGTGTTAGAGCTTTTGACGACATCAAGAGGGATACAATTTGAGAAATAGATCTGGTATTCGTTATAGGCCCCATGGAGTTCAAAGTAACTTTCCAAGTATTGGACATGGACATGTCCTACAATTTTCTTCTCGGAAGACCTTGGATTCATGCCGCAAGGGCAATACCCTATGCTCTCCATCAGATGGTAACGTTTGAACATGAAGACCAGGATATTATGGTTCATGGAGAAGATGAACAGTCTATCTACCGAGAACCTTCAGTACCATGCCTTGGAGCAAGAGAGGGCATCGAGCATATAGTGTATCAGGCCTTCGAGGTGGTGGTGGCAGACTAGTACGAAGAAGGAAAACCTTGTCCCCAACCCTTTATTTATAATACATCAATAATGGTGACCAAAGAGATGATTCGACATGGTTTCAAACACAGAAGGGGGCTTGGGAAAGCATTACAAGGAATAGATGAACCCATCACCCTGCCAGCCACTGAAAAGTTCTTTGGAGTAGGCTTCAGACCCACCCAGGCTGACAAAAAGTGGGCAAATGACAGAAAAAATGATGGATGGGTTTTTCCATAGCCAGTGCTGCATCTGTAGAGAATATTTGTTAAACAAAAGTACTGCGAGGAAGAAGAAGATGAAGCTTTCACGGCCGAAGAGATTAAAAAGATTTGCGAGGCAATGAGGAAAATGCTATATGAAACCCACATGGTCTATTCAGGGGAAGGCTCAAGCACCGCTGAGGTGCTGAATGTGGGCCCTAACGCCAAGTTGCAGAATTGGAAGGCTACGCCATTCCCAATCAGGCGGGAGTCCCGGTAGACCTGTCCTGCCATTTGTTCTGCATCACGAGTTATTCCAGGGTGTAACTCGGATGTTTTTTTTTGTTTCTTGTATTTTTTGAAATTTCCAATGTAAAACCTTGTTATCTTCAAGTTTTGAGAAATGAAATATTGCATCGTTCATCTATCTTTATTTTCTTTTGATCCCGTTATTTTCTCTTTATTTTTCTTCTTTCAGTTCTAAGAATGCGACTTTAAATAACATGACATGCTTGCGGACTTCACGCCCAGATCCAAACGCGTTTTCTAATTATGAAACAATGAACCAATAACCTAAATATGACGAAGAAGAGGCTTTTAGGGAAATAAATCGAGAATTGGAACATTTTGAGAATAAACCTAAGCCGAATTTGAATGACACAGAACCGGTTAATTTGGGGACTCCTAAAGATATCCGAAAAACCAAAATAAGCATCCACATAGATGAGAAAACGGGAGATGCAATAATTCAACTCCTATTTGAATTTAAAGATGTGTTTCTTGGTCATATGATGACATGCCAGGACAAGGTGTTGATCTAGTGGTGCATAAATTGTCAATCTACCCTGATTGTTCTCTAGTTCAACAAAAACAGAGAAAGTTGAAGACTGATATCAGTGATAAAATCAAAGAAGAAATCACAAAGAATTTGAAGACAAGAGTAATCCGGGTAGTCCAATATACCACATGGTTGGCTAATGTAGTCCTAGTACCGAAGAAAGATGGGAAAATTCGGGTGTGCGTGGATTACTAAGATTTGAACAGGGGAAGTCCCAAGGAAAATTTCCCTTTCCCCAACATCCACATCCTTGTTGACAACTGCGCCAAGCATGAGATACATTTTTTCGTGGATTGTTATGTCGAATATCACCAGGTATTGATGGATGAAGAAAATGTTGAGAAAATCGCCTTCACTACACCTTGGAGTACTTACTACTATCGGGTCATGCGGTTCGTCTTGAAGAATGCCGGGGCAACTTACATGAGAGCCATGACTACCATTTTTCATGATATGACGCATCAAGAGATAGAGGTGTATGTAGACGACGTGATAGTCAAGTCCAGGACTCAGGACGATCATGTTCGATACTTGAGGAAATGTTTTGAGAGGCTGAGAAAGTATGACTTGAAGCTGAATCCGGCTAAATGTGCCTTTGGAGTCCTGTGGGGCAAGCTTCTGGGTTTTATAGGTAGTAGGAGAGGTATTGAGTTAGATCCAACAAAAATAAAGGCTATACGAGATTTACCTCCTCCAAGAACAAAGAAAGACATAATGAGTCTATTGGGCAGGTTAAACTACATCAGTTGATTCATTGCTCAACTGACTAGTACATGTGAACCCATATTCAAGCTATTGAATAAGGATGAAGCAATCAAATGGACAGCTGAATGTCAGGAGGCTTTCGACAAGATCAAAGAATATCTTTCAAATCCTCCAGTTTTGGTCCCGCCAGATCCAGAGAGACCCTTGTTCTTGTACCTGACGGTTTTGGAGAATTCATTCGATTGTGTCCTCGGACAGCATGACATAACTGGAAAGAAAGACCAAGCGATCTATTACTTAATCAAGAAGTTCACTGGTTATGAAATCAAATATACTTTGTTGGAGAGGACGTGCTGCGCCCTGACATGGGTCACTCAAAAATTGCGACATTATCTCTAGGCTCATACTACTTACCTTATAACCAGGTTGGATACTTTGAAGTACATATTCCAGAGATTGATACCTACTGGGAGGTTAGCGAAGTGGCTGATTTTCCTTACTGAATTCGACATAGTCTATGTCACTCGCACAACAATGAAATCTAAGGCATTGGTGGATCACATGGTTGAAAACCTAGTTTATGAGGAATACCAACCATTGAGTACTTATTTTCCAGATGAAGAGGTAAACACCATATAAGTAGTCTCGGAAGACACTCATACTTGGAAGATGTTCTTTGATGGGGCCATAAACGCCAAAGGTGTAGGAATTGGGGCAATCTTGATCTCACCCGTTGGTCAACACTATCCAGCTACAACTGAGCTTCATTTCTTTTGCACGAACAATACAGCTGAATATGAGGCCTGCATCATAGGCATGAATATGGAGATCGATCAAGATGTTGAAGAATTGTTGATTATAGGGGATTCTGATCTAATTATCCAGCAAGCCCAAGGTGAATGGGAAACTCGAGATGTCAAAATTATTCCTTACCGGCAGGCAGGCGATTCAAATCAATAGAGTTCAGGTACATCCCGAGGTGTCATAATGAACTAGCTGATGCACTTGCCACTTTAGCTTCGATGTTACCTTATCCAGGCAACACCCGCATCGGTCCCTTGGAAATCCAAATCAGAGAAAGACACGGTTACTGTAATGTAATCGAGGCAGGACCAAGTATCCAACCATGGTACCGTGATGTTAAAGCGATCTTGAAAACACAAGAATACCCTGAACATGCTACTGGAGATCAAAAGAGAGCCATTCAGCGACATGCAAGTGGTTTCTTTTTGAGCGGAGAGGTCCTGTATAAGAGATCCCCGAATCTCAACTTGCTAAGAGTATCAACGCCGAAGAAGCAGGAAGAATCATGCGTGAAGTACACGCAGGAGCGTGTGGACCTCATACGAACAGGTATGTGTTAGCGAAGAAAATCCTTCGAGCCGGGTATTACTGGATAACTATGGAGAAAGACTGCTTCAGCTTTGTCTGGAAATGTCATAAGTGGCAGGTGCATGGAGATTTGATTCATGCACCTCCAACGGAGCTACATCCTATGTCAGCACCATGGCCTTTTGTTGCCTAGGGTATGGATGCCATTAGTCCGATTGAGACAAAAGCATCAAATGGGCATAGATTCATATTGGTCGCTATTGATTACTTCACAAAATGGGTCAAAGTTGTCACTCTCATATCGTTCACTTTGAAAGCCGTGGTGGATTTTGTGCGTTCAAATCTTATCTGTCGTTTCGGTATTCTTGCAACTATCATCACAGACAATACGTCAAACCTAAATAGTCACTTGATGGAGGACGTGTGTGAACAGTTCAAGATAATGCATAGGAACTCCACTCCTTATCGGCCCAAGGCCAATGGCACTGTTGAAGCAGCAAACAAAAACATCAAGAATATTTTGAGGAGGACAATCCAGAGTTCCAGACAGTGGCATGAACAATTACCTTTTGCCTTGCTAGGATATTGCACTACGGTGCGCACATCTGTAGGGGAAACCGCGTACTTGTTGGTTTATGGGACTGAGGCTGTGATACCGGTAGGTAGAAATTCTTTTGCTCCAGACAATTGTTGAAGCAGAGATTGAAGATAGCGAATGGGTTAAGACTCGATTGGAGCAGTTGAATTTAATTGATGAAAAACGAATGGCTGCGGTCTGCCACGGGCAGTTGTACCAACAAAGAATGGCTCGTGCTTACAACAAGAAAGTGCGACCCAGGAATTTTGAAGTAGGTCAATTGGTGTTAAGACGCATTCTTCCACATCACCAGGAAGAGAAAGGAAAATTTGCTCCTAATTGGAAGGGTCCATACATCATCAGGAAGATATTGCCTAGATGAGCATTATATCTGGGTGATATTGAAGGAAATGATCCTGAAATGGCTGTGAATGCAGACGGTGTCAAAAGGTACTATGTCTGAGTTTGCTTCGGTGATGTCTTTGTGCTTTGAAATGATGAAGGCTTTTATTGGCGCTACCAAAAAACTATCAAACCTTTTGTAAGCCTTTTGAACCGGTTACATTTACTTGGCCACCCTCTTTGGAAAAAATTATTATTATTCAGGCCTGAACTATGTTCTGACTTGATTCTGAAAGGATGTGTAGGTAGCCTCTCTCTGTGGTTCAGTCACACCAAACAAAAATCAAAATTCCTCCGAAAATTAAAACTGGGGCAGATGATATAATGGTTCTGCCATGAGACCGCCAAAATGGTTCCAAAGTTGTAGTTCCGCCCAAAATCCTTTTCACCCCAAAGACCTTGTCCAAGTCCTTCCGATCAATTAGCAAAGGCAGGGAAGTGGAAAATGCCATTGTTGGAATCTGATACAATTCAAATTGAGAGAAATAAAATGAGAGAGTCTTATCGGTGAAAACATTTGGGCACCATAAGGCGAAGGAAGTAGAGAAAATAAAAATGAGAGAGTCCGTTAGTGAAAACTCGCAAAGAGCACTATCGGGCGATGGTGAGAAGAGAAATGAGAGAGGTCGACTAGCGAAAACCCGCAAAGGGAACTATCGATCGAAAAAGGGATTTCACCACTAAAGGTCCTGGAAGGGTTCCCTGGTTTGGAAACATAGGTCTGTTTGGTTCGTGAAAAATGCAAGTTCGTGAGGATCGGGCATCCACACCAAGAAGAATGGCATGTCCATTTGAAGTCAGCATGCACCCCCAGATAATTCCTTCTTTTCCCCAAAAAAATCCTTTTTAAACTCATATGCTTGTCTTTTGAATACTTCTTCCTTCAATCTATTTTGTTTTAATTCTCATTCCACGACTACTATTAAGAAAAAGTGGCAGAACTGGTTTCACAGGGCTCTGCCTGGCAAGAGCCAAAGAAAATGTCCAGCCTCAGCGAGTGCGTCATTCCAATCCTGACTGACCATGGTGTCTGATGCTTGCAAAGGAAAGACATTCGCAAAGAAAGAAGGTCAAAGACGAATGTCTTAAGAGAATAATAAAGTGGAAAGGCTAGAGCCCACACGGGCAAGTCATCATGGAGACCTAAATGTTGGGTTTTGTCAAGTTTGAAAAGAATTTCCCTCTCAAGATCGGCAAGCAACAAAGTTCTCAATGGAAATGGTACTGGGATCAAGCGATGTGAATGATCAAGGCCACAAAACCAACCACCGTTTCCACTAACAAATTGTTCTTGGTTTAAAACAGGTCTTATTCAAAGCAACCATGCAAGAAGCAGGTGCAACCCAAAAAGAAATGAAATGCGCAAGTGATGAAACGGTTTTGCAGCAGGAAAACGACCAAAAAGGAAGTTTCCTCAACACTCTTTCATGCATTCTATTAAATAAAAAGGAAAAATAAATTAAAAATAGAATTTAAAATAAAAACCCCCCCAAAAAAAATCTTGGTAGCAAAGAAATCGCGGCCAAACAATCGAGGATCTCCCGGCCAAAAAATCGTGGAGCTTTTTCTATCCATATCCCGGCCAAAAAACGGAGGATCTCCTCGCCAAAAACGGAGGATCTCCCGGCCAAAAAATCAAGGATCTCCCGGCCAAAAAAACGTGGAACTTTTCTATCCAAATCCTAGCCAAAAAATCGAGGACCTCCCCGCCAAAAAACCGTGGCGCTTTTTCTATCCAAATCCTGGCCAAAAAATCGAGGATCTTCCGGCCAAATAATTGTGGAACTTTTCTATCCAAATCCCGGCCAAAAAACTGATATCTCTCGGTATCCAAATCCCAGCCAAAAAACAAAGAATCTCTTGGCCAAAAAACCGTGGAACATTTTCTATCCAAATCTTGGACAATAAATCGAGGATCTCCCCGCCAAAAAACCATGGAACTTTTCTATCCAAATCGCGGCCAAAAAATCGAGGAAAAACCGTGGAAATTTTATATCCAAATCCTACCCAAAAAACCGAGGATCTCCCTGTCAAAAAACCATGGAACTTTTCTGTCCTAGTCATGGCAAAAAAATCGAGGATCTCCTGGCCAAAAATCGTGGATTTAGTTCTATCCAAATTCCGTCCAAAAAACCGAGGATCTCCTAAGCAAAAAACGGTGGGAAGTTTCTATCCAAATCCCGGCCAAAAAATCGAGGATCTCCGGCCAAAAAACCATGGAACTTTTCAATCCAAATCGCGGCAAAAAATCCGAGGATCTCCCGTCCAAAAATTCGTGGAATATTTCTATCCAAATCCTGGCCAAAAAATTGAGGGTTTTTTGGCCAAAAAACCGTGGAACTTTTCTATCCAAATCTCGGCCAAAAAATCGAGGATCTCCCTAGCATAACCTAGAGAGCTTTTTCTTTTTGTCCCAGCGTAACCCGATGATCATGTTTATTTTCCGGAATAGCCCGGTCATTTATTAAGCATGTCCTGGATTCATTCACAAGGATATACAGTCATAATTTAATCGATTGGATATATGTCACAACTGACTCATGAAATTTCTTGGTGAAAACTGGGGCAGAAAATTTCGTTCGTTTGTTTCTTTTGATATCTTAAGCAGGCTGACACCAAGACATAAGGTGCGAGATGACTGACGAAATGAGTATTAATCCAGGATAAAGAAAGAAGAAAAGAACAAAAAAGAAGAAGATAGGCTTCAAATACCGGAGCAGAAACGAAGATACGGATAACCCAAAATCTGATTGAAGTCGCGGGCTCTGCCAATCCCGATTTCTCTCAATGCTGCTAAAATGAACAAACGCCCATCACTTGCGAGCATCAAGATTCAGATCAAAGTCTACAAGCCAGATTAGCTAAGACTCAAGATCAAGTTTAGAAAGAATTATAGATAGGAATCTTGTAACTCATGGTTGATAGTCATAACTATCTTAGTTTTAATTTTCCTTTGGATAGTAGTCCCAGCTACCAAAACTTCCCAAACTACATTGACCTGATTCCTATTTAGCCCATGATATGTAGGAAACCTTCGATGCAAAGGTTCGGTCAAATCTTTCAAAAAATGCTTCACACGGAGTACTCGAACGGGCAAAATCGCTTGTATCCGCTCACTTTATCTTTGCATGAAAATCCTTCGTGTTTTCGAACAAAGAGGGGCAACTGTGAGCACGTGATTTTTGCTTTCACGAAAACTACTCCAATAGAAATCAAAAAATAAAACAAATGTCATTTGGTTACAGTTTTTAAGAATTTGCGCGGCATTTGTGAATAGTTATTTGTATTGTTTGTCCGTATATATATATATATATTTATTTTAATTAATTAAAAGATACAAAAGTATATGTTGCATGCACATTTTGGGATTTAATTGTGCACTTAGGAATTAATTGAACCATGTTTTGATTTTAAAAGAAGAAAAATCACAAAAATATGCATTTATTCTATTTTTATTATTTAAAATGTGCCATTGTGTGATTTTTATTTTAGTCACGTGCGTTAATTATTATTGAAAATGAAAAGAGTTGAAAATAAAAGGCAAATCAGATTTGGGCCAAAATGTTAGACCAAAAGTCAGGCCCCAACCTTTGAAAGACCCTGTCCATTTCAGTTGGTCTCTCAGATAGGAGAAACGACGTCGTTTCTGAGCAACAGATCTGGACCATTGATCAAACAATCTAACGGCCCACTTCAGTCTCCAGGACCAAACAAACGACACCGTATAAGTGTCTCATATCTGAGCTGTCTGTTTTATTTGATCCAACGGCCTCAGGGCCTCCACACGACCTGATCCACTTCACCCCGGACCGACCCAGTCTCTTAATAAGACCAAACAACGCCGTCCCCTTTAAATGAAATGATCCAGGCCATTGATCGCTGTTTATCCAACAGCCATGATCCAATAAGCTAATCCATATATAAACCCCTTATCACACCCCACACCCCCATATCCGTCCCTCTTTCCTCTCTCGTCTCTCTCAAACGTTCAGAGACGGAACCCCCAAAAACCTTAGCCGCCATTTATGCCCCCACCAGAAACCTTGCAGTAACTACTCCGCCGGTAACCTCCTCAACACCACAAGACCCCCTTCTCACCCCAAACTCAAATATCCTACTCCCTTGGCTCGAATCTAGCCACACCTTGTCGAATCTTTATTTGAAGATTCAAGCCCCAACACGACTTATACCAACCGACCCCAAAATGATATCAAACACTCCCCTGACCTCACTCATACCTAATATAACAAAGGTCTGGTTTGAATCTAAACAGAAAACCCCCAGTCCTAAGTCACCCGTATAAACCCTAGAAATCCAAAAATTAGGGGTCTGTTCAAATCAGTGGGATATTGAGATTGAATAGACTTTAATGTGGATGTTCTCAACTGAGAACAACCCGATTAGAGTCTGTTCAACCTCAAATGGTAGATTCTGATTCAAGACTGGGTCATTTGGTCAGGAGCCTTCAAAGATAAGTCATTCTCTTCCCTTTATTTTTGTTTGTGTTTGTTTATGTGTTCATCTGCGTATTTGTTTTAATTTATTTGATTTTTCTATTCTTTTTCTGTCAAATTTCTCATCTTCAATAGATCTTTATTTGGTCATTTACTTCTGTCTATTTGTCATTTGTTGTTGTTATGAGTCACATAGTCAACATGTTTAGAGTCATATTAGGTTTCATTGTTAAAACCAATGAAGTTTTTTTTATAACCTGTTTGTATGATCCCGTTTGTTTGGTACCATTTGTGTATGGTAATCGATTAAACAAGTGTCGTCAACTAATTCTCTTGAAAAATAGAAGAAGCATGATAGTAATCTGTTGTTTGTTTATTACAGTATGTTATCCATTTGTGGCTTTTTTCTGTAAGGCCCCGGAAAATCTCGCTAAGTAATTTAGGATTTCTTAGTGTCACACAGGCTTGTTATAATACTTTTATATACTATTAACATGGTGGAGATAATATAGACTTTGTAAATATGAGTATAAGTCTTATAGTAAGTGATGTGAGGTCCAAAGGGAAGCCTAGGTGTATGCCAAATGGGGAACTTTTTTAAATAGGCCAAAATTCCAAATGGATTCGCACAAGGCTCTACTTTAAACTAGAATATATAATTATGTATAAAATTTTATGTGGTGAATAGAATATCAAATTAAAGCACTTTGAGTCTAGTTTCCAACTCTTCTGACCGTTCATCATTTGGACATTCCTACACAAAGTTATGATAATATTACCAAAGGCTGGAAATTGATATCCTGAGTCAATTCTGCGATCGCATTTTGGATCGCAGAATGCACTCTGCGGTCGCATTTTGGCCACATTTTGAACCCGAGAAGCCCAGTTTTGGGCGTCGATTCTGCTGACCGCATGTCGATTCTGTGGTCCGTTCTGCTATAGCAGAATCGACATCGTGGGATATGTTTTTATTTTATTTTCTAAACTCGACCCGCTATCGTTATATTTGACCCCATAACTCCTTTTAAGCATTTTTCTAAGTATTTTTAGAGTGAGAGAGAGGGGTTTTAGAGAGGGAATGTTTCTCCCATCAAATTTCTCCATAATATCTTGTTAATTCCTTGAATATAATCAAGTGAAAGCCCTAGTTCTTCATCTAAGAGGTAAAATTCTATGCCCTAGGTTCTAATTTCGAGTTTAGAGTATAAGATGGGTTATTGAGGTTTGATTCTTGGGTATTTTAGTATTGTGTATGCATGAATGTAAAACTTAGGTTTATGGGAAGATTGTTTAACATAGATTAGTAAATATTGGGTTAGGGAATGAAGGAAATCTTAAAAAGGGGATTTGAAGCAAGATGCTCAACTAGTGTTTGATTAAATGCTCAAAAGAGCTGGTTTCATGAATATCTTTCTAATATGTTTTTAATTTTGTTATGCCTCATAGAAGATTGGAATTGCTAGAGTTTTTTTTGAAGTGTTGTAGTAACTTAAGAAAAGCTCAATCGAGGTATATATGGCTAAATGTGATCCTTGTGAAATCTCCCTACGCTAGTTGTCAAATTGTTGATAGTTGATATTCATGTGAGAATCATCGTGAAGCTTTTGTGTTGTATGATTGTATGGTAATATTTTGTGATGAATGTTCTGGAACTCATAATTGGAACGACGGAAATGGAAATAATATGGAATAGTGGTAATGAAAACAATATGGAACAATGAAAATGGAAATAATGTGGAACAATGGTAATGAAAACAATGTGGAACAATGTAAATGCGAATAATGTGGAGCAATGGAAATGGAAATATTGTGGAACAATGTGTGTGATTAGTTGTGAATAACTGTTGTGATGATCTAAATTGTATATCAATTTTGATGAATATGAGGAAATTGTTGTTGCTAGTTGTGGGATTTCAATACCCTTGTTGTGGAATTATTTTAACAATGTGCCATGGTTGATTCCTTGTACTTGTTGTTGTGCTGTTTGTTGTTGTGAATTGAAAACTGTCAGGCGGGGTCGGGTTGCGCGCCTCAACACGGTGAAATAAGGTGTGGGTTGGGGTGATAAGGGTGGCCGAGGTAATAAGGGTGGACGAGGCAATAAGAGTGTAAAATGTGATCCAATATCACTATGAATATGAATATGAATCATGAAATAATAAATGTGAAATTGTGAAAGGAGACAGCATGAGAGTTTGTAACCTGTGGGGCACTGATTGCCCCTTTCTTTGACTACTTGAATCATTTGTTGTGGAATGTTTGGTTGTTGGTTCCTGGTTGTACTTGTACTATTGTTGTTCAGTTCTATACTTGTTTATGAAATTTTGCTTGAGTGTACTTGGGACAGAGTTTGTTCATACATACCAGTACAATTCAAATGTACTGACGTCCCTTTTGCCGGGGGCGCTACATTCGTGTTATGATTGTAGGTGGATCCATAGCAGGCATTCCAGTCCACCGATCGTAGCTCCTCATCACTTTTCGTCAGCTGATTCGGCGATCCCCTTTCCATTTGGGTCCATATATGGCTCACGCCACTTTCTGTTTTCTGATCTTTATTTGATGTTGTATAAGGTATAGCCGGAGCCTTGTTGCCGGCATCTCCATAATATTCTTCAATTGTATTTAGAGGCTCTGTAGACAGGTTGTGGGTAGTGTTGGGCATGGCAATTTAAAAGATAAATATTGATGAGTGGCAATGTTTTATAAAAATTGGAATACCTTTATTATGGTGAATGAAGTTTCTAATGCAAATTGTTATTATTATGTTTACAAAATTTGGTTAATGGAGTCCATATCCTATAAATGGCTATTTCACCTGGTTATTAGGTAATGAGAATGAGGGGTAACACGTGGGATAGGAGAGGCACCCAGGTCCGCTTGACTGGGGATGCCCGGTCGAGTGTCGGTCATGTCCCTCGAATTTGGGGTGTGACACTTTCTTGTTCTAATTTTGTACCAAATGAACCTGTTTGGTGAATCCCCTTTGAACCAGACCCCTTGTTTAATCCCCCGTTCTGCATATTTATTAACATAAACCTTACACCTGCTTCAATTCTCTTTGAATCACTAACTGGTTTGGTAACTTGAATTGGTTATAGCTATTATAGTTTGTTGGTTAACTAGGAATCCGTTTGTATTAGTAAGTGTATAAATTCGTTCAGTCCCGCATTTGTCCGACATTGTCGTGAGTTCAAAGTATGTCTCCTATAATTATATGTAATTTGTGCTTATGTCTATCGTAATTCAGTATGCTTACAATATTCAAATTGTTTTGTTTAGGTTTAACTTAGAAAGTATAATTGGTTTCAAATTTGAATAATATGCATCTGGGTCAGTCAGTTGTGATCCCAGTAGTTCATTGCAGCTCTGTTCTAATTATGTCATTTGGTTAACAAGAATTTAATTTCATAGTTTCAGTGATCAGTTTGATAGGTTTTAAGTTGATTATAGCTGATATTATTCTTAATTTTGATACAGTTCATAATATTTCAGTGTTTAATTAAGAATTGATTTAGGATAATCTGTCATTAAATTTTGTGTTAGCTCAACTATTCATAGTTGGTGGGCTACATGGGTGAGGCAGAACAGTAAGGGAGTTATAGGGTGACGCATAGAGGAATTCCAGGGGTGTTTTAGGAATAAATAGAATAAGGAAATCTGGTTTGACTGAATAGTCTATCCTGTCGGACCCAACAACTTTAATTTGAACTAATTGGTAGAGGGGGACCGCTAAGTAATGAGAGTGTTTACTTAATTGAAATTAAAAATAGTATAAGTACTGATAAAAGCTAAAAGAATATACATAGGAGAGGGAATATAAAAGCTGGAAAGTAAAAAAGGTGAAGGGTAATACTAAAAGGGTAATAGTAAAGGAATATGATAGCTGGAAAGAGGGTCTGTCTTTGGGTACAAATAGAGGCAGACATGGACACTTGAAAAAAAAAACTAGAGTAAGAGTTGGGGAGTTTTAAAGAGTTTAAGAGAGCTTGAATATACAAAAAATACAGAAGGAGTCCAAAAAGATAAAAACAGAAGAAAGTATTCTGGAAAAATACTGTGATAGAAGAGATAGTGAGAAAATGATCTAAAGTTAAGCAAGGCTTTTAATATACCAAAAACCCATTTACCCTAGATTTGGATTCTGCCAAATTTTATTAGAACATTATTCCAAGTTTGAAACAGTAGCTCTTCATTGATAAGCTGAAATTTATTGAACTCGATTTTAAATCTTGATTTCGATCCGGTCGAATTTTGGTTCGAGTGAACTCTTTCTTCTGAGGTTGCTCGGTATCGATTCTGGGTTGAAATTGGTTTCGTTACTGCTGTTTGAATTCCGTTGTTGTTGCTGTGTTATCTACTGCGGAATGATCTTTCTTCTTCTGTTCTGCTTTCCAATCCAGGTATTTACCAATCCCAATAGGTGTATGATAACTGGAACTGCAAATTCAAGGAATGGATAATAAATTACTGCTTATTATTTATTACCTTAAGATCTCATTGTTTCACTTAGTTTAGAGTTTTTAATATAATTTAAACCCTATTCCTTTGCTCGTACTACTATAATCGTGGATTTATTTGTCATATGGGCTGTACTGTTTGGAAACTTTGATGATTGTTAATCTATTGTTAGCCATAATGTTGTATAGCTCAATCATCATGTGTCCGCTCGATTTTTCAGAAACTGTTAGGAGCCTGAAACTGATTTTGAAATCATAAACTTGCGCTTGTGGCTGATAATTGAATATTCAAACTATCATGGAAGTTAGCATGAACATCAATTTCAGTATGTTAAATTCAGGTGTAGCTGTCATGTCCATGTAAAGTTAAATTCAGAATAGGCTACTAACTCGAAACTAGATTCAACAAAAAAATGAATTGCTTGTTCATATTAGTGTTGAATCAAATATGCTTTTAGTTCAAATGCAGAAATAATTTAGTTGTTCATTTGCAGGTTCAAGTCACGTTTAAAATCCATGGGATGTATTGCTTAAAGCTGATTTGTCTTTTTTTATAAATTTGGTGAAATGTATGAGTTATATATCCCAATAATAAAAGCGGTTCGAGATTAAAATTAGCACATAGGTTATAACATGTATTAAAATCAGATATTTAGTCGTTTCAACAGTTTAAGCGACCGTGCTAGAACCACGAGATTCGGGGGTGCCTAACACCTTCACTTGGGTCAACAAAATTCCTTACTTAGAATTTGTGGTTCGCAAACTTCATTTGCAAAGTCGAATATTTTCCTGGAATTGGGATTCAAGATAAACTAGTGACTTGGGACACCAAAATTTAAACATATCCCAAGTGGCGACTCTGAAATAAATAAATAATACCACTTCGAATATTATCACTTAAATTGAAAAAACTCCCTCGTGCATCTTATCCCTCTGGGTAAGAGCACAAAAAGGAGGTGTGACAGATATGGTATGCAAATGATTGATGTGACTGAGTACATAATAACAATTTAAGAAAATAATTCAATCAACAGAAGTGACCTCTATGGGTCCTAATAAAACAAACATATAGTTTAAGCATGATTTCTTTTAGAACGATCCGTATGACGTATGTATCGCTATATCGCCAATATTTTTATTTGTAGTTTAAGTTTTGGAAGGTACTTCATAGTTAATAAAACTCCTAATTTATGTATTTAATCTTTTAAATCAAATAAGGTTGATAAATTTACTTCCTAATAGTTAGAACTCACGGGATGGTGATCAGAAGCTGTGAGTTCGATTTATTTCGTTTTTAGTGGACTGTTTTGCAGTCCACTCGTGTTGGCCTCGTGTGCTGATGTTTTATGGAGTTTTGGAGGAGAAAAGGTGTGGAGAAATAGAACATAATTACAGATTGTGGCCTGGTCATTGGTCATTACATTTTTAGGTTGTTTGACACTACTTTGGTTATCATTTTATGTATGAAGTGATTAGGGTGTATGGCCTGTTTTGGGGTATATTGTAATGGAGATAAGATTGGAAACTGATGCATACGTATTTTTATCTTTATGTTCTTTTTTTTTGGTATATACTATTGGAAGAGGGCCTTGGTACTGGGTAGATGCTGCTCAAATTACGTAAATGAGATACTAATTATATTGCGGAATTAACCTTTACACAACATTGATTTTGAATCTCCTTATGTTGTGGTAGACTGAGTTGAGCTGTTTGAAGAATTGATTTAAAGGTATTAACAACTCAGCGGAGTTAAGATATGTTAAGGAAAAACCTTTCCTTTATTTTGGCATGATCCCGTAACTACATGCGTTTGATAACGTGGCATAAAGAGAAGTTCTTATTCCTGAATTTATATACATTATACTAGTATCATAAGCTACAATATTCTTTCTTATCGAGACTTTATATTCAGTTAAGTATTGTCTTCTTTCAGTTAGGAGAGCAGGGAGTTTATATATATATAAATATAAAAACTCCCTATATATATATATATATATATATATATATAAAGTATTACAGTATTTTCACCACCATCGAGCTATAATTGGGGGCAGGCCCCTATTGGGCAACCTCTGAGAAGATGGTAAGCTATATATTGAGCCTACTGTGATCGAGCTCCTATGGGTGATCACAGAATGGTAGAGATACAGAGCCTAGTATGGTCGAAAGCTTATGAGCGATCCTACTATGGCAGATCAATTACGTATACCGAGCCATATAGGTCCAGAACACTATTTTACTTACTATATTGAGAGAGATGAGTTATTATCAGTAGGTAAGCATATCATCAATTATATTTGACTCAAAGGTACTTTCAGTTATTATGTTATCAGTTTAGTTTTAGTTTTCAATTATTCTATAGCCTTATATACTCAGTATTTTATTCGTACTAACATTCTTTTGCTGGGGACGCTGCATTTCATGCATGCAGGTCCTGATGGATAGTTGGATAGCCATTCCTAATAGACAAGTCAATCATTAGCTTGGTTGGTAAGCTCCACTTCCTCGGAGTACCAGGTCTAAACCTTGGAGTCCATTTTATATATACAAATTTGATAGGTAGATTGAGGACATGTCCCTACCATGATACGTTTCAATTATCCTAGAGGTTTTAGACGAGTCCTGTACATTTTTTATATCAGTATCGTGGCCTTACCAGCTCTATGTAGATGTTTGCTTTGATATTTCTAGTTGCATATGTTATTTTTAGATAATTCAAATTGTCGACTCCCCCTTTTTCAAAGCAGAGAAATCGGGTTTACGACATTATAGACAAAAAAACTCTTTTCCCTTTTGAGGAAGCGGGTTTGAAGAGTTTGAAGAGTCTCCACCTAATGATTATAGTGCATTAGGATATTTAAAGAAAAATATTTTTTCGAAAGAAAATCAGAGTTCGGATAAGGGCTTGAGATTAGCTCGAGGGGAAGCTGTTAGGCACCCCTCAAGATCCACTAGTGTGGTTCCCATCCGTGCTTAGTTGTGACTTTAAACAGAGTGGGAATAAACAAGCAAGAGTTGCACATAGGAAGTAGGAACAAGTTGAAAATTTTGTAAGAAAGAAGGTACAAATGGTTTTGAAAAGAGAAAGCTTAGTTGAAGAAAACATTAATTTGGAAAAATATCAATAAATAAAGGAGAAGACAAGGGGTCCTATATGGATCACTTCGGTGCAATACCCAACAATCATATCCATATTCTACCCTTCTCGCCCCGTAGAGATTATTTTTAGATGTGTGTATTAGTCACACGTGCTTATCGCGTGCTGTACCCATCCCATCCTTAGGTCCTAGAGGGTGTTTTAGGACTACTATTCCTACAAGGTGAGGACTAGGTTGAACCCTTAAGTTTAAAGGTAACATACTAAGCGACATACAAAGGCAAGTAGGACTTCATATAAGGGATCACATAAATGGCTCAAATACCCTTCCACGAATATACATTCAATTAGCATGCCTCAATCACATTTAAGGTCTAAGTGAGTGAGAGTTTAAAATCTGAATATAGGAGCTGAAAGTTTGGACAAAATTTGGCAGGATAAGTTGGAAAAAACTGAAAGTAAAGCAGTAATGTGTATCATTTAGGAATAGAGGAAAACATTTATTCTTTCAAACACAGTTAAAGCCATATACATATGCAGTATCCCGCTATTAGAAAAACAATAGTTTAGGTCCGGACTGAAAAATAACATACAGCGAAGACCTAAAAATTATTCAGAATTACAAAAAAAGGAGAGAGAGTATTGAATATACCCTTTGAAAATCACAGAGGTCGTAGTATGTTTTCAAGGAAAATAGTAGTCCAGTCTTGGACTTGAAAAGCGACTTGGTTGAAAACATATAATGAAAAAATAAGATAGGAATTTAGTAGTAAAACAAAACAGACTTCAGGGTGGCAGACGAGTTTGGACAACTTAAAAAGGTCGAATGGCTTAGAGTTAAAACGATTAATCAGTTTTATCCGGCCTAAGGCTTTCCTAAGATTTATAAAAGAAAGCATACATGCACAACATTTTTCAATTTTAAAGAAAACTAGCTTTATGTGATTGAATAACTAATGGGATGGCCAAAACATTGCAAGTGGATTCCTAATTGCATGATATCTAATGCACGTGATAGTCCTAAGACATGATATCTAAATGCAGTAGTAGAGTTTTAATCATTAACTAATTATGGCTATGAAAAATATCAGGCTGAAAGCATAGGAACCTAGGGGAAGGATTTTTATATGTAGAATGCATGCCTTATACATGATTTGTATTGCATGAATAGGTAAATAAAATCCAATAGGCATGTTCTATACCCGTACCCTTAAATAAACATGTATAACCCTCCCTAATTCCACTATAAACCCCATTGTTCTTTACAATTTATTACAGATTATTTGCTTAAATTATAGTAGTGAAGAGTAAAACAAGAAGTTATTCTATAGGGAGCCTTCAGCCAGGTCCAAATCTCCAACCTCACTCCATTCGAATTTCACAGCCTTCACCAAGAGTTTGGGTGCGACAAAGTTCCCTATGGGTCCCTTGGGACACTGGCCAATACCAGGCACCCAAGACAAATCATCATTGCCAAGTGCAAGTGTGGAATTGCCAGCCTTGTAAATCAAAGTTCAGTGGGTACTCAAGATACCCAAAGCAATGTTTACATTAAGGAGGCTGAACCTAAATTCTAAGAGTAGTGTGATTGTGATGGAATTTGAAGGAGTTGAGTTGAAAAATGTTTTACATGAAGGACAGTTTGAGAAAACAATAGAAGAGTGAAAAAATCAATTGAGTTTGAAAACAGTTAATATGGAGCCAGTTTTTGAACGCAACAGTCACACAAATAAAGGGAAAGGTAAATGGAACAAACAGCTCACAAGAAAGATAATTGGTTACATATGTATAACATATTAAAGAAGAGTTCATGCTTCAAACTAGGAATCAAGTTCTTACAGCACCAGACACCAAACCAAATCATCCTCAGTTAGAGGTTTTAAGGCTGTGGTTTAGCCAAGAGGATCTGAACACACATGCTAATAATGTGCAGAAGCAAAGGAGAGACATGCATTGGGGTAGGAAAGGGGGTAATGAACATGACAGGTTAAGATAGGCCTACTAATTAACACAGATACATACTAGTTGCAATAGGAACAACACGGCCATAAGTAGAAGCACACAAGGAACAAAGAAAGTGCAGCACCAAAAGAAGCATATTGTTTTGAGGCTGTAACTTAAATAGGATATACACCAGTTGAAAATAATGTATCATAGAGCAAATGTGAGAAATATTGTGCAGAGAAGTGAGCAGTGGCACGCAGAGAAAAGGGCAACAGTATGCAAAGAGGTGAGCATCAGGTAAACCAACGCAAGCAACACAGTAGAGGCCAGCAGGGTGGTAAAAGTGACCATGATCACTCAATCTTGGCTTTCAACCAATTGAGTAATTAGAATTCAACAGGAAAGTGAAAGAAGTTGTATAAATTCAATGTAGAGCAACAAATATGTTTGTGTGAAAGAGAGAGGGTTCAGAATAATAAGTTTATTTGTGTCTGCGTCAAGTGAGAAAGGAAGAGTAGTACATATATTTTTTGAAAATACTAAAGATTATGGTAGTGAGTATATAATTATAGAAAAAGCACCAAATTGAATCAATCACAGGTCCTAATTCAATTAAACAGGAACTCATGATTCGAATAAGAGTATAGACTGTTAGGCAAGGAAATAATCAGTCAGATGACTCATTATACCATAACAAAAGCAGTAAGCTCTTTGTATGCAATAAAGGCTAGGAACACGATGCTTTAAACAAGAAAAATATACGCAGAATAACTAGAAATATACTTAAGTGCACATGTATGGTAACCATATAAAATTAACTCTGAAAATCAGTCAAAGAATCACGGGCAAGACCAAAAGTAGAGGGAATCAATACCATGTATAGAATGCAACTCACAAAATAAGGAAATAATTCAAAATTAGTGTAAGAACCCTTAAGGCAAACACATGCAAATCACGGATTCAAAGAGATGCTAGGAATTAATAGCATATTCAGTAAAGACGGGCATCCAAACGTATTTAAACACAATTGTCTCACAAATGAAGAATCCTAAGTAGGAAATCACATGGACACTAGAGAGTCGGAACCCTAGAAAGTATCTAAGACATGGAACTCAGAAACAAAAGGTTTCAAGAACATAACATAGGAGTAATCGCATAATATTCGAAAGAGGAACAAGAACGTTTGGAAACTTGCATTAATAGAAGATATGGAGTAATAAGTAGTGTAGAACACAAGGATTAAACCAAAAATCACTTAAAAGATATAGTTAAGACATTAGGCAAAAATTAGGGTTTGCAATAAAATCAGTGAGATGAGAAACCTGGCCGTGAAACTCGTTAACAATGAAGTTTAAAGCATCATCGGACCAAAACCAATCGGAGAAAGGCCGGAAACGAACCCAGGCGGGGCTTCAGTTGGAAGCTTCTAAGACTTCAAACCTTAGAAAAAAACGACGAGATAAGGTCCCATTGTGACTAAAGGTCGAGAGGAGTGAGGCTGGAGAGGCGACGGAACCCATCGGAGAAGAAAGAGAGAACCAAAAGGTTCTAAAGAGAAGGGAGATCAAATGCTAGAGAGAGAGAGAGAGAGACCGGTCTTTGAGAGAATTAGGGGCCAGGGGGTAGGCTAGGCTTTAATTTAGGAAACATAATCTGGACCATTGATCTCATTTGATCAACATCTCAGATTGAATCAAGGTTGGGCCGTGCTAACGGGTCAGGTCCAAATTGGAATGTGGGTTGGCTGAATTGGGTTTAAAATTGGGGTGAATTGAGGCTAAAATTGAAATAGAAATGGGACAGTTCTTAAATAGCCACTTTCCCCCCTTTTTAATTAATTGAAATAGTTAAAAATAATTTAAAAACAAATTAAAGACACTGAACTAGTTAGTAATATATAAATAGTAGTCTAAATATTAGGAACAATTTTACAATCACAAAATACAATTAATTAAAAGATATGCTACAATTACAATTATATACAATTTGGCTTTAGATATTCCAAATAAATTTGTAAGAATATGGAATAACCATATTAATTATGTTTTGATATAAATATGAGGATAAAATAATTTATTCACCAAAATAATAATTTTTGGGAATATTTTTTATAATTTTTTGTGGTAATAAATATGCAATAAATTGGTTTAAAAATCATTAAAATACCAAAACTCATGGGTGTGCTCATATATGCACATATACGCAATTTCAGAAGTACTTTGTGGTATAAAATACATAGGGAAACATTAGGTATTAACAGTTGCCCGTCTTTACCCGAGGAGGATGAAAGAGTTGTCGGGTAAAGATAAGATGACCAATTTTGACCGAAAATGGCGATTGTAAAAGAATTTTGACTGTGTTCTGGTTTCTGAGCTGCCTACATACCCCCGCTTTTACAGGAATCAGGCCATATGTAGTTCGAGAACCATTATCGAAATATGTCGATGGAGATTTGAAAAGACAGACACAATGGTTAAGTTTGAAAAGGCGTTTGGGTTTAGTTAGGTTGAGGAAGAACCGGGGCATGATCGCTCCTGTTGAGACGGCTGTTCACTAGCCGATGTACCTGTAAATGAGAAAATGCATATATTGTCTGTAATTTAATCATGATGCAAGTTCCCGTTGGACCATGAATGCTGTCTTCGGACGGTTAGGATGACATTCTCAATCTTTGATGTACTGGGCCATGAAGAGCATAAAAAATAAAGATTCACAGGCCATGAAATGGTGTTCTCAGGCTATGCAAATGGTGCCTCCGAACTATGACGCCTTTGAACAAGTTGGCGATTTTTCAGCCCATGAGAAGGTGGCAGTTTTTCAGCCAAATGAATGTAAAGGAGTGGCGATCTTTCAGCCAGAGCGAGATTTTAAAATGCAGGTGGCGATATTTCAGCCGAAGCAAAAATTTAACTGCAGGTGGCGATATTTCAGCCGAAGCGAGATAGAGATAGAGCTTAGCCTCGAAAGGCAGATAGATAGCCTTATGCAATGTGGAGGTAGAGCTCAACCTCAAAAGGCAGAGAATAGCCTTATGCAAAGATGCAGATGGAGACAGAGCTTAGTCTCGAAAGGTAGATAGAAAGCCTTATGCAATATGGAGGTAGAGCTTAACCTCGAAAGGCGGAGAATAGCCTTATGCAAAGATGCAGACGGAGACAGAGCTTTGTCTCGAAAGGAATATAGATAGCCTTATGCAATATGGAGGTAGAGCTTAACCTCAGAAGGTAGAGAGTAGCCTTATGCAAAGATGCAGATAGAGACAAAGCTTAGTCTCGAAAGGCAAAAGATAGCCCTATGCAGGATGGACGTAGAGCTTAACCTCGGAAAGATAGCCTTATGAAAGATGGAGGTAGATCTTAACCTCGGAAGGCTGAGAGTAGCCTTATACAAATATGCAGATGGAGACAGAGCTTAGTCTCGCAAGGCAGAAGGTTGCTTTCTGTAGGATGGAGGTAGAGCTGAACCTCGAAAGGCAGAGGGTAGCCTTATGCAAAGATGCAGATGGAGACAGAGCTTAGTATCGAAAGGCAGAGAAGTAGCCTTATGCAATGCAGGGATGTAAAGGAGCAAATAGTAGTAAATTTTCTTAGATGATAGATGGTTGCGATATTAGGACTGCTGGGGAATGTTGGGTTTAGATAGTGAACCTTTGAGGGCTTCAATTCTGAAGAGCAAATGTACTTTGATTTGCGACCTGAATTACTGCATCCAAAAAAAAATCATGAGTTCTGTAGATGAGAGGTTAGTTCGTACCCCTGGCTCTTGGCGTCGTGTATCATAGGGGTAACGTTTCTAAGAGATGGTGATACAAACGATATTTATGCATGACTTAGTAAATATAATGAAAGTACATATATATAAAAATGATTTTATTTTAGATGAACCGATAACTGAAATGTGGTTCAAGACACGGCGACCTCGCTTGTTCCGGAATTTTGAGGTTCCTCCTAAAACGTTTTCCCTAGTTTGCTAGGCTGGTGCTGCTGATGGCTGTGCTGAATAACTGAATGCGACTCAATTCCTTAATTTTGAGGGTCCTCCTCAAAATTCTGCCATAGTTTACTGGGTCGGCGTTGATTAAGAGGCTGACAACTGACTTCAAAATTTTGAGGGTCCTCCTCAAAATTCTACCCCAGTTCCAATAGCGGGGAAAATGGAATATCTATTAAAATGTGACCGAACCCATAGGGCTGCCTACATATCCCCTCTTAAACGGGAATCAGGTCAAGATTAGTTCAAATTACATCATGAAGGAAAAAAACACGTGACCAAGTGTAATATCTTTTTACTACGTCTGAGTTGATTGGCTTCGGCCAGACTTCTCCATCCATTTCTATGAGAATAAGGGCTCCTCCAGTTAGAACCCGGTGAACCATGTACGGACCCTACCAATTGGGAGAGAATTTCCCTTTGGCTTCATCTTGATGCGGAAATATTTTCTTCAATACCAGCTATCCTGGTGTGAACTTCCTCAGTTTAACTCTTTTGTTGAAAGCTCTAGACATTCTATTCTGATATAACTGACCATGGAAAACTGCGTCCATTCTCTTCCCATCTATAAGGGCTAATTGCTCTTAGTGACTTTTTACCCACTCTACATTATATAACTCTGCTTCCTATATGATTCTTAAGGAAGGGATCTCTACCTCAGTGGGAATGACTGCCTCTGTACCGAAAACCATCATGTAGGGAGTGGTTCTAGTTGATGGGCGGACCGTGGAATGATATCTCAATAAGGCGAATGACAACTTCTCATGCCATTGCTTGTGCCTTTCGATCATCTTCCTTAGTATCTACTTGATGTTCTTATTGGCTGCTTCCACAACCCCATTCATCTGCGGTCTATAAGCTGTAGAGTTCTTATGATTGATCTTGAATGTTTCACACATTTCTTTCATCTGATCACTGTTGATATTGGAATTGTTGTCGCTGATTATTGACTCCAGAATTCCGAACTAAGAAACTATACGATCGCGGACGAAATCTGCTACAACTTTCTTGGTTACTGCTTTGTATGATGATGCTTCAACCCATTTAGTAAAGTAATCAATTGCCACTAAGATGAACCTGTGCCCATTTGACGCGGCAGGCTGGTTTGGTCCAATAACATCCATTCCCCAAGCTGCGAACGGACATGGTGAGCATGTTTTAGTAAGCTCATTTGGAGGCACTTTTATCATATCTACATTATCTGACAAAGGTGGCACCTACGGACATACTGGATGCAGTCTATTTCCATTTTCATCCAAAAATACCCTGCTCGGAGTATCTTCTTTGCCAAAACAAAACCATTCATGTGCGGTCCACAGGTCCCTGTGTGTATTTCCTCCAGTAGTTTGGCCGCTTCTCTCGCCTCGACACATCTTAATAATCCCAAATTAGGAGTCCTCCTATATAGAATTCCTCCGCTGGGAAAGAAATTGTTAGACAACCTCTGAAGTGTGCGTTTCTGAGTAGTACAAGCGTGCTCTGGATATTCTCCCTTGGTTAACTACTCTTTGATGTCATGAAACCATGGTCTCCCATCGGCTTCTTCCTCAACATGAGCACAATAAGCTGGTTGATTATGAATCTTGACCTGGATGGGGTCGATGAAGTTTGTATCTGGGTGATGAATCATGGATGACAAAGTAGCGAGCGCATCTGCGAATTTATTCTGTATCCCGGGAACGTGCTGGAATTCTATCTTTCTGAATCTCTTCCTTAACTCCTGTATGTGATGCAGATAAGGGAGTATCTTGGGGGGGGTTTTTGGCTACCCATTCTTCTCGGACCTGATGTATGAGTAAGTCCGAGTCTCCAATAACTAGTAACTCCTGAATGTTCATATCAATGGCCAATTTAATCCCTAGAATGCAGGCTTCATACTCGGCCACGTTGTTGGTGCATGGGAACTTGAGCTTGGCGGATACTGGGTAATTTTTACCGGTTTCTGATACCAGGACAGCTCCTATACCCACTCCTTTTGAATTTATGGCTCCGTCAAAAAACATCCTCTAACCGTCAAAGGGTTCTACAATATCTTCTCCTATGAAAGCTACCTCTTCATCGAGAAAATACGTCTTTATGGGTTCGTATTCTCCTCCCATAGGGTTCTCGGCGAGGTTATCTTCCAAACCTTGTCCTTTGACTGCCTTCTAGGCAACATAAACAATGTCAAACTCACTTAACAGTATTTGCCATTTGGCGAGCTTGCCGATAGGCATGGGATTTTGAAAGATATATTTCAATAGGTCCATTCTGGATATGAGGTAAGTGGTGTAGGCACAGAAATAATGCCTCAATTTCTGAGCTACACATGTCAGAGCACAACATGTGCATTCTAATAAGGAATACCGAGCCTCGTATGGGGTAAACTTCTTTCTAAGGTAGATGGATTTTTCCTTTCTTCCCGTCTCATCATGTTATCCCAAACACAGCCAAATGCTCCATCCAGAACCGTGAGATAAAGCAAAAGGGGTCTTCTTGGCTCAGGCGGAACCAAGACTGGCGGCGTTGACAAATATTCCTTGATTCTATCAAAAGCCTTTTGACAATCATCAGTTCATTTGGTGGCGGCATCTTTATTTAGCATCTTGAAGATAGGTTCACAAATAACCGTGGACTGGGCTATGAACCGGTTGATATAGTTGAGCCTTCCTAGAAAACCCATTACATCCTTCTTGCACTTTGGTGGTGTCAACTCTTGAATGGCTTTGACCTTTGACGAAACTAATTCTATTCCCCGGCGACTCACAATGAAACCCAATAACTTTCCGGCAGGAACCCCGAATGCACACTTGGCTGGATATAGTTTCAAGTTGTATCTTCTCAATCTATTGAAGAATTTCCTCAAATCTTCCATGTGATCTGCAGCTTTCTTGGATTTGATGATGATGTCATCCACATATACCTCGATTTATTTGTGTATCATGTCATGAAAGATAGTGGTCATGGCTTTCATGTAGGTAGCACCAGCATTCTTCTAACGAACGACATCATTCTGTAACAGTACATTCCCCATGGTGTGATGAATGTTGTTTTCCCTGCGTCCTATTCGTCCATCCATATCTGATGGTATCCAGCAAAACAATCGACAAACGGCTACAGCTCATGTTTGGCGTAGTTGTCCATCAATATGTGTATATTTTGCAAAGGGAAGTCATCCTTAGGACTGGCCCGGTTGAGATCCCAGTAGTCGACACAGACTCTAACTTTCCCATCATTTTTTGGTACTGGCATGATGTTGGCTAACCATGTCGGATATTCGACCACTCTGAGAATCCTGGCTTTGACTTGCTTGGTAACTTCTTTTTTGATTTTCAAAATTATGTCTGGCTTAAATTTTTGAGCTTCTGTTTCACTGGCGGGCACGTCGGATCTGTCGGAAACTTGTAAGCCACAATGGATGTGCTGAGACCGGTCATATAATCATACGACCAGGCGAAGATATCTCATACTCTTATAAGAACTTTGTGTACTCTTTCTTTTCTGGCAGTGACAAATGTACGCTGATACGTATTTCCTTGACATTCTCTTCGTCTGTCAGATTAACAACCTCAGTTTTGTCCAATTTGGACATAGGCCTGTTCTCAAAATTCTCGACCTCCCTGCCAATCTCTTCTGGTATTTCGTCCTCTTCTGAATGTATGTCCGTTTGTAGCATTGCCTCCTTGCAAGTCACAGTCGTTGGTTCATCATCAAGATATGTAATAGTAATGCTGTGTAAAATAAGGTAAATGATATAGAAAAGTAATAAGAGTGATATATAAAGATAAACTTGGAAAATGCTTTTGATTAAATTCATAACTGTTTGAAACATGAGAGCTCTTTTTAAAAGTAAAGACAATGCGGAAAAGTAAAATCAACTAAAAGTAAAATGTGATGCATAATGCGTCGTTTAGCCTTGCTATCCCGAAGCTCTCCGGGCACTGGTGGTCCTGAACAACCTATTGAATGGAAGGGCCTTCCTCCCCTTCCTCCTCGAAGATAACACAACAATCCATATCATCTTCTAGAAACAGTTTCTTCATTGCTGCCAGCGCCTCATCTTCCTCTGACCCATATATAATGTTAGCTGGCTCAAAGGTCTACTCTAGCTGAGGTATAGGACGTTCCAATGGATAGTAGGGACCATGCCATGGTGGCGACCAGTGATTGAACTCCTCCCAGGTGTACCCATACCCCAGGCCAAAAGTGCTACCATGCTTCTTCAACTTGATAGGCTTGGTGATACCTTGGAGATTTTTGCCAAGTCCCTTTCTGGGCTCGTACCCGCTCCAATTTAGAATGTCCTCGATCTTGTTATCACACCATTTGTCCTGGTCTATGGCGTTGACCCGCCCAATGTGGTGGTTTGTTTCTCCACATATTATCCTTCTACCTCTGACCATCGGGATGGTTTGGCAGTTGTATATAGGGTTGCTACCGTCGCCATGAATGATCACTTCCTGATGATTCCATCCAAATTTTATATCTTGATGCAAAGTTGATGACACAGCTCCATCATCATGGATCCAGGGTCACCGCATCAACAAATTGTAGGATGTTGGCACGTCTATGACTTGGAAGTCAATATCGAACCAGGTGGGTCCCATCTGTAGGCATAGGCTAATTTCTCCTATGGTGGATCTTTGAGATCCATCAAAAGTTTAACATTGATAGCTCCATCTTTGGTCTCATGCAATCCTTTACTGAATGTCCTAAGGGTTATTAACGGACAAATGTTACGGGCGGATCCCTCGTCAACTAAGATCTTGGTGATAAAATAATCTTCGTATTACGCAGTGATGTGCAACGCCTTATTATGACTAAGCCCTTATAGTGGTAACTCAGCCTCGTGGAAGGTGCTCTTGTGGCTTTCCAGTACCTTCCCTACCATTTTTGCCATTTCGCCTCCTGTTATGTTGCTGGGAACATAAGCTTCACTTAGTATTTGTATTAAGGCATTTTTATGTACCTCTACGCTTTGCAGAAGAGCCAGAACAGAAATTTGTGCTGATGTTTTGTTCAATTTCTCAACGACTAAGTACTCTTTGGCCTGTATCTTCCTCCAAAGGTCATCGGGTCCAGTTTCAATAGCCCGCCCAGAGGCTTGCTAGAGGGATTCAGCTAAATGTTTTGGGGTGTACACCCTGCCTATCCTGGTCTACAGTGTGTGTTTTTCCTTTCCTTCTAGCCTCAAAAGTGTAATCCCAAGGTATGGCGTTTGACTTGAACGGGGTCACATCAATCATGGAGACCAAAATTTTCACCCTGGGAGGTAACACAGTAACTTCAAATGGTGCAGGTGCCTTTGGAATCCCGAACTCAACCTCAATAGGTTTTGGCGCCTTTGCAGGAGGTGCTTCAAACTCAAGTAGTACAGGCACATTTACCACATCGCCCACAAAGGGCTGGATCAGAATAACAATAGGATTCAGGGTAACTTCTAGCTTCTTAGGCTCATCTCCTTCAGCTATCAAATCGATTGACCCCTTGGGGTCCCCGTCATCTTCAATCTTGATCATATGGAAGCCTCCACCCTTGGGGTCAGGCAGAGGGTTGTTGCGGACATTAGGAGCATGTTCTTTTGCTACAATGACCTTGTTGTCAATCAGAGTTTGAATTTTGTCTTTTAATGAGCGACACTCATTGATTGTATGTGCTTTTATTCCAGAATGGTATCTGCAGGTCTTGTTTAGGTTGATCCATTGAGAGGGTTTTCAGGAGTTACGGCTGGGATAGGGGTAACGTAGCCAGCCACTTTGATTTTTTCATACAGTTGGTCGATTGGCTCGGCTATGGTGGTATACTGTCTAGGAGGTCTTTGGTCAAAATTTGGTCTGGGTTGAGGAAAGTTTTAGCGAGAAGGTGGTGATGATTAATGAGAAGGTTGGGAGTTGTATGTTTGGTTTACAGGTGCGGGTTGGGAATATCTAGGCGAGGTAGGTTGATATGTGGGTAGTGGAGGTGATTGGTAGGCAGACAGTGGCATTTAGTATGTGGGTGAGGGTGCTAGGTAGTTTATGGTAGGTTTATATGTGAGTGGAGTTGAGGGATTGGTCTGGTACTTCATAGGGGAACTGTTCCTCTGCGCATCCATTACGGAAGTTACGTCCTTTTTCTTTGACGAGCCACCAGACTTTAAAGCCTTGTTGGTATCTTGCAACGCCTCAAGGTTAGTGACCATAACCTTTTTGATACCTTCTTCAATCCTTTCTCCCAACATGATGATGTCGGAGAACTTTTGACCCTCTATTAGCATCAGCCTTTCGTAGGACTGCGAACCCTAAACATGAATGAAGAACTTGTTCGTCTGCACTTCCTCCAAAGCTGGTCTGACCTTAGCAGCTTCCGACCTCCAACAGGTAGCATACTCGTGAAAGGTCTCTATGGGTTTATTCTTTAGATTCTGGATATAGAACACATCTGGTGCGTTCTCAGTGTTGAACCTAAATCGGTCCATAAAGTCATTTGCCATGTTCACCCAACTTGTCCATTTCTTTGCATCCTGGCTGATATACCATGATAAAGCATCACCTTTCAAACTCTTCATGAACAGCTTCATGTGGATTTTCCCGTCCCTTCCAACTCCTACCAGCTTATCAAAATACATTCTCAGGTGAACCATGGGATCACCTGTACCATCGAATATTTTGAACTTAGGAGGTTTGTACCCCTCCGGGAGTTCGACATTTGGCTGAACACAGAGATCTCCATAATTCAAGCCTTCAACACATTTGTTACATTCGAAACCTTGGACCCGTCTAGTCAATTTCTTGAGTTCAGCGGCAAAATTCTGAATGAGGGAACCCTTATCATCTGATTCTGGTACACTTGGGATTTGCTGAGTGTAATGGGGTATAGTGTCCATGAAGATAGGGGTGTTATGGTCTTTTGTGGTTCTTTTTGGTTCGGGAATGAGCAGTGGAGTGTTATTGCATGTGTTGCAGGCTTGGGTATGAGTGGGTTGTATTGGTGGTTGCAGGGTATTTTTTGGAGGTGCAGGGTTCTGGGTGTTAACATCAGGAGCGGAAAGAGTGATTGACAGGCTCGCCAGGTTCCGAACTTGGTCCAATTCCTCCCGAAATCTCAACAGAGTTTGCTCAAGATGAGCAACAGTCTCCTTGGTAATTGCAGCATTCTGAGAAGTTTTCTCAAGTTCCTTTCTAGCGCTTGCATCTCCCATTTTTCCTTTGTTCCTGTTTCTAGTAGGACTTGGAGGAGGAGGAGGTGGAGGACCCTTGGATCTTGTTGAGTATGCCGATGGTACCAAAATGCACGAACTAACCTTTGGGAAGGGGAATAAAATAAAAGAAAAACAAAAAAGTAGAAAGTTAGTATGGATTCAAAGAAATAATGTTGCCATATTTAAACACGTTGTGCAATAGTATAAGTCGTTACCTAATTTGGGTGCCTTGTTACGCCCGAGGTAGGCCTAGCGACAAATTAAATTTGAATAACGTATAATGCAAAATGCATCATTTTATTGATAAAAACAAGACGAGTCTTAAAACAACTCATAATAAAAAATATCACTAGTGGCATGTGGCCTTATTACATTATGAAATTAGGAAATAAAAATCCTAACTACTTGGTCCCAGAAGGACCTTCCCTAGATTCGATACTCTTGCCTCCTCATACAGCTGCATCAACTCGCGCAATCCTAACATCAGATAGGCTCGGTCCAGATGTCCGCCTACACTTCCCTTAGTATTCTGACAATCTTCAGTTCTCTTCAAGAACTTCCCTTCCTACTCAACTAGACCTCACTCTAGATACTCTAGCCGGTTGTTGGCATTGACAGCCATATCCTTCCACTCGTTGATCAGCTTCTTGTGGGCTTCCTGTAATTCCTGATGTTCATTCTCACATTCTCTCATCCTCTTGCGCAGCTGATTGTATTTAACTCGCGCTTCAGTTTTATCATTAATAATCCTATGACCATGGACAAATCCTGGACGACACAAACCAATGTGATCATCTTCCAACCAACCCGTGTAGTGCGGTAGACTCCTGGCATGATACATTTCTAGTTTGACAGACTGCTTCCCTAAGACGAGCTTGCAGTGCCAGATATGCCGAGCGTGACATGTGCGGACTATCATCATGTTGAAAGTCACCCCTAAAATGGCTCATTTTCTCTATCCTGGGTATGATTTGTTTTCTTCCAGCTATCCTCATGGACCGGAGAGGGACATAAGGATAAGTTCCCCTTAGACCGATGAGTATGAGGAATGGCGCATGTCGAGAACGGACAATGAACTCCCCTGTTGGGAACCACTCGAACATCCACTAAACCATCTCTTTCTTTAGACACTCGAACAACTCTACCCATCCACTGGCGTCCTCTGGCTGAGCGAACATGTTGGGCATGAAGTTCATTCGCTTTGGGTGACGAAAAGCGATATGGTCATCCCAATCCCTGTGGATGATTTCTTGTCTGTAGTCGTCTTTCTAAAGGTGTTCTATGAGCGAAAGTTGCAATAACAGATTACAACCCTCGAAGTGCGGAGCCCTTTGTTGACATTCCTCCAAGGCTCGATATATCTCGGCGATGATCATGGGCACTATGTTGAAAGTCTCTCCCTCAATAACTTCCATTAAGGTTTTGGTTACCATGGCTAGTATGGTGTGAATCATAGCCTTCTTCATGGGAAAAAGTATCATACCCAAGAAGCAAAACATGAACACAAAGGCCCTCCTATGTATGTGCCCCAAAGAGATGAGGGAAAACTCATCAGTATAGGTGTGATAAGACTTGCTATGGCCATATCTCTCGTACAAGATGTCAAATGGTATGTAGGAGTCCTTCAGGAAGATAGGTCGGAATTCTTCTTGAGTCCCATCATCTTAAGAAAGCCTCTACCTTTGCGGTTTTCCGGCATTAGCAGACTCGGAGTCTCCCAAGGGATGCCAGCTAGACGTCTTATCTCTTCTAGTAAATGATTCACTTCTAAATTTCCGAAGAGTAACACCGATCGATCACTATCCCAGAACAAAGTGGCAGCCTCTATGATCTTGTAGTTAGGCTAGATTTCCAGAATTGAGGGCAAATTACCTAAGTACGTGCGGATGAGGGTTTGATCGCTAGCATGAAGATCTTCCCACCAACTTAGCAACCTTGGGTGAATGTTGGATACCATACCTAATCTTGGGACTTCGTGCCTCATTTTTTGCAAAGCAAAGTGTAAGGACCTTACCCACCAGACTCGACTATTTAATCATTAATTAGCAAAATACATTTAGTTCTCCAAATAAATGCACATAACGTGGAGGTGTCCGTTTGGGTTTCGAGGAAACCCGATGGACTTTAGTTTAGGCTATCTTATGAAGTCATTATTTGGACAATATAACTAACTCAGCTAGGGCTGACCATGATGCCTGAACACTTTTAAGGAAATAAGGTTTATACTTTTGAAGTGCTAGACAAGGTACCCTTGAGCGGACAACTCAAGAGGGAAAGGCACGGAACCGTCGACTACACCGTTGATCGACTGGTTTTACCGCAAATATTCCTTTGCCACATTTATGGGGTTATGATATTGGAAGGGTACAACCGCTCATTATAAGTGTTGCTATAGGATTTGTTTTGGCACGAGTGGTATATGATGTATAAGCAAGTTTCATGTATTTTCACGTTCATAAAGATTACAATAAATACATGGAAATTACAACGGAACTGAAATAATAAGGTAATGAAAGAAGAAATCAAAGGGAATGAAAAACATTAGAAGCCAAGCTAGTATCCTTGATGAAACAATTAAAGACTGAAAGTAAATGCAATTAAGGAAGAAATAAAATCACAAAGCACGTAATGGTAAAAACCTTAAAGAAATCCCCAGCAGAGTCGCCATGATGTCGATGCCCCATATTTTCAAAGCGTAGAAATCAGATTTACGACATTATGGACAAAATAACTCTTTTCCCTTTCGAGGAAGCGAGTTTGAAGAGTCGCCACCTAATGATTATAGTGCATTAGGACACTTAAAGAAAAAGATTTTTCGAAAGAAAACTAGAGTCCGGGTAAGGGCTTGAGATTACCTCGAGGGGAAGGTGTTAGGCACCTCTCAAGATCCACTAGTGTGGTTCCCGGCCGTGCTTAGGTGTGACTTAGTGGGAATAAAGAAGCAAGATTTGCAAATAGGAAGTAGGAACAAGTTGAAAATTTTGAAAGAAAGAAGACACAAATTATTTTGAAAAGAGAAAGCTTATTTGAGGAAAACATTAATTTGAGAAAACCTCAATAAGGAAAGGAGAAGACAAGGGGTCCTAGGGTTAAACATAATGTGGATCACTTCAGTGCAATCATTCTCACACGAGATATTAGCGCACCGCTCATCATATCCATATTCTACCCTTCCCGCCCCATAGAGGTTATTTTTAAATGTGTGTATTGGTCACGAGTGCTTATCACGTGCTATTACCCATCCCATCTTATAGGTCCTAGAGGGTGTTTTAGGACCACAATTCCTACAAGGTGAGGACTAAGTCGAACCCTTAAGTTTGAAGGCAAAATACTAAGCAACATACAAAAGCAAGGTAGGACTTCATTTAAGGGATCAAGTAAAAGGCATGTAAATGGCTCATATACCCCTCCACGAATATACATACAATTAGCATGCCTCAATCACATTTAAGGTCTAAGATAGTGAGAATTTAAAATATGAATATAAGAGCTGAAAGTTTGGGCAGAATTCGGCAGGAGAAGTTGGAAAAAACTGAAAGTAAAGCAGTAAATACGTATCATTTAGGAATAGAGGAAAACATATGTCCTTTCAAACACAGTTAAAGCCATATACATGTGCAGTATCCTGCTATTAAAAAATAGTAGTTTAGTTATTCAAAAGTTATTCTGAATTACAAAAAATGAGTATTGAATATAGCCCTTGAAAATTACAGAAGTCGTAATAAGTTTTCATGGAAAACAGTAGTCCAGTCTTGGACTGGATAATCGACTTGGTTGAATACATATAGGTGAAAAAGTAAGAGAAATTTAGTAGTAAAACCAAAAAGACTTAGGGAGGCAGACAAGTTTGGGCAACTTAAAGAGGTCGAATTGCTTAGACTTAAGATGATTAATAAGTTTTATCCGGCGTTAAGCTTGCCTAAGCATTATAAAAGAAAGCAGACATGCACATTGTTTTTCAGTTTTAGAGAAAACGAGCTTTAAGTGATTGAATAACTAATGAGATGGCCAAAACAGTGCAAGTGGATCCCTAATTGCATGATATCTAATGCATGTGATAGTCCTAAGACATGATATATAAATGTAGTAGTAGAGTTTTAATTATTAACTGATTATGCTTATAAAAAATATCTTACGGAAAGCAAAGAAACCTAGGAGCATGATTTCTATATGTAGAACGCATGCCTTATACATGATTTCTATTGCATGAATAGGTAAATTAAATCCTATAGACATGTTCTCTACCCGTACCCTTAAATAAATATGCATAACCCTCCCCAATTCGACTATAATCCCCATTGTTCTTTACAAGTTATTATAGATTAAGTGATTAAATTACAGTAGTGAAGGGTAAAACAAGAAGTTATTCTATAGGGAGCCTTCAGCCATGCCCAAATGTCCAACCTCACTCCTTTCGAATTTCACAGCCTTCACCAAGAAATTGGGTGCGACAAAGTTCCCTAGGGGTCCCTTGGGACCCTGGCCAATACCAAGCACCCAAGACAAATCATCATTGCCAAGTGCAAGTGTGGAATTGCCAGCCTTGTGCATCAAAGTTCAGTGGGTACTCAAGATACCCAAAGAAATGCTTGCACTAAGGAGGCAGAACCTAAATTCTAAGAGTAGTGTGATTGTGATTGAATTTGAAGGAGTTGAATTGAAAAAGTGTTACATAAAGGACAGTTGGAGAAAACAGTAGAAGAGTGAAAAAATCATTTGAGTTTGAAAAAAGTTAATATGGAGCTAGTTTTTGAACGCAACAGTCACACAAAGAAGGCGAAGGTAAAGGGAACAAACAGCTCACAAGCAAGACAATGAATTACACATGTATAACATATTAAAGAAGAGTTCATGCTTCAAACTAGGAGTCTAGTTCTTACAGCAGCAGAACCAAACCAAATCATCCTCAGGCAGAGGTTTTAGGGCTGCGGTATAGCCATGAGGATGTGAACACACAAATGTACAGAAGAAAAGGAGAGACATGCATTGGGGTAGGAAAGGAGGTAATGAACATGCTAGGTTAAGCTAGGTCTACTAATTAACACAGATACATACTAGTTGCAATAGGAACAACATGACCATAAGTAGAAGCACACAAGGAACAAAAAAATTGCAGCACCAATAGAAGCATATTGTTTTTAGGCTGTAACTTAAATAGGATACATACCAGTTGAAAATAATGTAACACAGACTAATAGTGAGCAATATTGTGCAGAGAAGTGAGTAGTGGCACGCAGAGAGTACGTAGAGAGAAGGGAAGCAATATGCAAAGAGGTGAGTAGCAGGTAAATCAAATCAAGAAACACAGTAGAGGCCAGCAGGGTGTTAAAAGTGACCAATATCAGTCAATCTTGGCTTTCAACCAATAGAGTGATTAGCATTCAACATGAAACTGAAAGAAGTTATGCAGAGGTAACGGAGAGCACCAAATATGTTTGTGTGAAAGAGAGAAAGTTCAAAACAATGAGTTTATTCGTGTCTGTGTGTCAAGAGAGAAAGGAAGAGTAGTACTTATAGTTTTTGAAAATAGTAGAGAACAGGGTAGTGAGTATATAAAACAGTACCAAATTGAATCAATCACAGGTCCTAATTCAATTAAATCAGGGACTCATGATTCGAATAGGAGTATAGACTGTCAGGTAAGGAAATAATCAGTCATATGTTTGATTATACCATAACAAAAGCACGAAGCACTTTATATGCAATAAAGGCTAGGTACACAATGCATTAAACAAGGAAAATACACGCGGAATAACTACAAATATACTTAAGTGCACAAGTATGGTAGCCATATAAAATTAACTCTGAAAATCAGTCAAAGAATCACGGGCAAGACCAAAAGTAGGGAGAATCAATACCATGAATAAAAAATAACTCACAAAATAAGGAAATAATTCAAAATTAGTGTAAGAACCCTTAAGAAAAACACATGCAAATCATAGATTCTAAGAGATGCTCGGAATTAACAGCATATTCTGTAAAGATAGGCATTCAAACGTATTTAAACACAATAGTCTCAAAAATTAAGAACCCTAAGTAGGAAGTCACATGGACAGTAGAGAGCCGGAACCCCAGAAAATATCAAAGACATGGAACTCAGAAACAGAAGGTCTCAAGCACATAACATAGGTGTAATCGCATATATACGAAAGAAACATAAGCATAGTGATTTAAAAAGGGGTCGGAAATCCTAGTTTTTAAAAGAGGACAAGAACATTAGAAAACTTGCATTAATCGAATATATCGAGTAATAAGTCGTGTAGAACACAAAGATTAAACCAAAATTTGCTTAAAAAGATATAGATTAAGAGGTTTAGGCAAAAATTAGGGTTAGGAATAAAATCAGTGAGATAAGAAACCTTGCCGTGAAACTCGTTAACAATGAAGTTTAAAGCATCATCAGACCAAAACCCATCGGAGAAAACTTGGAAATAGACCCAGGCGAGGCTTTAGTGACCATCTTGCATGGTGGAAGCTCTGGGACTTTAAACCTTGGAGAGAAATGACGAGATAAGGTCCCATAGAGACTAAAGGTCGAGAGGAGTGAGGCCAGAGTTGGCCGGGGAAGCGACGAAGCCCGTCAGAGAAGAAAGAGAGAACTAGAAGGTTATAGAGAGAGGGGAGGGCAAACGTTAGAGAGAGAGAGAGAGAGAGAGAGAGAGAGAGAGAGAGAGACCGGTCTTTGAGAGAATGAGGGGTTCAGGGGAGTAGGCTAGGCTTTAATTTAGGTAACATAATCTGGATCGTTGATCTGATTTAATCAACGCCTCAGATTGAATCAAGGCAGGGTCGGGCTAATGGGTCATGTGCAAATTGGAATGCGGGTTGGCTGAATTGGGTTTAAAATCTGGGTGAATTGATGGTAAAATTGAAATAGAAATGGGCCAGTTCTTAAATAGCCACTTTTTTCCTTATGTAATTAATTAAAATAGTTAAAAATAATTTAAAAACAAATTAAAAACATTGAACTAGTTAGTAATATATAAATAATAATCTAAAAATATTAGGATTAATTTTACAATCACAAAATACAATTAATAACAAAATAGGCTAGAATTGCAATTATATACAATTTGGCTTTAGAAAGGCCAAATAAATTTGTAAAAATATGAAAAAATCATATTAATTATGTTTTAATATAAAGATGAGGATAAAATAAGTTATTCACCAAAACGATAAATTTTGCGAATAATTTTGATAATTTTTTGTGGTATTAAAATAGGAGATAAATAGGTTTAAAAATCATTAAAATACCAAAACTCATGGGTATGCTCATATATGCATATATATGATATTTTGGAAGTATTTTAGGGCATAAAAAATTACATAGGAAAAAATTGGGTATCAACACAAATACGACCTCATTGGCCTAAGTTGAGTGTTACCCCTCTAGAGTTCACAGTTATAGAGTTGTACACTCGGGCCGAGTATGGCACCGGGTGCCGGTCACATCTATTCATGTTTGGGGCATGAAAAACTTGGCATCTGAGCAGTTTTATCTTAGGGAGTCTACAAGCCATGTCTAGTAGAGTCCTGTTTATGGGCGGATTATGCACCACACTTATAAGCAGGAGGATACAGTGCATTTAGGACGTTCACTCTTTCTTCTTTATCTAGATCGTGTGGCAGAGCTAAGTTGTAGATTCAAACTCCTACCTTTATTTTATTCGTAATACAATGATTCCTACATCAGAACGATAGTTGGTAAGAGATTTATTGTGGTTGTAAAAGAGTTGAATTAGAAGAACTCGATTTTCCATCATTCTTACGATGAGTAAGCGAGTGGTCTTCAGCAGATCATGTGTGTACTAAGATGCGTAAGCTTCTTGATAAGGAACCCTAAGGCATGAATATCTATCCACATATATGGTAAAAAGATATAAGAGAATAAGAAGGTAGACACAACTTTTAACAAGTAAAAGAAGCAAGGTGAAGAAGGGTACGCGGTACCCAGTTAGTGAAGATTATCGATATTTACAATTCCAACAGAAAAATATAAGCATTCTGAGTTACTTTCCATAGTAATAGAGATATATAAAATTAGCCACACCATCTCAGTTATTCCTTATGGGAGCTAACATTTATTGATTAAGAGAAAGATAGGACATCAGGATCCAACAAGGGTTAGAGTAACCCAAAAATTGTGGATGGATTATTATCATTAACTAAATTTTTTGAAGGATAGATCAAACGTGGTGATAGATCTCCTTGTGAGACACCCACATGGTGCACTACAGAATAGAACACTCTTATATGAATACTAGAATACTCAGATATTTCAGAAGACAGGCAGTAGAATCCTAGAAAAGATAAATATTTACCTTAATATGGCTCTCATACCTAGTCAAGAGAAAATGTTAGGCGACCCGAAATGGAGCAAGGGGAGCTAAAAGCGAAAGAATATTTCGTTGAAGTTTTCAGAAAAAGGTAATAGATAGAGATATTAGCAAGAGAATAAGAAGAAAGTAAATGAAGCATTATGAGTAAGATGGGATAAATTGTTGATAATGGTATTTCAAAATATGACAAGATGACAAAATCTATAGTCAAGGTGAAGGAAAGACAATAGGTAACAGGCATTGAGACCATAAAGAGAATAAGCCATAAAGTCATATCCTTATTTCGAGAAATAATTTGGTGGCTCCAACATGATTGCTAGAAGGCTAAGTTAGACCTCGAGAGTAATAGAAATTAGTATGGGCTATTAAACAAGAAAAAAAATCGAACATGTTTTAGGGACCGAAGGATTTTATAATAGTCTACATCGTGAGAATTTCGGAGTTTAGAGTTCACGTTCTGGTAATAATAAAATAGACAATGGAAGAATAAACATTAAAGATCATTGATGAAGACGCTTTACTAAAGCAAGCACTGTGAGCATAGTTAAGTTTAAGGGACTAAGTGTGCCAGTTACACTAGGTGTCACCCTCGTGCATAAGAAATTTAGTTAACTGGGGCATAGAAGGGTTACCGTAAGGCGAGTAAGAGTCAGTGAAGACGTGAAAAGAAGTCAATGATGAAGAGGTAAAATATTTATAAGTTAATGTTCATGGTGTTAATTCTTAATTCTCCCATAAATGGGGTAAAATGGTGTGATAACGTATTAAGCCGGAGTTGTGGTTCAGGTAACTATTAAATAGTAAAGGAAAAATACAGTAAACTGGTGAAAGGAATGATATTGAATTGCCAGGGAGAGGCCGTAAGGGTTCCCACATAAAATGTTATTGATAAATAAGTGCGAATGAACATTTGATACATTAGGAGCTAGTGCAAAAGGTAAGTTAAGACAAAAAACACAATACAAGAGAGGTTATACAGAAAATAAATATGTGCATGGACTGACGAGCAGTCAGTAGTTAATTCAGGAAGATCTTTGTTATGGATAGAAAAAAGGTCTTAGACAAATCAGTAAATCATGCAAGATAAATGTGACGGCCCGACCCATCGTTTCACCTATTTCCATCCCATTTTTCCCGTTTTATGCTTCAACATGTTTCACTGTATGTGCTTGGTGAATTTGAAGTAATTCGGACATAGTTTGGTTGGAAATGAGACAATTAGTCTCTTTAAGGAAGGGTTGGTTTGGAAAAGTCAACCAAATGTTGACTTGTGAGTTAGAGGGCTCGGAATATATTTCTGATGATTCATTTAGCTTTGAGGGATGATTTAAGGCTTAGGAGAGCAATCGAAAGTAATTGTGGAGGCTCGGTGTAGAATTAGGCTTGAATTGGCTAAGTTAGGATTTTGACGATATCCGGTTGATAGCTTTGATTTTTATTCGAGGGTCGGAATGGAATTCCAAGAGTTGCAGTAGCTTCGTTAGGTAATTTTGGATATGTGTACAAAATTTCAGTTGATTTGGAGGTGTTTAGTTCGGGTTTTTGATCAAATGCAAGTTTCGGAAGTTTTAGTTTAACTTAGGCTTGAATCCATCGTAATTTGATGATTCTTGTGTTGTAGGATGTGTTTTTATGATTGGAACATGTTTGTGATATTTTGGATGGGTTGGCACTTTTGGTTGAGGTCTCGGGGGCCTCGGGGTATTTTCGGGTGGTCAAACGGACCAATCTTGGCTTTGGGAGTTGTAGAAAAAAGCTGAAGTGTTGCAGAGCATTTTCTCTATGCGATCACATGGGGAGCATTGCGATCCCATAGGTGTGAAATATTGGTCTCTGCATTCGCATAAGGGAGACGATCGCGAAGTGTATTTGGGCCTGGGTCCCCTGGCAGAGAATTGTTCTACACGATCGCATAGGGTTGAGTACGATCGCATAAGAAGAAATCTGGAGGTTGGAAATTTGTGCTATGCTATCGCAATATCAAGGCTGCAATCGCATAGAGTAAAACCTGGGCAGACATAAGGGTTTTAATAACATTTCATCTACGAACCAAGTCTATTTTCCACCATTGTTAAGCAACCTTGGGAGCTTTTGACGAGGGATTTAGAGGGTTTTGACTGGGAATCGATTGGAGGTAAGTCCTATGGCCTAGAAACGTCATCTAATTGTGATTTCAACACCTAAATTTATGGAATTTGAGTAAAAAGGGAAGAACTAGAGCTTGTATTTTCTTAATGAGAAATTGGATTTTGAGGGAGCATATGGACTACGATTTTGATAAATTTTACATGTATAGACTCGTGGCGAGATAAGGAAAATTTTGGTGTTAAAATTTCTAACTTTCGGGAAGTGGGCCCTGGGCTTGGGTTTTGCAAATTTTCCTGGTTTTCGATATTTTTCGGGTCTTTTCGATTGGGTTATATTCCCTCAGCCTGTTTTAATATAGTCATTGTGGTTTTGGCCAGATTCGATGCGCGAGGATGTCGATTCGAGAGGCAAGGGCATTGTTAGCTAGTTTTTGGCCGGCTAGAGGTGATTAATTGATGTAACTGTTGCTCTGAGGGTTTGAAGCCCTAGAATTTCACATCGTGACGCTATATTGAGGTGTGACATGCATTCCACAATGATTGTGGGGTCGTATACAGTTGGGGATTGAGACTTAGTTCACCCCGAGTGTTAATTTCTACCATATTGGCAATTGAAATGCATAATTTGTTATAGTGAATTGGGTTTAGTGCCGTGTTTGGGGCCTTGTGCCGACCTGTAGAATCGTTAGGGGATCTTTATGTGTTTTTCCTCACTTGTGTGCATAACATAAATTCTCAGTCATGTCTTCAGATATTAAAAACAATATAATAACTGTGTTTTATACATGAATATTAAATGAAAAGGATATGGGGGATGAAATCCCTATAGTATGTCACGCCGGATTGGTTGTGGACTTGTTTGACTCAGATGGGTCGGGGACCCTGTAGTGAGGATGGTTTCTATATTGGATCGGGCTACACGCCGTAGCGATTATATATTGATATTGAGGCTGAGAGCCAGTTTTATGCCAATACCTAGCTAATATTGCGCTTAGGCTGTAGGAGCCCCTCCGGAGTCTGTACGCACCCCCAGTGAGCGCAGTCGACTTTAAATAAGTGGAGCGTGCACGCCACAGCGGGTACTGGAGTGTACCGTTATATATGTTGCATTCTGTCATGCATTATTTATTAAATGTATTATTTGTTGTATATTGTTTCCACTGTTTTGGTTATGAACTGCTAGATATAGAGTACTTTGTGCATTTCCAGCATTTTCTTACCTTCAGACTTTAGTTATGTCTATTACTACTGAGTTGGAAGTACTCACTTTACTCCCTGTACCTTGTGTGCAGATCCAGGGCAGTCTCAGGCTGAGTGATTCCAGCTGATCCAGAGTTATTTTCGGGAGTATTTGAGGTAGCTGCAGGGCGTTCGCAGCCGATAATTCTCCCTTCAATCTTTATCCTTTATTTCTGCATTATCAGTGTTAGACAGACTTCGTAGTAGGATATTATTCTGTCATTAGAGGCTCACGGTCATGACAGTGGGTCCTAGTTTGGCTGTTTCGATATTTTGTCAGATTTTCTGTATTTTTATCGCTATTTCAGACTTTGACTTAAATTGCTTTATCTTTACTTGTCTAAATAATTGGAGTAACTGTTATAAATGTTCGGTCTTGCCTAGTAGTGTGTTGGGCGCCATTACAACCTGGTTGGGGTCAAGACAATAAACATAGTGAAACCCATCCTAAGAAATTCAGCCTTGCAGATACGACATCATAATCCTTGAGAAAAATTTAGATAGGTGTTTGAGTAGTAAAAGGTTCCTTATAAGTGTTACAAAAATAAAAGAGAGTCCCACTAGGGAGGCAATCGAAATTCTAGTTCAGAAGTAACACTACAAGTATAAGGGCATAGAGATAAGTAACTAACGATAATTATTGGCTAGTATGTACATCAAAACTTTTGTCGGGTATACGACGTAAAAATCTCCTAGCTTACAAGAGTCAGAGGGTCTCCCCTAAGTGCTACAACTAAAGATTAGCTGAGGAAATATGGAACAAGGCTTCAACATAAGCATAGTGAACTAAAGAAAAAATGATCTTGTAATAACAGTCTCACTACGACATTGTATGCGCTCCATAACAAAGTGGCACCTGTCGTAACTAAGGAACGAGAAGTAAAATCAAAAGTAATATTTGAGATCATATGATTTGCATGAAATTCCAATAGGTATAGGCACTAAGATAAGCCAAGTATTCATGTAACAAATGCCAGAGCGACCATGAGAAGTAAGTGCTTACTTTTAAAGAAAGTTGAGAAGGCACAAAATAAATTATTCGATCTACCACCCGGAGCTAGTTACGTTTTGAATGCACTCAAGATTTCGGAGTACTTTCCATACAAGATATATGTTGACATTGATACAGTTATGGGAGAATTTGGTATAGGCTAAAAGAAAGAATTGAGTCCACGTTATAGGCACGCTGTGTTAATTGTTATGGATATTCCATAGTGTCTATGAAAGGATAAATTAATAACTAATACCCTAAGCCGCAGATCGGAAGATATCTTACGTCTACACAAAGTCTAAGAGAGAAGAGGAATCTAAAGAGTTAGTCAGCTCAGTAAATTAGGATTCTGATTACTAGACCAAGATAATTATAGAAATCGTAATTGAGAACATTGCAGAATCACCCTTAATATCAGAGTATAAGAGAGATAGTACAATAGCCATATTCTATAATGGATCTACGATAAATCCAGTTTGAAGAGCACCAGCCTCATAATGAGTCAGTATGAAGCTCCCACTGGATTATGTATGCACCAGAGGTGCATAGAGCTTCAAGTTTTGGATGTCAATCCTACCTATGTGGAAGGAAAGTTATGAAAGAGACAGAGATACAATGCGAGATTTAATGGTAAGTAATATAAAAGAGAAGAAGGTATGAGATACTTTTCGCGCCACCTTTTTCTCGCAAAATCGAGTTTATGACATTTGGGAGGGCAACCCGTTCCCTTTTGGGAATTGGGTTTGGATTGAAAAGTCGCCACCTAATGATTAAGTGCATTAGGACACTAAGAAGGGTTTGAGTTGTAGAGCCAGAATTTGGGTAAGGGCTAGAAATTATCCCGAGGAGAAGGTGTTAGGCACCCTCAGGATCCACTAGTGTGGTTCCCGGCCATGTTATAATTGTGACTTTAAATAACAAATAAGCAAATATAAGTCTCAAACAGAATGTATTTTCACATAATATTGCGCACATAAATTGAAAGTTTGAAACAAATAAAGGACGCATAAATTTTAATAAAAAGTTTGAACAATTCTTAAAATAACAAGTAAAGGGGAAGGGGGTCCTAGGTTCATGAACAATATGGATCACATCAATGCAATGTATGGTAATCACTCCTCTGAAGAGGGGTTACACATGATATTAGTGCACCAATCATCTTATCCATATCTACCATTTCCCACGTTGTAAAGGTATTAAAGCTCGAAATTGTATCATTACATATTGCATGCTATTAATCGTCCCAATCCTATCAATTCTGACGGCATTTGGAACTACTAATCCTAAAGGGAAGGGAGATTTGGCTTTTCAGAGTTTAAATGATAAATAGTCTAAGGCGGCAAACAAAACACATAAAAACAGTTAAGTGGAATCATATATCAGTTTAAAGGCACAAATAGGCCTCCTCACTTAAACAAATAGATTGTTTAGCATGACTTACATATACTGGTTATAGTCTGAATTAAACTTAAAGTTAAGGCAGACTGATTTATCACCTATTTTCAGATAAGAAGTCCGAATTACACCTGCCTGCTGGTTGTAACTATCAAAGACTGGTTCAGTTAATTAATTACCTAATGGCTTGCCTAAGAGAGATCTATAGGCATGATATCTAACAAAGAAAAGGCGTACCAATTTTTAAAAAAGGATTACTGATTTTAGAAACAAAAGTTCTGCAGATTTTAAACGATATTACTACTGATTTTAGACTTGTAGATGAGTTAGATGAAACAGATTCAAACGGTTATTCCTATAGGCATGATTTCTAACCGTTGTTGGTTTGAAAGCGTTTATAGAAGTGTAGAAGTCCTATAGGCATGGTATCTAGAATGCAATTGTTATTATTTTAACATATAGACAGTTTGCCTAATGATAGATATACATGCAAAAGTGCACAAACTTATAATCATGATTTCTATATGCATAAAACTTATAGGCATGATCTCTATATGAAGCAATGCAACAACTTATGGGCATGATTTCTAATACAGTAATGAAACAACTTATAGGCAGGATTTCTATATGCATAAGGGAAACAACTTATAGGTAGGATTTCTAATGAAATGCATAACTTATAGGAAAGATCTCTAATACGATAAGGAAACAACTTATAGGCATGATTTCTACATGAAATTCATAAATGAAAAGCAGGCTGTAATTGCAGAAGTAAATACCTAAAGCATGATGTCTACCCGTATGCATACATGAGTGACCCTCCCCTTTTTACTAAAACCACATAAGTTATTACAAATTATTACATACTCGAATGAATCAAGAAAAATAAAATTACATCAGAAATAAAAGATTCCAACCAAAGAGCGCTTAATTCAGACCCTAAGTCTGAAGAATGGAATAAACCAACTTCCAAAGATCAGATTTCCAAAAGCCTTTCTCTTATTTGGGATATGTCAAAGTTCCCAAGAGCCTCAAAGGGACTCCGGGCAGTGCTTACACACCAAATACATTGCAAAATTAGATAATAGTGCAGTGTGGAAGGGCCATCCCTTGAATGTCCAGGTTCAGAGGGAACTCAAAGTCCCAAGGAAAAGGTTGGCTCATAGGAGGGGGACAGAACTTAGAGTCGAATAGTAAGTGCTAGTGCATAGAGAGGGATTTAGGGAAGGCCATGATAGGATGGTGGTCATGCCCAACAATTATGAGTGCTGGCATACCCCTGACCATCCTGTTGGCCACATTCGAGGAGTTAGGATCCATTGAGGATAAGGTTCACACATGAACAACAATTTGGACACTGTCACGCTTGAACCTTAACTCAAACATATAGAAGGGAATAGGGGGTAGGGATTCACAATAGAAACAGATGCAAGGAAAGAACATGGAGAGTTAACATTAATCATTGAACATGAACAACAAAGTAAACATGATTGTTGAAACTGTAAATAAACACTAGGGGCAAGGTAGAAAGTTAAATTAGAACATACCAGTTTCAAGAAAAACAAACAAGTAAAACAGTAGTCTTGAAAAGCCAAGTGGCAAGCAAACAATTCCAAAAGATCTCAGAAAAGAGCAGAATGTGGTGAGAGTATTGAAATTGCAAGTGAGTAATGGATGTTCGAGTATTGAACTCAAAGAAGTATTCAAATGTCAGTGTGTAAGTTATGTAAATTGAAGGTTTTGAACTGAAGGTTCAAGGTATGTAAGTGCAGAAGGGTCGTGCCCCTTTAATAGTGCAGAAAACAAGTAAGAAAAGGCAAGAAAATAACATTGAAATTAATCTCCCTTTAATTGAGGGATTTGATTTCAAACTGGCAAAAGACAAATAAGGAATAGTTAATAAAAAAAATATTTTCCAAGCAGTACAATAAAGGGTAAATACATAGAAGTTATTTAAGGAAAATGTCCAATGGTGCACGACTTTTGAAAAACAAGGAAAGGGAACAAAAAGCAACCAGTAAAATCAAAGTGGCAAGCTTTGTTCGAATGAACCAAGTCGGGAAAAGGCAAAGATGGTTCAATCAGAGAAAATTAGTAACAATCAATCAAACCCCATTAATGAAAATCAGAATCAATTAGTAGTTGGAAAAACCTTTTTGATAGAAGAATTTCTCATATATAAAGACGACAAATCAAAAAAAAGAGTTGTCATGTTACTTAGAAAAATAGTCTAACATTGAGAAGGTTCAGAGTCATATGCAAAGGGATACAAGCTCAATTTATAGACTCATAGCGACTCTGTGAGTGTTGGGTCCAAAATTGGAACCGTATCTCAAACACAAAATCAAAACTGCCAAAGAAAACCTTAAATACTAGGGCTTCAAGTCGGACAAGATATAGACGAGAGGGCAAGTCATTGAAAAAAGGCTCTGAGGTGTCCTTCAGAGACCTATAAGAAACAAACATACATGATAAAGAAAAAAGCTGATTCAAGATCACGGAGAACATGTTTGAGAAAATTCGGAACATAAAAAAGTTCAGAAGAAAGAGGTGATACAAACTTATAAAAAAGTAGATGAATCATGTTTAGCAAGAACACGAACAGAGTCCAGTAAAGCAAACAAAAATCAAAGAACTCAAAGGTAAACACATATAGTAAAAGAATAAGGAAAATATAACAAGGATTAACATGTGAGCACAAGAGTAACATCTATAGTAGAAAAAGAAAAGTAGACGGACAGTACATGCGTGGTAAAAAGAAGTCATACAATCATGATATAGACAAGCACACATAAAGAAAACAAGAAAACCTTTTGCCAAGGGATTTGATCTTTCTTTGCTCAATCCACCTGACTAATGAGATTCCATAGAAAAAACTGAAAGATCTTGAAACTACTTGAAATTTGAAATTTTTTGTTCTAATTTACTTCCAATTCTCATGGAAGACAAGATCTTCTTTCTTTCAGTTAATAAATCTTTTGAGTTAATTGATGGCGGTGATGGGTGGTACGAATTAATTGAAAAGGGGAGAAGGTTTCAAGCAGTATTAAGGTCGATGAAAAGAATCTGCGGTGGGTATGTGATGCTCTTAAACAAGCTTCAAACGGATTGGGGAATCTCTATGGACACCGGGGGAGGAAGATACAAGAGTACATTTACAGGGTGTATCAAAACTACGACATATATGGTTGATTCGTTCGAATCGAAACAAGACAGGGAGACAAGAAAGCAACAGTAATTATTCCAGAACTAGATTACAACAGGGGAAGGGGAGACATAGCTGGAAAAACCATGCACTTTCTGGATAAATCATACAAAGTTGAAAGAAACAAGAGGCCCAATTTTCCATAGATCACTTATGTTGGTGCAGCTGCTATCTCTCAATGGTCGGAGTTGAGGAAGCAACCAGTCATGCCAAAGGATAGCCAGTTCTAGTCCAACCAAGTAGCAGTTGCTGAAAATCACCAGTTCCTATCGAGTTGCCTTGAGGGGACTTTAAATGACCCTTTCAATAACAGCCCGAACCCAGAGGTGCTATGAACATGGTTTCTGAGCAGATGGAAGGTTTGTTCCGGCACGAGAGCAATTCCTCTCTCTCACAATTTTTTCCTGTTTGAAATGCCATTAAGGCAAGAAGCGGCCAGGATGAAGGCGGGAGAGTGGTTTTGGAATGGACGATGACTAACTTTAGTATGGTGGTCTCCTATGATCGGCACTGAGATGGCTAGCCTAAACCACGTGCATCGCTGGGTCAAAGTTTTTGGGATTATATGCATGTATGGAATCTCGATTCTTTCAAAACCATAGGCGACCTTTATGGTGGTTTTATGGGTATTGGTGAAGATACAAAGCATCTAAATCATCTTCTTTGGGCAAGAATCTGTGTCAAAAGTTCTGATGTTAATTACCCAACTACCATCTTGCTCGAAGTGGAGAACTAGAGGTTTGAAGTCTCAGTAATTAAGGAAGTTGCTGCCACACCAGTGGTAACCGGATGTCCTGCCGTTGCCGGAGAAGAAAACGGGAGAATATCAAGCACCTGTCCAGAGGCATCAACATCGAGAATAGCAGTACAAGGAGAAGTTCAATCATTGCACATGGGAGGAGAGGTGGAGAAGGTTTACTTTAATTCAAAAATAGTGGGGTCCTACAACAAACAAGTTCCAGATGTAAACAAATAAAATACCATAATGGGCCTCAAAGAATATAAAACCTACTATACTAAATGCCCAAAAAATCAGTCAAATGCAAAGAGCAAAAGACCCAACCTACACTGTCCAAAGAAGGAGTGGATAGCTAAAGGGACTAGACCCATCCCTTGGTTATATAACCGGGCCATGGCTACCAGCTCATCATCAACAATCAAACAACTTATTATTCCCAACCAACCTAATCCACCATGCAATTCCACATGTGACCCTCAACTAGCAGCAGATGAGGAAGCCGATGATGAAGCTGGGAATTTCAGAGACAATCTCAGGGGACTTTCTCTATTCTCAAAGTGGCTTAAAATTCATTCCACCACTATTTCATGCTCTGACTCTGAATACTCTACCCCTTCTTGTAGTGATTCACTGTCACTTCCATGGGATGTTGATGAGAAACCTAATTTACAGATGGTGCAGGAGCCTACTATGCTCGAGATTTCAAAGTGGAAAAAGTAAATGTTAAACAAAGGATGTAAGACCTTCGGGATTAATCATGCAGGCTTTGAACATGAAATTATGGACTTAATTTTTAGAGCGGACAACAAACGTCATGCTCAGATTTAAAATAGGAATGACTCAAGTTCAGAGAAGAAGAAGGGAAAGAAAAAAGGCGAGAATGGAGTGCTTAATCTAATATGTGGTGTTAACTATGAGGATAGTTGCAGGAAGGAAAGGGGCAGGAGAGGCAAGGAAGTGAAAATATGAAGGCCAAAATTCTTAGTTCGAAAATAAATGGGATCAATGATAATAATAAATGGACCACTATTAGTTTACGGGTCTGCAGATGGAAACCTGATATTTTGTGTCTTCAAGAAACCAAAACAGAGCATTGGCATGCAGGTATGGTTCACCAAGTATGGAGGAATAGATGGGATGAATGGGAAGAATTTATGGCAAGTGGTACCTCCTCTTTATGGCAAGTGGTACCAGAGGAGGTATTATTGTTCTATGGGACAAGAGACTATGGAGGTGTATTGATTCCTATCAAGGCAGATTCTCGATAGCCTGTATCCTTGAAAGCTTGCATGAAGATTTCAGGTGGTGCTTTACAGGTGTGTACAGTCCACATTCAAATATAGAGAGGGTGGAGTTTTGGCAGGAGCTGGGAGCAGTGAGGGGGCTATGGGGGAAGAATGGGTGATGGGTGGCGATTTTAATGTATACAAGTTTGAGTATGAACGTTTCAACTGTACCAGAAGATCTAGAGCCATGAGGAACTTCTCAAACATTATATTAGACCTTGAATTAATCGACCTACCTCTTCAAGGGGCACAATATACATGGTCAATGGGAGAGGATTCTCTCCAGGATTGCTTTCTGATCTCCTCGGAGTGGAATGAAAGTTTCAAAGCTATCAAACAGAAAACACTTCCAAGGGTTATCCCAGATCACAAGCCATTACGACTGGAGTGTGGTGAGTGGGAAGAAACATCATCCTACTTTAAGTTCGAGAACATGTGGCTGCAGTAGGATGGATTCATCGATATGATAAAGAATTGGTGGCGGAACTACATGATCAGCGGCTCGCCTGATTTCATTCTCGTCCAAAAATTGAGGAACCTGAAGAAGGATATTAGCAAAAGGAACAGAGAGATTTATGGCAGATGTTATAAGAGACAAAAAACTTGATAAACTTTCAATCCTTGAGCAGGCCATAGAAAATAGAGTCTCTACACAATCTGAAAAACAAAGGATTCTGAGTTTGAAATTGGAGCTGCAGAACTTGGCCAAAACTGAGGAGATCTCGTAGAGACAAAAGTCTAAATGACGGTGGCTCAAAGATGGAGACAAGAACACTAAATACTTCCAAAAATTGGCCAATTCAAATAGAAGACCCAACAGTATAGACAAGCTCAGGGTGGGTAGTGAAGTAATTGATGACAAGGAGTTGATCAAGGAAGAAATCCTAAATTACTACAAGAATCTGTATACTGAAAATGAAGTTCGGAGACCTAAGAAAATTTTGAGGAGGTGGCCAGAATTTCAGCAGTTGACAACGAAATAATAGAAGCAGTTTTCAATGAAGAAGAAGTCCATGCTGTTATCTAGTCTTGTGCACCAGAAAGCACCAAGTCCAGATGGTTTTACTATGGTTTTTTTTAACCATCATGGGACTTTATCAAGCCAGAACTATTGGGGGCTCTCAACCACTTCCACCAACACTGCCATATGATCAAATCATGCAATGCTTCATTCATCGCACTAATTCCCGAGAAGAAAGGAGCTATGGAGTTGAGAGACTATAGGCCAATTAGCCTCATAAGAAGTGTGTACAAAATTATCTCAAAGCTTCTAGTAGAGAGATTGAAGAAGATTATTGGCAAGGTGGTCTCTTCCCATCAAAATGCATCCATAAAACAGAGACAAATCACAGATGCCTCACTAATTGCCAATGAAACCCTCGACTGGAGGATTAAAAGTCGTGAACCTTGTGTGATGTTCAAGCTTGATATAGAAAAGGCATTCGACCAGCTAAATTGGTCCTATCTCATCTCTGTTCTTAGGAAAATGGGATTTTGAGACAGGTGGATAAGATGGATCAAATTCAGCATTCAACTGTGAGATACTCAGTGATAGTCAATACGGGTCCAGTGGGTTTTTTCTCTCCTCAAAAAGGGATCAGACAAGGAGATCCCCTCTCCCCCTTTTTGTTCATTATAACAATGGAAGGACTGAGAAGAATGTTGGATAAGGCCAATCAATTGCAGTGGATTCAGGGCTTCAAAGTGGGTACTAACATCAGAAACTCAGTCACAGTGTCACGTTTGCTATATGCTAATGATACGCTCATCTTTTGTGAGCCTGCTACATCACAACTTCTGTATTTGATTTTGACACTTCTCCTCTTTGAAGCACTGTCAGGTCTACATATTAACATGTTGAAGAGTGTCATGTACCCGGTCAATGATGTGCCTAACCTAGAAGTTCTGTCCAACATTATGGGTTGCACAATTGGGTCTTTTCCCACCACCTATCTAGGTCTCCCTCTTGGTGCCAAATACAAGAACACTGAAATTTGTAATGGGATCATTGGAAAGTTTGAAAAAAAATTGGAAGCTCGGCAGAGGCAGTATCTCTCCGTGGGAGGGAGACTAACTCTCATCAATAGTGTCCTTGATAGCATCCCCACTTACTATATGTCATTATTTCCCATCCATAGCAAGGTACTTAAGAAACTAGACAAGATCAGGAGAGACTTTCTCTGGGAAGGAAACAGCAGATCCCACAAATACCATCTCGTCAAGTGGTCCAATGTCACACAATCAAAAAGCAATAGAGGGCTGGGTATTAGATATTTGGCCTCGCACAACAAAAGTCTACTCATGAAATGGCTATGGAGGTTCCGTACAGATGAGTCAAGCCTTTGGAAAGAAGTAATTCTTGCTAAACATGGTAGAATGGACAACTGGAGAACAAATACATCTACGTCATCTCATGGGGTTGGCCCTTGGCAGCACATCAACAAGTTGGGAAATGAATTTTTTGAGCAAGTATCTTTCAAGGCTGGGAACGGTCAGAACATTAGTTTCTAGAAGGATAAATGGTTAAACAATATTCAAACTCATGGAGGTCTATCCAAATTTATTCCTGATTGCACAAGATAAGAACTCTTCTATTTCTCAAAACATATGTGGAAACAGTTGGAATGTATTATTCAGAAGATATTTTCAAGATTGAGAGTTAGATAGTGTGTTAAAATTACTAGCTAGCCTGGAGAGGTGCACCATTGATGAAACCAAAGCCGACGGACTAAGTTGGGGAGACAACAAACTTTTCATGGTGAAGGAATGCTACCAGCTTCTAAGTTCTCAGAATAAGATAATTGATTCTTAGCCTTGGAAGCAAATATGGAAGACCAAAATGCCTAAAAAGGTCATCTGCTTCAGATGGATTGCGCTTAAGGAAGCATTTTTAACACAAGACAATCTCAACAGGCAGGGTTTTAAATTGGTAAATAGATGCTATATGTTTCAAAGTAGCTCCGAGTCAGTCAGCAATCAGTTTTTTCTCTATAGAGTGGCCAGTGATCTATGGAATATGTTCTATTCTCTCTTTGGAATTCCATGGGTCATGCCACAGCATGTTGGTGAAGCATATGCAAGCTGGAGTCTATGGAGAGTTGGAAAGACCATCAAGAAAATCTGGGTGATGATACATGCAGTTATTTTTTGGTGCTTATGGAATGAAGGAATCATAGATGTTTTGATGGAATCTCAACTCCAACGCACTCTCTTAAATATAGATGTCTGATTAATCTTTTTTGGCGGAATACCTTAACTCCTGCGACTACCTTTGATCATTTTTTTGATTTTGTTAGTTCCCTGATGATGTAAAGGGGCTAACAAACTAGTTTTCTTTGAGCTCTAGAGCTTCTGTTATTTTGTAACTTCGCATCTTATTGATGCCATTTATTAATGAAACACTTTACCACATCAAAAAAAAAAAACAAGAAGAAAATCAGAAAGAAGTTTTTGAAAAACCTTTCAGCAACCCTAAATCGAAGACAAACATTTTGAAAAAAAATTAGGGAAAACACATAAGAAGCCCAATAGAACACAAACGTATCAAATATCTAAGAAAATAAATAGAGAAAGAACCTCGAACAGCTTAGGGTTTCAAGGAAACCCTAGAAATGAGAAAGGCTTGGAAGAAAAAATCAGATCTTAGGTCGAAGAGGTCAGGAATCAGGCTTCCGGTGCTTGAATATGCCGGAGCATGGCTAGAGAAGCCATAGAACTAAAGATCTGGGAAGATCTGAAAGAGATCCGTCATGTTCAAACTTCAAAACCTCGAACTCCCAAGGTCTAATGTCGGAGACGGGTGAGTACAAACCATCGATGGACAGAAAAGCCATGGATTCCGGTGGAGTGGTGGTGGAAGAGGGGTAGAAGGAGGCTAGTGTTCCGAAGAGTTTTGAGAGCGTTTTGAGAGATGAAGGGGTTCAAAGGTGGTGGGCCAGGTGATAATAAGGAATTAGGGTGGGTCGTTTGGGGTTAAAAAAGGTAAAGTATAATCATGGTTGTTGATCAAAATGATCAATAACTTGGATTAAAAGAGGGGACTGAGCAATTTTTTTAATTGGGCCGGGTAAAAATTGGAATTGGGCTGGGTAATTGAAATTTAAATTGGGTTAATGGGGGGTCTATGTTAAGCTATAATTGCAATGAAATGAGGCTAAATGTTAAATAGCCAGTTTTTTCTTTTTTATTTTATAAACAATAGTAAAAATGATTTTAAACATAAATTAAAAATACTGAGCCAATTAATAATATATGAATATTAAATAAAAAATACTGGAACTAATTTTACAAATGTAAAATACTATTAATCTTAAAGTAGGCTACAATTGCAATTATATGAAATTTGGCTTTAAAAGTACTAAATAAACTTGTAAAAATATACAAAAACCACCTTTATTATATTTTGTTGTAACTATGAGAGTAAAATAAGTTATTCACCAAAGCGATAATCTTGGGAACAATTATTGGATTTTGTACTGCTAAAGTAGACAATAAATTGATTTTAAAATATTTAATACTTAGAAAAAATACCAAAACACTTGGGTATGCTTATATATGTGTATATATATGTTATCTTAATAATATTATGTTTACAAAAATACATAGGGAAAAATTGGGTATCAACATTTGCCCCTCTTTAGTCCGGGAAGGATGAAAGAGTTGTCACGTAAAGATATGATGGCCAATTTGACCGAACATAATGCTATGAATAATTTTGACCGAGATTTGTCTCCTGATCTGCCTACATATGCCTGGTCTCATAGGAATCAGGCCATATGCGGTTCGGGATCCATCGGCGGAATATGCCGATGAAGATTTTCAAAAAAAAAAAGGACGCGATATTCAAGTTCGGAAGGATGGTCAAAGATTAGTAGGTTGCGGGAACTGGGGTGGGATCGCTCCTGCTGAAACAACCATTACTAGACGGTTTACCTGCAAATGAGTAATGCGAACTTATATTGTGCATAAATTTTAATGTGATGCAAGTTCCCGTTGAACCATGAATGTTGTCCTTGGATGGTTAGGATGGCGTCCTTAGACCATGATGTCCTAGTCCATGAAGCATATAATAAAGAATTCACAAGCTATGAGATGATGTTCTCGGGCTATGAGGATAATGTCTCAGAACCATGATGTCTTTGAATAATAATATGCAAAAGATAAAATGGGGTCCTCAGGCCATTGCATTGTGTTCTCGGGCTATTAAAATGGTGCATCCGAAAAATGACGCCTTCGGAAAATTTGGCGATCTTTCAGCCCATGAAATGCAGAATGTGGTTCAGCCGATGCAAGATGTAAACAAAAGGTGGCGGTATTTTAGCCATGCAAGAAAGAATAAAGTGGCGATATTTCAGCCATACAGATGGAGACAAAGCTTAGTCTCGAAAGGCAGAAAGGTAGCCTTATGCAATGCAGAAAAATGCAGATTGAGGTAGAGCTTAACCTCGGAAGGCAGAAAGCTGGCCATATGCAATGTAGAGAAATGCAGATGGAGGTAGAGCTTAATCTCGTAAGGAAGGAAGGTGGCCTTATGCAATGCGGAGAAATGCAGATGGAGGTACAGCTTAACCTCGAAAGGTATAAAGGTAGCCTTATGCAATACACAAAAATATAGATGGAGGTAGAGCTTAATCTCGGAAGGCAGAAAGGTAGCCTTATGCAATGCAGAAAAGTAAAAGGCGAATAATAGTAAAATCTCTTAGCTGATGGCTTTATAGCTGATAGCTGATCACGATATTGTGGCTGTTGGGGGTATCGTGCATGGATAGAAATTGTAGATAAGTGATGGTTCTGAGAGTTGCATTCCTGAAAAGTATGAGTGTGAAAATTCTTTCGATAATTTGCGGCTTGGGTTCCTGCATCCAAAGAA